>VWZT01009187.1:0-13620 GCA_013397055.1 Pachycephala philippinensis
CTTCAAACCACCACAACAGGACAGTATCAACAGTCACAAACCAAAACACATGAAAATTCATCTGAGCACAAGAAAGCACTTTCATTGTGACTGTGGTCACAACCAGGGCCAGGTTGCCATGAGAGGTTGTGAAGCGTTCATCTGTGAAGATATTCAAGACCTTTCAGGACATGGGCCTGGACAATGTGCTTAGAGGTGACCTTGTGTGAGTAGGGAGGTTGGACTTGATGATGTCTGCTTGAGTGGGGAGGACAGGATGTCCCTGCCAACCTCTGCCACTCTGATATTCTCTGAAGATACTAATCTTTCTATCCTTTTGGTCTATCATTTGTTAGGGGTTTTTTTCCCAAGCAATTTAACATTTAGTGGAAGAATAATGCACATCCCTGAAGGTACCTGTGAATGTTCTTCTGCTCTATATACTACTATGGAGAAGGGGTTTGATCACATCTTGCATTGATAATTAATATTTAGAGCTTTTAAGGAAATATTAAATAGCCAATTTCCTCTTGAAGTTATGAGATGCATATGTCATTGCATAGAAAATTATGCTAACCAGCTGGGAGTTAATGTGCCATACACAATTTTTAATGAATTTGCATAATAAAGTATATATATATTATTTTTCTTTTAAGAATTATATAAAGTGAAAACAAGGCATCTTCTAATTTCATTGTAGATTTTTTCCTACAGACTTTGATGATTTATATGTATACGTTTCTATTACATGTTAGAACTAGCCATGTTTTGGATGACATTTTGAGAATAGAAGAAAAATAATTTTGTTAAAGACAGCCTTTTATTTTGAGATTTTAAGCAGTTTTCTCTGGGTACGTTTCTGTAGTCCTCCAATATGAGGACTCAAATCCTCATGTGTGTTCTGGGAACAGCCAAATGAAAAACAAAAGTGGGAATGGGAAGAATGATGCTTATGAATATATCCATCTCAGTGAATTCTTTCTTCACTCAAGAAAATGTGGTAAGCACAATGAGCTTGAGTTGATCATAGCAGCCCAGCTCACTTGCTCCTATGAGATCTTTTCTGATTAGAATCCTGTCACTTTGTTCCAGAAGCCAGGCAACAGTGTCTGTCAGAGCACTGTCAGGTGGATTTGTTGTTCCTCCTGTTTGGGGCTGAGATTGCCACTTTGCAGTATGCTCAATGCATAAACTCACCCTGCCAGGAGAGTGCCTGACTTTAACCAGCTGTTTTCCTAGAAACTGAAAACTGAGTTACCAAGTAAACAAAGCAGGAATTTGATTTTTTTTCTGTTTCTTCACTTTGTTGTCTTAAAGACCGAGTCCTGACTGTTCTTAGATTCAAAGGCTTTCATGTGGGCATGAATACAGGACCAACACCAAGTGCTTCAGATCCCTTTCCAGTGTGATACTTTGGGGTTTTGAGCTTCAGGTCCAGAAGTTCTACTCTGCCAGGGAGTCTGCAGAGATTTCTAACTGCAGACTAAATTCTTCCTATGAGTTAATGGAAAACATAAATGTCATTGTCCCTGTATTCTAGCTAGACGGTGTCTGGAATATGTCATTTGCACAGGATACAAAAAGGACATTGTCAGGTGAGCAAGTACATCTTGCCTTCTTTCTGACTGTACTTTCCTGAGAAGTTTTGCATCTGGTATGATAGCAACAGCAGCAGCCACACAACCCCCCAGCACAGGGCGTTGTGGGAGCACACAGAGTTAGCCACAGAACAATATGTGTGTGAAACTAGCCAGGTTTATGACTCTAAAAGTAAGGGAAGTACAGTTGTTTTTATAAAATTGTTTTCAACATAATGCAGAAATGATTTTACCTTGTATTTTCTAATTCCTGACTAATCATAAACTTTGTCTTAATTTGTTACCAATAAAATGAGCTAGAAGGGCTTTTGCAAATGAGTCATAATCTGCCTCTGGGCAGAGTGGGTGCTGTCAAAGAACAAGGACTATTGGCAACATGTGCCTGAATATTAAGTAGTCCACTAAGAAACATTGTCTGCATGCAGATTTTTTTTTTCTATGTGACCCATACAGTCAGGAAATAAAAATACAGTGTAGTGCTCTGTACACTGTATTTTCAGGGTGGTTTTTTTTTAATTATATCAGAAAAAAACCATGAAAATGTCAGCTTAATCATGCATTTAAATTTTATTGATCAAGTCTAATTTTTATGAGTGCAAATAATCACTGAAGCTGGACAAATTTGCTCTAGATTGCCTCAGAAACATAATTTTAATGTTTGGTGGCCTGCTGCATTTAGCTGGAGAATCATCTTTCTGAAACATCCTCTTCATAATTCGCCATTAAATGAGACTTGAACAAATCAACATAAATCTTACATAAAGGTTATTTAACTAAATGTTGATACTATAAATGTTTTAAATGCATGGGGCACCAATTCTACAGTCCACAGTACACTATGTAAAGATATATATTGGGTGGCAAGCCTTTCTCCTCTGCAGCATGGCAGAATGTGGTGCTGCCAGTGGCTGCCTGGGCTGCACTTAAAAGAGGCTGTCCATGCTGCAGTCATAATGCCTGTGTCAGAGGTTTGCATGCAGTAGCAAAGTATGTAGTAAACTCCTTGGTAAAACTTCACGTGCCTGTTCTTATCCCAGTAGCAGCTGCAAAACCCAAACACACATCAGAATTGGTATGTTTTGGCTTGTTTTGGTCACCTGAACAGAAAAGGCCAAAACCAAAACCCCACCGTAAATATCTCCAGCATTTTTTTTAAAATTGCATGGATTTTTTTTTTTCTGTCAGAAACCAACTGGTTTTTTAATTTAAATTTTGCCACTTTTTACTTCCACAGTCTTTCAATATTGCTGGCATCTGAAATAAAATTGAAGTTTACTACATAGAGGAGGAATTTTTTGTATGAGACTGTTATAATGATTTTTTTTTGCATTTGCCTGAAGATTTAAATGGCAACAAGATTCACTTGACAGGTTGTAGTGGCTATTATAAATAATCAATACCATATAACCTAATATCAGTTTCGTTTCTAGAAAAAATTCCCGTAGTAATGTGAGATTTTTATTCATTTTTGTTTGTCTTTCTATCACTTTAGCACATTTTAATGAAGCCAAGACTTCAGGAACTTTGGGTTTTCACTGTATTTACAGAAATGTATAAACACTAGGGAAAATACACCTAACTGAAATTATGACAGTATGTGTATTCCATATATTTTCACCTAAAATATGTAACATAAATTTTTTGACCAAAAAACTTGTCAGCTTCAAGAATGAGTGTAGTAGACTGGGTCACACCCATAAGCTTAAAATAACTTGGATAAATGCTATCTTATAACAGAAGCATATCTGGTGCTACTAGAATGTGGAAACAATATATTTGAAAATAAGTAATAGTAACAATAAAAACCTATAATGAGCCATTGTGTTCTTTATAAGATAATTTATCATAAAGATTTCCCTAAGGATTCTAGTTCACAATATTTTATGAAGGCGTTATTTTTAATAGTCCTGCATAGTAATCTTTCACTGATACTTAGCCAAGCAAAGAATGCAGTTATTTTTATTCTGCTGAACTAAAAATGAAGCATTCTGAGAGATACAACATTTCAAGTGTACAGTACATATTGAAGCCTTTAGATGGAGACATACTTCAAATAAACACCTAATACTCAGTTCACAGTGCAATGTGTAAATACAAGAAAAAGCTAAAAAAAAAGAGAACCAAATATTGAAAGAAAGTGAGAGAAATGGTATGGTACTTGTACCATTGTAATGTACAATGTTAAAAATTACTTGCTCTTAACTACATTGGCAATTGAATATTGAGGGCATATAAAGCTGACAACAGCAAAAAGGTTACATGTTCTTGTATAATCAACTGTATTTACTGCTGATACATGTTTCCAAGAAATGTATTATACTGTAAATAAAATTCTGCTGTTGACATTACAGAGCTCTGTGTAATCAGCAGCATGCATCAAAAGGCCTCTGATAGCTGTATTAGTCTCATTTCCTATTAAGAATCAGAATAAATTACATTATGAGCACTTTCCAGAATAAGCTAATAAAATGCTTTCTGTTAGAAGACATAATTTGAGTGCCTATGTAAAAATCAGGAAGTATTTTAATAGTAACGTACTAATGCTTTTCTTTTTATTGTCCTGTCTTCTGTACTGCAAGATATTCAGCGTTACTGGGAAGCTTATCACACTAATTATCATATCTAGTAGTTCAGTTATTCTGATGATTACTACAGATGAATACCCCAAGATCAAAACATTGATGGTATAAATCTTGTTGGACCCAGATACACTGTACTCCTAAATCAGAATCTGTTAATTTGATTTTTCTTTTCCTTACAAATGTGGTATAAAAAAGGTGGACATTTTAATTAAGATGCATCTCCTGTAAAGTTTCTCCTTGGCAATTCCATAAAAGAAGCAGATGTCATGTTGTGAAAATGAGCACATAACTGCTGCTGTAGTGGGCTTGTGGACAATGGATATCTTTCCTTCAAATTAAGTACCAGGAAATTATCTGAGAAAGCCAAAGTGGTTTTATGCATCCTTCTTAATCCATACACATTGCATAATTTTATATTACACTTACAGGCATACATTGAATTGCATGGCTCATAAGCTTACGGTACATTTTATATCAGGACAACATGAATATAAATCCAAACAGTCCTGAACAGTATAATTCTGACTACATTATTTGCACATCTAAAATGCATTTAATTTGGAACCAAATCTCATCCTCACTTTTGATTTCTTTTATGAATTTTAATACTTATATATGAAAGTACAAATGTCTGTAGATGTTTTGAGATCATAACATGTGTGGCATAGAAAGTGTTTTGTTTTTATTGCAAACGACCTAGATTTGAAGGACTACACCAAGTAAGATCTTAGCAGATCTAGAGAAGTTCTAATGAGGAGCATTGCTTCATGATAGGGTATTAAGGTAAGAGTCATCACGGCTATCTGCAGAGTTAGTGCGCTTTTTTCTTCTCCTTTCCTTTTCTTTATTTTGCATCTCAGTGCAGAGCAAATACTGGGTATTGCTAACATGTAAAGATATCAGAGTATCTTCTGTGCAGGAGTTTCTTTTGGATCAGCTGAAAAACATAGAACAGAGACAATTAATGACGGTTTGCACACTTTGTGCGAGAAATGGCAGGCTGATGCTAAGAGAAGGACCTTTCGTTAAAAGTGGAGTTAAGTTTCAGTGCATCACTTCTCCACTGATTCTTTAGATTGAGGAGGTATTTCCAAGTTCTCTACAGCTGTAGGGCTTTGATTTAACATGCCTGTAAATAACTAGAATCCAACTCTGCTTTGCAGGTATTGAGGTTAGAAGCGAAAATGAATTATTTTCTCAGAAATTCTATCCTCTTTGTTAGTCGGTAGATCTTTAGAATAAATTCCATTTGTATTTAATGTCAGTTTCCTCAGAAGAGTGTATTCTAGCCCACAGATGCTGAGGTTTTCTTCGGTATGCAAATGTGATAGCTGTGCTTCGTTCTGTTGACCTGGTGTATGGTATCTGCTGTGACAGAGCAATGGTTCTTCAGTCTGTTATGTCTAGTTTCTTTCAAGACCTTTTACCAATATGCATCATATAAGTCTGTGACAAGTGATATTACAGAAGGTCATGTCACTTTTAACTGCTTGTGTTAGATCTTTCTGATTTCCCTAGTGCCCTTCCGTTGTTTGATTAATACTACTTGATTTCAAACAAGGTATCAGGAGACATCATTTAGAGTGAATATTCTAAGGACAATGTAAGATTTTTTTGCCATAGAACTCTTATTAAAATAAATACAACATTTCATTTTATCTTTATTTGCTTTTTTTTGCCCACCTTCTCTCTCCTCTCCCTCCTTCCCCATCACCTCCCTCCCTCCCTTATACCTTCTCCAGGTATAATGCTTGACATAAGAATCCAAGTAACTACTGTATTCCTTCAAAACGGAGTGGAACATGGGCACTTTATTTGAATAGAAATGAGGCAGAATCAAAGGATAAAAAATCCATTGTGGGGGATTATTCTACTGTATTCTGGATCAAATGTTAAACGGAAATCTGTGTTCAGATCTACCGTACCTCTCTTGAACAGCCTTGCTTTGTTCTGCAGTAGACTATACTTCAGTATACACCTTTTGTAAGGCTTCAGTGTGCCAGTAATTCATACATCGTACGACTATGAAGAATCTACTTTCCTTGTTTTAATTTGTGGCAAAGTTCTGAAAACACTTGTTTTGGTGCTTTAATGAATTTTATTATTGCGTCCATATTGTCTGAATGTTTGTGTGTGTTGGGTTTTTTTCTTCTAATCCTTTCTTTTGAATTTCAAGACAGGTGAAAGCATGGGCTATGTTTCGTATACTTCAAAGAATTATTTATGCATCTTGGGCATTGGCACACTTCATTACATTTTATTTTGCTACAAAAAATGAATTCTGTTTTTCTTCCCAAACAATTCAGTACTCCAAATCTCAATGTAATTGATGGCATGGCTACACTAGAAAAAGAACATAGGCTGGTAGTGGCTTTTGAATTTAAAAAGGGAGTGGAGGAGATGGAAATCTGGGCTTAGTCTGATACTTCAAGTAATTTCAAAGGACTTTTTATGCCCTTTGAAGAAGTTAAGATTTTGCCTCTCTATAGAAGCTTGTAAAGTAGTTTGAGATCATTAGATGTGGAAGAAAAAAACACACCGGAGTCTGAAGTCTTATTATCTGGATAATTTAGAATGGATGTTGTCATGCAAGTGATTTCTGTGAGGTGCCATCATTTACAACAATTTTAGAGATTTCCAGTTCAACTGATTGTCTCCATGCTAGCTTGAATGCTAATGTGAGATAGGCATCCTGCTATTCAACCTTCTCAAGGCAACGAATTTCTGGATGTAAGTAAAAGGGATCTTTAAGTGTCTGGGGAATATTAATGTTGGAAAGTAAGAGACCTACTGACTTAGTGAGCTCTGGGCATTAGGCAGTGTGTGAGTCAACAGATCTGTTTTATATCTAGGGCTTTAGTCAACTAATGTGTAGTTAAGAGTGTGTTTTGCGTGTGGAAAAACTGATCTAAGAAAATTTCCATCTTCCTGCTGCCCTTAAGAGTTTATTTTCTTCCTCTTTTCTCAGTTTACCATTTTCTTGGTAGAGGTGGTGAAGCTGCTCAGTAAACTGGGTCACTGGAACGAACTGCATTAAAGATCTGAGCATGGGTTCTTTTGAAGAACTCAGTTACTCCGGTGATGTAGTTTACAGCTCAGCTCCTCAAAGACTTTGAACAGCCCAGGGAATAAAGCAGTGAGCAATGAGGAGAGGAACAAGAAGGTGATGCAGGTGCATGGGAAACATAAAATGCCTTTGTTTCACAGTGGTCAGTGGTCAGTAAAGGCTGGACCTCTCAAACACCTCTCAATGGGATGTAAGAGGTGTACTGAATTAAGCAGGAGCTACATTCATTTCAGCAACATGCTCTCAACATTTCCCTGTGATCAAAACTCTCTGGTAACTGTCTCTGATCCCCTTTCTTTGAGAGATGGAGCAGAGCTGGCCTAAAAGGCTGACAGGGCACAGACGGTTGAGGAAGACTTCTTCATTGATAGTGGCTAGAGCACAGCCTGGATTCCTTCTTCTGCCTGAGGGGACTCAGAAGTACACCTGCCTGGCTGGCATCAGGTCAGAGGCTGCAGAAGATTTGGTCAGTCAGGCTCATCCTGCTAAAATTGTTATTCTGGACAGGGAAGAATTCAAGAGTAATTCCTTCATTTCTCAGGTCATGCTTCCTTCTCATGCTTTTGGACGTGCTCGCTCTTTATAGTTTCTTTGTATTTCTCATTTTACTTCATTCAAAGCTCCAGGACAGAGCAGCCAGTAGACAGAACTGGAGGTTCCTTCCCCTCCAAAGAACTGTTATTAGAGGGCTTCTGGGACAGGTTTCAAACAAGAAGGAACAGCTGAAACTGCAAATGTTTTGAACTGTGCGGGTGACTTGCATGCATGCACAGTGCTCTACTAGATGGGCCTATTACATCAAACCATGTGTTGTTTATGCTCTGCATGGGCCCATGTAGCAGGGCTAATTGGGACCTTCTTGATGTTAGAGCTAACTCAGAGAAAGCAAACTGATACACACACTTTTATTTTTCAGTTCTTCTCTTACCTGAATTTGCCTCTTTGATAAAGTCCCTTAAGTTTTTGTACATGGATGTGGGAATACCCTTGCAGCATGTCTGGGAGGGGGTGGCTATGAAGTTGTAATTTTAGTGTGGTGTCTTAAATGAGATAAATTGTTTCATAACAGTGAGTTTTGCCTCCACAGTTCCTCTTTATGCATATTTTATAATACATAGTATAAAATTTCTGCACCCATAATAGGACACTGGGCTACTTGGATCTTTGCTGACCTTCATTATGGATTTTCTTATATCCTAATAAGTACTTATATACATATACATAGATATAAAGAAGCACATTATTTTCTGGTTATAAGGAGGCACAACTTACTTTCATTCCATCAACAGAGAATTTTCCTGTAAGGGTCATTGATCACAATGTCACAAGAGAGGGATTTTTAAGTCTGAATCTGCCATGGCCGATCTTTGGAAAATCATTTGATCTCTCTGTAAACTAAATTTAGTGGTTTATTTCATGCTGATGATATAATAATTATTAATATTGGGAGAAATAATTTAATGTATGTTTATATTTCATGGTGTTGGACTGGAAAACTGTACATGGAAAAATACATAGATACAGACACGTGGCAGGTACAGCTAGCAATTAATGTGCATGAAGTTAGATGCACAGATTGTATAAGATTATTATTAAGAAACAGAATGCTAATGTTGATAGAGCATATGGTATATATCATTGTTGAACATGATAGGGAGATAAGCTACTATGAATTTATTACTAGCTTTGTGTTCTTCAAGAATCTCTTGGTGAATACTGTAACTGCTATTAAAAGTGTTGCCCTTTTATGTAGGTAGCCGTAAATTTGAAGTGAGCATGTGTGTGTGCTGCATAGGCACCAGTGGAGCTGACAAAGGATTCCTTTAGTTAAAGCAGGCATATACTGAATTTTGAACTACCTTTTAAATACTTAAATTGTCAAGCAAGCATTTTGCAAAGGAAGGGTTTTCAGTATATAATTCCCTGATGTAGGTCAATTAAAGCTATAACACTTTCCTAAATTTGAATCTCTAGATCAAGTGTTTTTTCCTACTTGTACATTTTCCCTCTGTGCATTTATTTCAAATGTTAATAAAGTTTTCATCTACAAAAGGCTTAGAATTGACAGAACAAAACTCTTTCTTTTTAAATGATGACAACTACTACTGTTTCTGTCTGCAGGTAGTGGAGGACATGCTAGAGGACGAGGAAGAAGAGGATGACAGAGATGACAAGGTAATTATCTTTCCTAGCACTTGGGTATCTGGGGATGGGAGAATTTAGACATGACACTGTTTTTTACCAACAGTTAAAAAAGGAGTTGATGTGTTTTAGTCCAGAAAATTGGACAGAGCTGTTTATCATCCTAATAATGCTATAGTGTGTTGAGGGAAAGGTTAGAGGTCTATAAATCCTGCTTTCTTTTTCTTTTTCTTTTTCTTTTTCTTTTTCTTTTTCTTTTTCTTTTTCTTTTTCTTTTTCTTTCTCTTTCTCTTTTTCTTTCTCTTTCTCTTTCTCTTTCTCTTTCTCTTTCTCTTTCTCTTTCTCTTTCTCTTTCTTTCTCTTTTTCTTTTTCTTTTTCTTTTTCTTTTTCTTTTTTTTTCTTATTTTCCTTCTCCTTCTCCTTCTCCTTTTCCTTTTCCTTTTCCTTTTCCTTTTCCTTTTCCTTTTCCTTTTCCTTTTCCTCCTCTTCTTTTCCTTCTTCTTTTCCTTCTTTTTTTTTTCTTTCTACTTCTTTTTCTTCTTCTTTTTCGTCTTCTTTTTCGTCTTCTTTTTCTTTTTCCTCTTTTATTTTTTTTTCTTTTCTTGGTCCAGAGCTGGATCAAATTTTTTTTTCTGCCAAGAACAAGAATAACTCAGCCTTCTGGAACTTGATAGCATTTGTGAGGATAACTGCAGCAACGACTGGTTTTGAAGGACAAAAATTCTTCCTGTCTTGAGTACTACAGATAGGGCTGCACTTCAGCAGTTCAGGGAAAAATGGTGTGGAAATAGCAACTCTGCACTGCTTAAGGATGGGATATTGATATCTAAAATTCTCAAAGAATTGCTGGATGGAAGAATGTCTTGAATGTTTGCACTCCGTATAACATTTAAATAATCGCAATTCTCGTAGACATCCACTTGATTTGAAGTTTGCATTGTGCCCTGCATGCTGGGAAACCATAGCAGATCATTCACCTGTTTGAGTGGATGCGATTCAGTTTAGATGCTGCTGGTTAGGTTGAGGATTGCAACCACAGTAAATAACAACCCATTTCCACATATTATTGAGCCAAGCCATGGGACATCTTGGATTGGTTGTCCCCCAGAGAGAGGGAAAAAACAAAGAAATAAATCAGAATGACCTTGCATCACTGAAGCAATGGCTAGCACTGGTGGGATGGCTTTCTGGTGAGATGAGTGCGGTGAAGACAGTCCAATTCTTGCTGCTATTTTCCTATCAGAAAGGTGGTATTTGTGGAAGAAAATAAAAAGGAAAAACATAGATAGTTTTACAACAACTCTGTATTAAAATTCAGATTATTTTGACCTTCACAGATGTCCACCCTCTTCTGTTGTAATAAAGTAATTTTTTTTTTTTTTCTGAGAGGAGAAAAACAGTGCATCTTAATTTATGCTCTTGACCTTTTTTTCTGGCTGAGATGTACATTTATACTCCACTGTAAGAATTCATATGCTGGCAGCAGCATTTGAAATGTCAGAAAATTCGCTGTGATCAGTTAATCCCGTCAATGATTATTTTTCTGTTAGCTAACACCTAAAATGTAAGAGATGACAAAAAAATAAGAGTATTTTCCTTGTTCCATTGCCAGGTCAAACATTTTACAATTATTATGTGAAATTCTTCTATACATCGCTTAAATTGTTAGCTACATAATTTCAGAATCAGCTAACACTGTACTAACAAAATCTTCTTTTACAAAACACGTATGTGATTTTTTTAATGCTGAATGATATGAGCATCCATTTCTAGCAATAAAATATATGATTCGTTGTAAAAGTCCATCATGTAGCTGAGGAGAGCTTGAATTTTATCTCAGTATGATAGCTTTGAATCATCATTTGTTTTCTGATAAACACTGATCTACCATCCATTTGAGGCCATTTTTTCTGTTTCTTTCTGCTTTATTATTTGATCTGGTGCAAATGCACCATACCAGTAGTGTGTATATTCCTGGATGTTTTCACTGTGATTAGTTCACAAATAGTACTTGACGGCTTGTAGTTTAAACCAGCCTGTGTAGTTACTGCTTAGTGCGTTTTGGAAATTGCTAAACAAACTCCTTGAAAGGAGGAGATGAGGGCAGAGGTCAGCCCCTCCCTCCCCCCAATTCTCTGGTGATTCACTGAGCAAACGCCAGGAAAAACGTACCTAATTAGAAATATCACTCTAGGTTTCAATGTTGTGACCTAATATTCAGCTTTCTCAAACTGACACCAGAGTTCAAACATTTTTCTAGATCTAGTTACCAAGGTTGAATAAAAGTGAGTACTGACATTACTGTGTGCATTCAGTGAGCCCTTTTACTGAATATTTAAGAGCTATTTTTCTATACAGAAGGTGTTAAGGTTGATTTTTATGAATTCAAAGCTGTCTTCATTATTGCAAATGTTTTGAGCTCTCAAGATTAAATATGCTGTTTGAACGGAAAAAAATTACACTTTAAAACAAGCATGTATGGACTATTCTATTTACTCAGTATGTTTGCAGTGGGCAGTATTTTGCACTAGTTTAAGTAATAAGCACATGGTTAGGACTGACTTGTTTTTTGTTAGAAGCTAGCAGGCTGTTTTTCCTTTCTGGTGCACTAGACATATTCTCCTAACTACTGCTGTTCCTCTTACATTTTTTTGTCTAAATGGAAGGGTGCAGGTTTGTGTTATTTTAGTTCGTTTGTGTTTTCTTAAAGCTATGTGCAAAATGAATTTTTGTGAGAAAACAAATGCACATTTTGTAACATCAGCTGGTAGTGGCCTCTGGCTTTTATTATTTCTCTTGTTTTTTCATGTGGTATAATAGAAAACTCAGGAAAATGGGTCTTCTTATGCGAAGAAAGTTACAAGATTAATAAATGTGCCAAACCCTTACTTTCATTAAAACTGAAGCATATGTTGCAAATATGTAAAATATGCCCCAGCTGTTTGACCATGGCCAGTGTCTTTGCTCCCTGATTACCACAAGGAAGCTATTAGTCCTGTAACCTTTGGACTTAACAATCCAACAGGGTATACAGGGTATTATATATGTTATTATTATATATGTTATTATTATGTATAACAGGGTATTACATGGCATGGAACTGGAGCACCTGTTTTCCATTTAGTAAAGGCTCTTTGCAGGCTTTACCTAAACCTGTCCATATGTTTTCACTTATCAGATTGTTGGGCGATTATGAAAAGTGTCTTTCCTTAGAGCTGACTTGGATATTAGTGACTTGCTCACGGTGAAAGGATAACTCTGGCTACATGATGACCTCAGTGTGGGCATGCACTGATGTAGGTTATGTGTCAGGGAGGGACATTGCTCAACATCCCTAAATTGCAGAGTTACAGACGTAGTAAACTGAGGATGGTGAATGCTGAAATATATGAAATTAGTTAATTTAATGCATTTTATTAATAATGGTGTGTAATACTGAAATGAATCTGACAAGATAGATTTGCACCTATCATGCCTCATTCTAACATTCTGTATTTTAGTAACTTCTTTCACTCTCTGCTGCAGTCAAGACAGGACTGTTGATTTAAGGCCATAGGATGTGGTTTTTTTACTGGAGAGTCTTAACTTTCATCTTCACTTGCAATATGAATAATAAACTAAAGCATCAGGTATGCTACTTGTATTGGTTAAAAAGTGGTTCTTAGCAGTGGAACACTTTTTTCCTGGTTTTTTTTTTTTTTTCATTGTCTTGTTATGTATTTAGGAACTGAAAAAGATGTAGTTTGTTTGGCTCAGGCATTTGTCCTTCATTTAATATTAGTTTTTCCAAGAAATAGCACTGTATTCTGCATTTCGTATGTTCTGCTTGCTAAACCTATGCCAACCATAGATTTACAATTTAATCTGACTTCTCTCTCTTATTTTTTTCTTTTGGCTCCTTTCCAAACACTGGCTTATACAATATCTTAGCAGATAAGGGTCAGTAAAATTACATGAAGTCAAGTTATCAATAAGCTATCAAAAGGATTTTTACACAGTTATGTTATAATAATGTAGCAGTCAATATGCATAATCTAAGATTTTAGTTTGTCTGTGTATCTAAGATTTAGTTTTTAAGAAGTTCTTATATGCTTTTCACATAGCTTTATTCTTTTAACAAGCTCCAGGTAAGATGTCAGATGATCTCAAAGATTTTCAGCTCAGTATTTTGCTGGAAGCCCTCAGCACACTGCAGAATCAGGCCAGTGAGAACTACTACTATTGCAGGCATAAAGGGAGCAAGATGCACGT
>VWZT01009187.1:13635-31748 GCA_013397055.1 Pachycephala philippinensis
TGAATATTGTTTTGTTTTACCTTTATACTAACATTTTATTAAGAAAAAATATTCAGAACATTTGCACATTTGGCTGCTCCCTCTTTAGCCTTTTATTCTTTGAAAAATTCTTTGCAGTTCTCAGTCAATGATATTGTACTTCAAGATAACTAGAAGCTCTTGTAATGAATAATAGTTGAATCAAATTAAAATACGTTTTAAAGCTTTTAATCTTTGCTGCTGAGAGGTACTAACTTTGTTTTCAAGCTAAGACACGTTTGTAACCTGTCTCAGAAGCATGCCCTGCATTTTTACTGAGAGTAGGTTGTGAAGAGGAGGAAAGATAGCTCTGATGTAGCCGACATTTTTATATTCTCTAAAAGAGAAGATTGTGATGTATTACAGTGGCAGTTATTTTCTAGAAAATAAATTGTGGGAAAATGAAACAGAGAAATAGAGAGTGAATAGACTTAAAATTCCAGAATGAGTAAATCTATTGGTTCACCTATAGCTTGATTCCACCATTAAATTCTACATGAACATAGCATCTAAATACTAATTGTAAAAAAAAAAATCAACAGCAGCTTCCAGTGAAAACTGTAGCTATGTACGAAGCTGTTCTTGTCTCAAAGCTTAGCTTATAAGACTGTGTGTACTTACAAAAAGTTTGTATAAGAGTGCAATCTACAGTACATGGCTGCGGAAGTCAAACTTCCCAATACAGTTTGGTTTCATCTCAGTTTAGTTACTCATGTAGAGATGTTGATAAGAGGTGTGTAGTTTTTATAAAAATCGTACATAATATATGGGTTGATGGTGTAGAGTGCTTCAGCCTGTACTCTGGAATATCAGCTGATGCTGGTTTTGATCATTGGATCACCCCCAAGTCACAGCCATGAAGTTACTTTTGCTTGGATATACCTTGGATCCTGTGGAGCCTTTGCATAGCAACTTTCACAAAAAAGCAGTTTTCATCCTGCCCTGTACTGGGACACCATATAGGCTTCATCATTAATGTACACATCTTTGAAAACAGATACTTGGACAGGCTTCTGAGAGGTTTAGTTTTAATGAGACCAGTTTCTTTGTCCTGGTGCTGTCTTGAAATACTATCAAAATCAGTGAAGTAAAGTAAGAATTCATGAGATCAGAATCTGAGATTTGTATCTGAAGTTCAGCATATGAGGAGGGGGGGGTGTGTGTGTGTGTGATAGTCCATGGGGGATCATGGGTCTATGTCTTGGTTTGAGACAATTTAAAGGAGAATACTCTGGAATGAGTTGTCTCCTTTATAGGTTTAACCAATTCCTTTCCACCAATAAGCAATGAATGCAAGTAGAGGTAAGTGGAAAAATACCAGTATACTAACAAGAAGAACAGCAACAGGCAAAAAAAACTAAAAAACAACTGAATAACTGCTTCCCTACGCAAAAAGGGAAGCAGAATCTCTGCCAAAACAAAGACCAGACAGCTGGTGAAGCAAAAAGCACACAGCAAAAAGCAGGAGGCTGCCCAGGAGGGCCAGGTTCAAGAACGCCCCTATCAGCATCCCCTACATACAAGGTTGTCGTTTGTAGGGTCTTAAAGATACAGTAACAAGTTTTGGGCACAGAAGGATGTGGAATATAATAACATTATGGATTGCTCCAGGACAGTCTGTAAACTGTTGAATGAATTACATTTATCCATGTACATGGTGTTGTTCACCTGTGACCAATGTAGTGTGGGTGATGTTCCTCATTTATGAAGTAATCCATGTATAATTCAATGAATTACTCAATCAAATAAAGAATATGTCTAAATTATGTTAGCTGTTTAAGAATGTGACATACTTTTCTCTCTACACTTAGTATTATTTCTTAATGTAACTAAGCAGATTTAGATTCTTTGAGGCCAAGAAAAGGGCTGTTTTCACCTAGTCCTCAAAAAGTAATTTTAGGGTGTAGCTAAAATCATCTGTATAGTCTTCTCTGTGACTTGGGAGAGAAATAATGAGTGTTAAAGGAAACAACTAAAGCCCTTTACTGCTGGGTTCTCTTTGAAACCTCCCTACGTGTGCAGGTTGGTTTATACCTTAGCTCCATGTGGTTTCAAAAGTGGTGAGAATGGACCACTACTATTCTTCGTTCTCTAACAGAATTTCTTTAAAGCAGTTTCAGACAGAATAATGAGATCTGAGTTCTGTTTAAACTACTGTCGTGAACCACTTTCAACTCTAAGCAAGCCATGTAGTCACTGATTTGCCAGCCACTTGAATGTTTCTTCAGGTTTATTCATAACTCCATTTTTTAACCTTCCAAAGGACATCCCCAAATACCTTTGGAGAGATGCCTTTTGAACATTCTCTACAGTCAAGTGTAGAGCCCGTAACAGAGAACAAATCTTCCTCCAAGTCCCACAGGAAGCAGAGACGATAATGTGTAAGTGTGGTGTGTAAGTGTGGTGTGTAAGTGTGGTGGGTTGACCCTGGCTGGATGCCAGGCACCCACCAGTGCTGTTCTATCACTCCCCTCTGCAGCTGGACAGGGGAGAAAAAATATAACCAAGATTATGTTAAGTTCATGGGTTAAGGTAAGGACAGAGAGAGATCACTCACCAATTACTATCACAGGAAAAAGAGGCTCAACCTAGGGATATTAATGTAACTTATTACTAACAAAATCAGAGCAGATAATGAGAAGTAGAATAAATCTTAAAACCACCTCCACTCATCTCTCCTTCCCAAGCTCTACCTCCTCGCCTTTAACAGGGCAGGGAGATGGGGAATGGAGGTTACAGTCAGGTAACAGGTTATTCCTGCCACTGCTCTCAAGAAGAGAGCCCTGCTCCAGCATGGGGTCCCTCCCCCAGGAGACAGTCCTCCACAAATTTCTTTCCCCTGAGTCCATCCCATGGGCAGCAATTCTCCACAAACTGCTGCAACGTGGGTCACTTCCACAGAGTAGAGTCCTTCAGTCACAGCCTGCTCCAGTGTGGGCCCCCTGCAGGGTTACCAAGTCCTACCACGAAACCTGCTCCAGCAAGGGCTCCTCTCTTGATGGGTCTGCAGGTCCCTGCCAGGACCCTGCTCCAGCATAGGTTTCCCACAGTGTCACAGCCTCCTCTCAGGCATCCACCCTCTCCAGTGTGGGTCTCCCCTATGGGCTGCGGGTCCTGATGGACCTCCAAGAGCTGCTTCACCATGGTCTTCATCATGGGCTGCAGATGAATCTCAGCTCTGGCGCCTGGAGCACCTCCTCCCCCTCTTTCTCCACTGACCTTGGTGTCTGCAGAGTTGTTCCTCTCACACATTTTCCCTTCATTCTTCCCTAGCCACAATAACATCTGTGCAATAACTTTTTTTATTTCCTTCTTAAATATGTTATCACAGAGGCATTACTACCACTGCTGATGGGCTCAGCCATGGCCAGCGGTGGGTCCATCCTGGCTGGCATTGGTTCTGTCAGTGACAGGAGAAACTTCCAGCAGCTTCTCATAGAAGCCACCTCTGTAGCTTGCCCACTACCACAACCTGGCCATGCAAACCCATTACAGCAAGATACAACTTGGGAAGCCTTGTAGAGAAAAGTGATGGTTGAGATGTGCTAGCATCAGATAAGTGCTACATGGACCCAGTTCCCAGTGGAGCATGTGCTTTACATAGTGTACATGAATGAGAGTGAATGAGTGGCAGAGGTGATGCTGTGAGAGAAGAGGATGCTCAGCAACATGGCTGTGTGCAAAATTTATGGTGTATTGTAGTCTGGGTTTTCAACTGAGGTTTGATGATGAGGCTCGCCCTACAACACAGCTGAAAATCCACAGCTTAAGCTAGGTGTTTGTCTTTGATTTCATTGATAGGCTTCTGAGGAAAATTGCCATCTCAACTACAAAAATTTGCCAGCACAGTTGATCAGGCTTTTCTGTGCTTTATGGAGGAAAATACAGGAATACAGGAAAATAAACTGCAAGCTTTTGCAAACAATATGCATATACTTTGTTTGCAGTTTGAAAAAACTGTGTGTCGGTGGAAAATTTTATATTGTTTACTTAATATTGATGTGTGGATCAGTGATGAAGTTGCAGGACAGATCATCTAGGCAAAATATAATCCAAACAAAATGAAAGAAGCATCCGTGTCCAAAGTATTTAAGAATAAAGCTCATCCTAGAGCAGCATGGCATGGAATTAAAAAGGTGGTGTTGTGCAGCAGCATCCAGGACACTTCACAGCATGGTACAGAGCAGAGTGTGCCTCTACTCAGGTGTGTTCTGCTGGCAGATTAAGAGGCAAATCTAGCATCTATAAAGCTTGTGGACAAATAGTACATACAAGTGTTTCATTCTGTTTCTGTTTTGTTCTGTGATAGGAATTCTATGTGTTTACTGATAACTACTAGAAAAGCTCCAAAGATAAGAAGCTTGTCCAGGCTGCTCCTGCCTGGACTCATGAGAGGTCAAGCATTCGGACTAAGTGGCAAGGAGGGCAGTAGTTTTTGTGTGGATTTACTGACTTTTCTGTTGAGCAGCATGCCAGAGTACAGATGCCCACCCACGAACCCTATTGGAGCAGCTCTGAGTTGAGGAGTCTGCAGGAACTAGAGCTGGAACGTGCAGAAAAAGTGGCAGAAATAATATATAAAAATAAATGCGGACAACTTAGAGAGCAGGAATGGCCAGTCCTTGGGCAGGCAAGGATGAGATGATGCTGAGACCTGCATCAGGAGAAGGCAAGGAGGCAGGGAGAGGCCAGAAAGCCCCAAGTGCAGGTGTGCTGGGGTAACAGGTGTGGATTGAGGATCCAAGTAGGAATGTGCAGAGGTTACCTTAAATCTCCCATACATTAATTTCAGAGCAGTTGGCTTTGCCATCTCAGTAGTTCTTTGAATGTAGTCTTCAGTGTACAATTTAGATAGACTTGAAAATTAGAATTTATGGCATATGGAAAAGCAATAAATGTTGTTTTAACACTCTGACTTGGTATTAAATGTGACTTAAGGACCAGTGAGGTATCTGTGTTATCTGCATGATCAGCAAATGCATGTTTGACTGGTTTAGAAGCAGTTGAGGTAATACGATAGGTTAATGTACAGCTGTAGCAGTCTGATAGTGCAGTGTTTTTATTGATTGTCTCAGTAAATGCACCGGGATATTAGATTTGCTTGTCACAGTGCTTAGTGCCTGGGGTAGTTGAGCAAGTTACTTTTCCACTGAGTTGACCCCCAAGTCCCAGAGCCTTTCAATCAAACTCCTTAGATTTCATACACTAGCAATTCCTTTCCTTTTCTAATGTGCTATATTAAAGAAAATGTGTCACCTTTTGCACCATGTAATACTAAATCAGATCAGAATTCATGCACAATTATGTCAGTGGAAATATAATATTACAGACCTGCTTATCTCAAGATAGCACATGGAAAAATAAACTTGCACAGCTGACAGATTTACTTGATTCTGCAGATAAGTTATTTGTAAGTAATTGAGCTGAGAAATGTATATGGATTATTTTAATACATATCAAAAAATATATAAGATAAATGACTAATAAATATTTAAGTATTGTTTCTTTCTTCTTTCTCCTATTTCCTTTCTCTTTCTTATATTTTCTTGGCCTGCTCAGGTGCTAAGGTAGCAAAGTCCAGGATGGGAAAAACAGATTTTATCCTAGCAAACTGGTTTTGTTCTGAAGGTTAGCAGCTTTAGAAAAGCAAAATGGATTTTTACATACTCCTTTATGTAATGTCATAGATACTCTAATGCCAGAGTAACAGAGAGCCCTGAGAGAAAAGCACTCCATCGAAAAAGTGTTCCTTTCTGTTAGTCTTTAGCAGAGTGAGTAAGTCAGAACAGCCTTGCTAATCCAAAGCTTTCTTGCAATTGGAAATAGTAATTTAAGGTCAATTGCTCAGCAGATGAGCTTTTTAGTATTTTATACAGAGGAATGGTATGATTCCTCCTACCCTTAACATATTAGCCAGTGCCTTGCTGTGCCTTTAATGCATGGTATTAGCTGTAATTCAGAATTAAATATGGAAAAGCCATTTGTTGACCTTTAATTTTTGTTTGATGAAAATATTAAATATGAACAAGAAAAGAGGAGTAGATGGAAATTCTTTGTAATGCCTTCTTCACTGCTGCGTAGGAGGCTAATTTGTAGTTGGATTATTTTTTTTTTTTTAATTTGTAGGGAATTTGAAATTTGTGCATATGTTCATGTACAGCAAAGCATCTTCTTTTGTATTTTCTGTACTCATAGGACTGCTTTCCTTCCCACTCTCAAAAAACAAATGCTGCCTGAATATTTTAGATCAGTACACAGTGAAGATCAAGTGATCAGTGAAGATCAAGAAACAGTTTACTCAGCTATTTTTCTGAAGTATAATAGACACCCCTGAATTTTGATAGAAGAATGGTTTGCATAGTAATAGTTGTGGTTTCTGTATAGTCTATTAAAGATTAAGATTTTATAGTCTGTTCAGAGAATGCTTGAAGCTGCACTATCAGAAATTGCATTATATAATGTTACAGACCAAGAGTCAGTTTGTTACTAAATAGTTGTTTCAAGCGGTTCTTATACAGTATAATCCTTTTCAGTCATCTACCTCAGGATGTATTGATTCAGAAGAAAATGTGTTTTAACACCATGATGTTTTTAGAAAGAAAAACTTTGTGCTGAATTTTGAAGTCTTAATGCATAAATACAGAAATGTCATTCCCTGAAAGTGCTAAAGATTTTTTTTTTCCGCCTCAGTGAAATGTCTGTTTATTGAACATTGGAGTTTCTTTGGTTTTTGAGACTGGCTGCCTTTGAAAGGAAACCACAGCAGTTTGGTCTGGGGCTGTGTTTTCCTCTGATGCCAGTTAGACTTTTTGGAGCTACCATAGTGCCAAAAAGGCCCAATCAAAAACTAGCAGATTCAAAAGCAGCACTGCATACTGTTGAAGCTCCCCAAAAGAATTTGGTGAGAAACACCTTAGTAACACAACTGTTTGACAAGGCCTCTTTGAATCTGGTTAAAGGACAGCACAACCCTTCCTTGGGAGCCTGCTGGGAGAGTAATGCAGGGAAAGTTCAGCAAATTTTGTAGTTCAAAATTAATGTGTTGATGAGGACCTAAGGTGTCACTGTAGATAGACACTATCTATTGAGTTTGTAAAAATACCATTGGCTTTTAAAAGCAGGTCAGCATTACGGTTCAAGGAAAAGTAGAACAATATACAAGGTTTGATGAAGTATGGAGAACAAAACCAGATTTGTTCTTTTCAGATTACCAAGTCAGAGTAGTTATAAAATGTAGAGAATAATTGTGTAGGGTTGGAGGAATTAATTTTTCATAATCTGATCTTGAAAAAACATCCAGAAAAAATTGTATTACTTTTAAAAAAACATTACAATGGAAGAATCTGCAGTCAGTGGCATCCTACACCATATTCTTATTTCAATAATCCTTAACATTTTGAATAAGGTAATTTGCAAGGGTGATGTCTATAATGGCTTCCAGGGAGTCAAAAAGGATATGTTTTGTCAAGGATGAAACTTTAGTTTCAGCAGAACACTGTTACAATCATGCTCTTACAATATCCTGCGTTGTTTTTCCCACCATAGGTAGAGGGGGTGAGTCAAGGACGGGGAGCACTCCAACACTGCTGTACTACCTTGACCTGCCTGAAGTGTTGTTCTTTCCATTTGCAGATGTTGATAACACCCAGGCACTGTACTTTTCTTCAGGTCACTCTCAATATCACTGTTCAGAGCTGTATCCTAACAAAGCATGTAAGGACTCAAGGCTTGAGCATAGCCAGAGCTCTGCCACAAGATTATAAAGTATGATATACTAGCCACAATACCTGCTCTTAGGACACTGAAAATTCTTTGTGCTTGGAAAGCTTTATTTTCTTCTTTTTCTCTCCTTTTTTTCCACATATGATTTGTCCTACTTTTATGCTCTAGGAGGAAACTGGAACTCTGATTGTATACACTAAATTATCTCCACTTTAAACTACATATACTTTTCAGCATTTTGTTGTTTTACAAGTTTAGGTGCTTATTTAAACCTCTTCAGTGGTATCTGAGGTTTTTAAAATGTTGATTGAAAGTAGTAACTGTAAGGAAAATTGAATGTGGTGTGGATGAGATTAAAACACAGTGCTACAAAAAACAAACCTCCTGTTTTGCTCTGTAAGATTAGTCACTGTGGGGAGGGGAAAGCTCAGTGCAACTCTGCCCCTGGAATCAGCCAGGGGATTTATGCAATGTAAGTGGGATATAAAAAGAATTGCAAACACATGACCATGCAGAAGGGTGTAATAGTTAATAGCCTCTTGCCGCTGAGCAGATCTCAACCCTTCTGATGCTGGAATCACCTTCTCTGGAGCAGATAATTGTTTTTCTGTCCCCTGTTTCAAGGTAGACTCATCCTCCGGGGATGCTGGGACCCAGCTGGCTCTGCTGTGACAGGTGCCCCCTCCGCCTCCTAGTGCGAAGAACAAAAATGTCTTAATGATGGTCATTAATTATTAATATGAATAATATTACATATTAATGTCAATAAGGCTACTAATAAAGAGCTTCAGCCATCTCTCTGTGGTGGGGAGCAATCCCAAAGACAGCCCTGGAAGGGTACCCAGTCAGGTTGTGCTATTTCCAGGAGTCACAGGATTTTCCCTACATTATCATAACACAACAGGGGTATCTTCCAGGTACTGGAGGGAAATGCTTTGCATACTACACACATCCATGCTCCCCAGGTTTTGAGTACGGCTTGTTAGTGAATTCTCTTGCTTTCTCCCCCTTGTAGCACTATATTAATATTTTCCACCACATTTGTATTTTCAGCTGCACAGGAATCAAGACCATTAAAGTCAAAACAAAGGTAGTGAGATTTTGGGGCCAAGGCAGTGCAGTAGGGTGCCCTGTGGGAGCTGTGTGCTCAGGAGTACCAACTTCTACACAGCTTGGAGTCCGAGTGAGAGTGAAGCCTAATATCTCAGGAGGAGGAAGAAATTACTGCTCAGTACGGAAGTACTGACTGGTAGTTAGCGGATTTCTACTAAAAGTAAGCAAACCCAAACACTCCTACACCACCACCACCCCTGCCCTCCCTGCTGCTGCATTTTGATATGTAAAACCGAGGTTCTCAAGTGATTTTCAGTTTGAGATAGGGTTGAAGATATTTGGGTATTCAGATTTCCTCTCTTCCCCGAGAACACCAGAGCTCTTCTTACATGTTTGTTTTTGCACATGCTATTGTACAACTGTAGAGTAAAAATGAATCTATTTCAAAGTGTGGATTGGCAGAGTTCAACTGAAGGAAACATAAAATAGGCGTTATGACATCAGGATTGGTGCAAGTGATTAATATTGCAACCATGGGCATGCCGTGCCATTCTCTTAGTCCCAGTTTTCATAACTAGAAAAAAAAACACACAGTAAAATTACACACTTATTCACCTAGTATGAGAGAGTATTTGCAAGATTTTTTCCTTCTGAAAGAAAACAGTGCTGTAGCTGGAAAACACTTATGTGACCCTGTTTGTTCAGAAAGTTCACAGGAAGTTTGTTTTTACTATATGGTTGAGGTTTTCTCATATGTGTAGAATCGTTTTTAGAAAGTAGTGAACTGTACTTCTCAGTACTTCTTTTCTAGGCTAAAATATCAGAAGTTCCATGATTCTGTCTACTGATTTTTTGTTCTACTGCTCCTCTGAAATGTTTTAACAAAAATGCAAGTGCCTCAAATAGTAAACAGGAAAGGTTTCAGCTCATAGAATCATATAGAATAGTTTAGGTTAGAAGGGATCATTAAGAGCATCATGTGTATATTGTCTATACTTAATTTTCACAGTAAGTTTTGCTCTGTATTCTGACTCAAACTTGTGTTTGAGTTCCAAAAGACGTTTTTAAAGTGTCATATTTTTGTGTGAAATGAAGGATTGTTGTCTTGCCTCCTAGGAAAATTATGGTGTATGTATTTAATTCTGCTGTTAGTTTTATTCAGTTCTTCATGTTAACACTGTTTTGGCAGCAAGGTCCACTGGTGAGTTTTCCATTGTACGGAAAAAAAGAGTTTGCTTTTATCAGCTTTATTTCTGCCTTTCAGGTTCATGGAAAAGTTCTCTCTACAGTCCTGTGAGAGTAATTAAGAGTCTCAATTTACTCTCTCTAAACCATTCATTTTTTTGAGTATCTTGATTATATTAATTCATCTTTTGTGTAAATTAAAATGTCCTAGTACTTCTTGTTACTCATTGTCTTAACTTTCCTCCATTATTTTCATTAGTTCAAATATAATGTCTGCTTTTCTGAATCTGCTTTTTTATTTTTATTTTTAATTTGGATTCAGTACTTTAGCTGAAATTATTAGGCTTATCCAATGGCACTAAGAAAACTACTATTGTTAGTAATACAATCAAATTCATTGTGTTTCTCAGAAGTTTGACATCACCTCTTTAAGTAATTCTGTCACCTCCAAACAGGGCATCTCAACCTTCCTTCTTTTTGATCTAGATTAATAAATACATTAAACATCATCTCTAGTACAAAATTTTATGATAATTTACAATTAATCCTTCAGTGTATATATATATCCTCTTTTACTTCTTTCTCCTTGCATAGTTATTTTGATATCCTTTTCCTTTTAGCAACAGCCTAACATTTATTTTAAGCACAATGTAAATTATCATTTCCCTTTTGATTTGACTGCTTTAAAATTCCAAAAAGTTTCAAGAAATTTGTAATAACCAATTTGAAAATTTCAGTGTGTGGTACTAGGAACTCAAAACAACCTACCCAAGGGCCTTTGATTTAAGTCGTAATTGTAATTTCTCTCACATGTATTCATTATGGAAGACTTTGGTGAGGTTTCCATAGGGTTTGTCTGCTTCAAATCAAGCTTTGGTAAAGGAAGTTACAGAAAAAGATCAACAAAATGAGTAATAACAAATTATCAGGACTGGATGGTGTTTGCCTAAAAACTCTCAAGGAACATGGGGGGAAATAGCTGAACCGCTAACAGTGGTGTGGGTTCTTGAAGCTTATGTAGGTCCAACATAAGAGTGGGCAAACTCAGGGAAGGAGAAGTCATTGAGAGATATTTGGAACAAACAATGGTGGAAACTCGTGCACCACCGTTGGGGAATATTTTGAGAAGTTGGTATAGCTGTTTGACCTTAACATGCTCATTTCTGCTCTTGACCATTCTGTTTCTGTACAGGCACATGTGCTGTGCGCAACCCGTCCTTCCGTGTGTTTAATAGCAAAGAACTGTGGTGCAGTCGGGCTATTTCTAAGTGTCACACAAAGCTTTCCAAAAAGGGGCTTTAATCCAGTGGAGTTGCTTATTACAGCCTCTTAGATAATTGTTGTCCCACAAGGTCTAAATACCTCAAGTGTCTGTATGTGTAATCCTGAACTGTCAGACTAGAATAGTGCAGCTTTCTAGAAGAATGGCACCTGCTCTCTTTCGTGTTTTCTTTGGGAAAAGCTTGAATATGGTATCACCTCCTAGCCAGTTGTTTCTGTGATAAAAATTTCACATCCCTTCTCCCTGTTTACTTAGTATTGCTGTGCCCCAGATATGACAAAGTGCAGATCCAGGAGAAATAATGAAATCTACGGAAAGCAGTCACAAAGGAGAAATAAAAAGATATTTTACAATGGCAGCTTTATTCCCTGCTGTTGTTGGACTGCAGCTGGGTACTAAGTTTGCAACCAAGGCTGAAAAGCATTTCAGCTTTATTTACTAGACAATAAATAATACAAAGACTGCTGAAAGTTGAAGAAGAGAACTGTCATTGAATTCTTTCAGTGTGGCTGGTGGTTGTTGCTTTTCTGAGTATCACAAAAGCAATGAGTTTAAAGTTTTGGAAGAAGCTAGCTTTCTAAATATGGAGGGCTAATTTATTTTCTCTGATGAAAAGGCCTATGTGAATAAAATAGGTTATCCTAAACAGTCTGGACTTTGTTAGGGATGATGCACTATACAACACCCACCATCAGACAGCAGTAGTGGAGTTGGAGAAGCAGGAGATGGCACAGTGCTCCTGCATCTGTGGACAGCTGGTGCCAGCAAAGCTTTGAAGCTGATGCTATCCTACATGGATCCCTGGCAGTCGTGAAAATGATGCAAAAGGATCAGGAATTTAGGAAGGGTGAGATGGTCTTCAATTCTCTTTACAATTTCCTGTTTTCTCTCCTGAAAATAATTCTGTATTCAAAAGCATCCCTTTGAGCAGGGATGCATCATGGGTTGAATGCCAACTCTTTTACAGCTTTTCAGGCTAACTGCTGTTGGGTGCCCCTTTTTGCTTACTGTAGAGTCTGTCTGATTCATTCATTTGCATAATGTCCAATATCCACTCTGAATTGTTAAACAGCAGCGATTTGTTAGTTTGCTGTCAGCTGCAGGTTTCCCAGCCCTCCTCATCTGGCATTTGTATATCTGTTGATCTTGGTACTGTAAAGTTTTTAAATAGGCAGTATAAAAGTTAGGAGATGATGGGAAAAAAGGTAAATTGGGGAAATGCATGTCATGTGGTGACTGATTAAAATACTTTGTTTATTCATTTCTTTAGGAAAGTAGATAAATTCTGGTGAATGCTTGTTTTTTAGCTTCAGTATATTAGGTATTTCTCAGGAGGGTTTTTTTTCTTCTTTAGTTGCAAGATTTAGTACTAATAGTATCATCTGTGACCCAGTATGCTTCCTATGTCATGAGTGCTCAGTGGCCGAGTTAGTCATTCCTGAAGAATGACGAATGTTTGTATTTCCTGCCATTTATTTTTTCAGCTGTCATTTCAACATTGCAGTAATCATCTGGATTTTGTATTTAATTTTAACATTTTGCTGTCTTTTTTCCTTCTAAAGCATCTCCATTCATTATTAGTTCAAGTAAGCAAGTCTTACTATTCAATTCTAAAAGGACATTCACTTAAAGTGGCTGTAGATAAGCTGGTAGCTTTTTCTACATCTTTCATTGTAAAGTAACAGATACATACATGCAGTGCACAGTCAAAGCTTTTCCCTAAGCTACAAATATTTGTTTTTCTGGAAAGAAAAGTAGACATTTGAGTAAAAAAATGCCTTTGAGCTACTCTTTTTCTTTCTGATGTTGTAGTCTGCAGTATTTCACCAGAATGTGAGCACCTCTCGCAGTTCTCAGTCAGAGTGTGATTGACTGCGGTCCAACATAAATATGTGCTTTTTTATTTCTGAGAAATTAGCATGCTAAAGCATATTTAGAATGAATGTAGAACAGACTATTGAAGTGGGCAAACATGAAAATTACAAACTACCCTTTGTTGTGATTTTTGCATACTCATGATAGCACACAATCTTCACTAGATGGCTCAGATTTAGATCTTTTCCAAAATTTCTGTNTGTGTTTTTTTTTTTGTTTGTCTGTTCAGGAATTTGGGGGGGGGCTTTTTGTGGTTTTGTGGGTTTTTTGGGTTGGGTTGGGTTGGATTTTTTGTTGGGTTTTTGGGAGGGGGGGTTGGTTTTGGTTTTTTTATTTTGTTCGGTTTTGCAGCTTTTTTTCTGATTGCAGTGAAGTAAGCATAGACAGAAAGCAGGCAGTAGAGTATTTTCAAGCTTTTCTCAAGATTTTCTCAAAAAAGACTCTAGAATTCTTGGTTCATTCATCATTCCTTGCCCACTGTACCACCAGAATATATGCAGGGTTATTTTCTAGATGCTGCTGTTTTCTTCCATTTTATATTGCTTTGCTTCACATGCCAAACTGTTTTTCTACACTATGTAATTTTCAAAAAGCAGAGTTTTAACGTTTATCCAGGGGGATTATGTAAAAAAGGAGTGAGTTTGAATGGCTTGTTTTCTTTCTTTCTTCAATTTACTAATTTGATCAATTCCCTGGATAATTGTACCTGTTGTTTGAAAAGTGTATTTATATATCCACCATCTTTGGAACATCACGTAATCTTTCCTGCTCTAGACATTGTAGGATTTCTTCTGAGCTGGAATAACAGAGCCAGCGGTCACGCTCATGGAATTGTTCTTTTTGATTTTGAATGTTCATGGTTCTTTTGACCATCCTGTTCAATCCCAAAGTGCTTTCAAGATGACTTCCTGTAAACATTCAACTGATACAAAGAATGCCAACCAGATCTCACATACTGCTGTTTTCATCTTCATTGCTATAGGTTCATGTTTAGAATGAAGTATTTCAGATAATCTACACTTGCTGGTTTAGCTGAGCTAAAGTGTAATGCTTTTCTTTTCCAGATCGTATTCCTACTGATTAATCACTTGACAGCAATCAAGTGTTTGAGATTTTAGGGTTTTTTCTTCAACTGGTGTAGGCCGTCTGGGCTCTCAGGATATGGAAGCAACATGTAGCCATGAAGAATTTTATCTCTCTGTGCAGTTGCTCTTTACAAATAGTGTCCCCAAGAAAATGGTTTCGTTTGTCTTTTCCCACAACACTTTGCCATTGAGTTAAATCACTGAAATCTGAAACACACAGTAAAAAGTTTGAATTAGTTATTCCAAAGGAGCACTGTTTGGGCAGCAAATAACAAATTTCTGTAGTCCTCTGCTCAGCAGTCTGCTTGACCAGGCCCAGGCAATTTCATACCAAATCTATATGTGATAGTTTGGGTAAGGAAATTTCAGGGGAAGGAATCTCCTGTGATTTCTGTGAACCAAAAACATTAGCAGTCCAAGGTGTGATCACATGAATTTTGAAATACAAAATTACTTTTTTCTGTGTTTGATTTAAGGATGTTGTTAATAGCGGGGAGTCTGAGAGAGAAACAGTAGAGCTGTTTGTTTAGGTGCATGACTTATTAAGGGTTCTAAGATCACAATATCCTGTCAACATAGGACTGGAAAATGCCCAGAGATAGTAATCTAAGTCTAAATGCAGAGTTTGATGCAGAGAGAAGCGTCCTAGCCCAGTGTGGAGGTAATCTTGAATAGTCAGTCTTGTCCTTTATGAAAAGCATGTTTTATCATTGTAATATGTGCAAGGAGAAAATGAAAATTACATTCTACATACACTAAAATATCAAATTAACTTTTACTTCTGCTACATTCAAGAAAATGTATTTCAGAACTGTAACTGAAATTTTAAGTTACTAACTCCAACAGTACTGCTGCATATCAATTCCCTGCATATCAATTAGTGACAGCTGTACAGGCATGCTTAAACCCTACAGCGCCTTAGTTCTATGAGTTTCCTTCCAAAATACGGCCAAGAAAGGCACAGCAAAATTTGGCATTGTTGACTTTTTGCTCTTGAATCTATCATCATGAACAAACAAGCTTTCACCCTTTTCAAGTAATATATTTGCTTAGAGTATGTCTGAAATTAATACCTCAGGTTTAGCATTAGTCAAAAAGGTATAATGCAAGGAAAATTTAAGTTTTTGTTTCTCTCCACTAGATGGCCCTTTGTTGAAATGGCCCATTGCTCTATAAACTGGCTCTATTGCCTCCGTGTTTCTCTCTTTTATCTGGAGTGCTGTCTTTACAGTATTCAAACATGCCGTGAAGGAGAGATCAGAAAGGAATGCATTTAAAAAGCACTGGGCAACACTGAGGAATGTGATAGGGAGAATGAGAAAACAAAAAGCACTAGTAAAAAAATCTCAATTTAAACATAATTTACATAATTGCCATTACAGTGTTATTTCTTTACTCTGTGGAAAGCTTGCAATATCTTCTTTTTCTTTAGAATTATTACTGCAGTTCTTGACTTTTTCCCCCTCCAATTTTATATTTATCTTCTAGCACTGCAGCAGTCTATGAAAAAATCTAATTCATTACATAGGTGGTACTGCCAAAAAGTCACAGAAGGTTCAAAATTATTTTTATCAACTCTCAGTGTAATGTTTGAGGAAGAACAGATTGTTGTAATATTCACACAGAATCACAGAATTCTTAGGGTTGGAAGGGACCTCTGGAGACATCTAGTCCAACCCCACTGCTAAGAGCAGGTTATTCATGCTCACAGGTGTGGTGTCTTCATAAACAGTGAGTCTATCGCAATCTGGAAATGCGTCCTAAAATGCCAACATGGGGAGGGGCGGGATTCGAATGTATACCCAGAGTGAGATTAAGACACAAAGGAGGTCAAATATTGGTAATCAAAATGTTAATACACATTTACTCACTTATCAAACAAGAAAGGAAGAAAGAAAATAGAAAAGTAGGAAAAAGCAAAGAATTACAGAAAGCAAGAAAAGTAAGCACCACCAAGAATCTGTGGCATCTGGCAAAGATCCTTCTTCCTTCCTCTGTTGGCGAGGAGAGCTCTGTCAGACTTGCTGTGCATTCCTTACGTAGAGGCTAAGTGGTGCTTTATGGCAGCGACTGAGCAGTTTCACTCCAGCTTGGGACCATGGACACGGTATTCACAGGATATTCCAGTGATACCTGATATACCAAATTAGCTGGCCCTGCAGGTTATTCACCTTTAATGGCAGGGCACATTCATTGCCACTATCATGGACAGCCCATTATCAATGGGTGATCATGGCCCATTATCACACCAGGTCTTCAACTGCTGGTCTTATCAACTCCTGGGCAATGGTGAAACAAGTCTCTCTTTAACAGCTCTTTACGAAGTCTTCAGTATTTTCCTCCACACGTTTATATAGTTTCTGTTGTGCCTATTGTCTGCTGTTTTAAATATGGAATCTTACTAGGCAATAACAGCTTATTGCTTCTTTCTTTAATAATCATGACCACAAATACAATTTTTCTCTGTAAAACCCTACTCTTCTTTATTATGTGGTTTTCTCCATATTTTAAAAACCTCAGTCTGATTTCCATTTAGGCATGAGCAATTATTTTCAGATCTCATCACCATGCACATGTAAAGACATGTGCTAGCAGGTAGATTTTAAAGATGGCATATTGAGTATTTGTAAACTGCTGATAGTGTCTGAAAATTATGGTCACTGAAGGTGTGGTGCCCAGTAATTTGGGCAAAGTTGAAGCCCAGAGTTTAAAAGCTCATCTACATAACCCAGGGATTCAGTGTTTGAGGTGAAACGGTGCCAGTGCTTTAAGGAAGCCTGCTCCCGGTTCTTTTCAGGGTGGAAGGAGTACCAGACAGGTTTTCTAGTTTGCTGATGCTGAGGAGAGAACAGCAGGTACCTGTCTGCTGGACATGCTATCTGTCACTATTTAAAGTAACTGAAAGTCTCAAGAGTTACAATCTGGCTTACTTAAAGGGTGGAAACTTCTAAGCAATTAAGGTCCCACTGAAAATTTTAATATCTCCAAGAGTCTTCCCAGACTTTTCCGATTTAAGAATTGGTAAGAATAATGTGGTTGTGCTGTTCCATGAGTGATAGCCTTGCAAGGGGGAAGAACAGTTAAAATAAGCTGACTGTCTCAGTTCATTACAGGATGTAATGAGGAGGCCAGTCTCAGGTGACATTTTGCACCTTTCCAGATCCTGTGGACCACTCAGCATTTTCTCAAGACGTGCTTCCACAGTCTGCTTTAAGATAACAGTATCGTCATGTTGTCTGTCCTCTTTCCACTTACCTGAGAATTTGTTAAAATAAAAACTTAACTGGGTATCCATTACCAGATCTGAGGCCTTTTGATACAGATTCAGAAGACTTCAAGATCAAATGCGTCCAGAGCTGGAATAGTGTTGGCTTACGGTCTTCTTCGTGGGCTTCACAGAAAGCCATGGTTAGGGTTTGGAAGGTAATTAATGAGGTGGGGTTTTGAGCAGTGGCCAGACCATAAGTCAGTATTTCACAATCCATGTCTGCATGCTTTTCTGGGAAGTACTAATGACTCCTGCTAGTCTAATGCATTTGCTACCAACTACTTCTGGGTCTACTTCATCAGTCCACAAAGGGAAGTCTGCCATGGTGTTACAGCCGTGTGTATAGCTGAGTCTCCTGCTGAGGGATGATGTATGTGCCTATTTATGGACTCTACTTTGAACACCAATTATTAGTTGAAGTAATCTGAAGAGTTTTCTCACAGAAGTAGTATTCTTCTGTTTAAGCAATAGAGATTTTTTGGCTTGTTACTAAAAGTTAGGAGTTGATTAGAGGGGTTTGTTACTGATAGCAGCAGGGCTGTACTTTTACTTTTGTGGCCAAAGGTGACAGAGCCTGGAAGGGCTGATGTTTGAAATTGATAAAAAATATGCACGCCCAATTTAG
>VWZT01009201.1:0-10225 GCA_013397055.1 Pachycephala philippinensis
TTCTGCTGGCAATGGATCAGGACATGTCTTGTGCCACTCACTTTCCCCCCGTGCCATTCTCGGACCCTCGGTCCCTTCCGGTAGCACTGAACCGCCCGGGACTCAAAATGGCCGCTAGCGACCGGGGAGGGCTTAGGGCCGTGCTTTGATGGGATACCGGCGCCGCGGGCAGGGGCTCAGTTCGTTCCAGCAGCAGCAGCTGCTGCGCGGGGACCCGAGCGGGGTCCGTGCTATTGGGCAGGCTGTGCCGCCTTAAATCCCGTCGTTTGCCCGCGGTCCCGCAGTGCGGGCTTGGCGAGACCACCGGGCTGACGGAGGGGGTGGGCATTCAGGACTGCCGCTCCAAGCCGAGGCCGCCCGTGGCATCCCGGACCTGTTGCCTTCCGGATCCAACGGGGAGGCGGCAGCCAAGTGTCCAGTCCATGCCCGCCCCGCGGAGTCTCCCGCCTCGCCTCTAGGTCTGTGCAGTCTGGCGCGCTCGAGCAGAGCCCCGGCGGCACCGCCCCGTGTGCCGAGCGTCACTTCCCCGCCGGAAGTCGCGGGGCGGTTTCTCTGCTTGGGCACAGCGCTCACGCGCGAGTGACTGCGGCGGTGGGAGGCGGTGCACGGTGTCGCGGCCTTGCGAGGCGACAACTCCGAGGCTCCAGAAGGTTCCGCCGCGCTCGAGCCGCCGCGATGATGGCCCCGCGCCCCGTCCTGGTTCTCAGTGAGTGCCGCCGGCCCGGCCCAGTCTCCTGGGGCGGAGGGCGAGGGGATGGCCGGTTCGGACCCCCGCCCCGCTGTGCCGCTCGCCGCCATGTTGGGTCTCCTCATGGCCGGGCGCCCTTTCATAGCCCGTTCCGGCCGGGGCCCCCTGTCCTGCCGGGGATCCCCTGGGTACTGCTGCCGCCCCCGGTGCGCCCCGAGCTCCCCCTCGCAGCTCCTTACCCACAGCCTCTGCCGCGCCCTGCGCAGGAGATCTCTGAGCTCCGCTGCTGTCCGACCTTTTTCTGGCAGCCTTCCGTGCTCTCAGCTGTTTTCGCGTCTTTCTCAGCACGTTGCTTTTTACTGCCCCGTTTGAAACCCGTGTGAACCCCAGTTCCTGGACCTCCAACATGGGAAGGACATGAAGCTGGTGGAGCGAGTCCAGAGGAAGCCACGGAGATGCTCCGAGGGCTGCAGCCCCTCTGCTCTGGAGACGGGCTGGGAGAGCTGGGGGTGTTGAGCCTGGAGAAGTAAAGGCTTCAGGGAGACCTTAGAGCTCCCTCCCTTTTCCTGCCGAAATGGACTCCAAGAGAGCTGGAGAAGGACTTTGGACAGGGGCTTGTAGTGATAGGATAGGAGAGAATGGCTTCCCACTGCCAGAGGGCAGGGTTAGGTGGGATATTGGCAAGAAATTCTTCCTTGCGAGAGTGGTGAGGCCTTGACACACGTTGCTCAGAGAAGCTGTGACTGCCCCATCCCTGGAAGTGTCCAAGGCAAGGTTGGACAGGGCTTGGAGTACTACTGTAGTGGAAGGTGTCGCTGCCCATGAAAGGGTTTTGGAACAAGATAGTCTTCAAGGTCCCCTCCAGCCCAAACCATTCTATGATTCTCTCGCCATCCACCAACATGAGGCATTCCCAGGGTTTTTTTTTCTGTTTGGGTATCCATTCTCTTTTCTTCATCTGTTCTGTTCTCTATTAACCCCCTAGGCAGACTGTTGTAGCCCAGGGCCCCTTTTCTGTAAGCCTGCTCGCCGGATACTTGGTGCTGCTCTTACTGTTGTTTCCGTTTGTTCTGTCTTATACCTCCCTGTGCGCATGCATCTGCTCCTGAGTAAATCTGGGCGTGGCCGGGCCAGGCTTGTAATAGCAGAAGCATCCCTGAGCCAAAATATGCTTTAGGGCTGAGTTTGTTGAGAGCTGGTCTCCAGCTGTGGTTGTGAGCCAGTTGGTACCCCAGCTGCTGCTCACCCTCATGTGCCAAAGGCAACATTGATGGATTCACTTTATATTCACCCAGTTCTGCTTACTGTACATGAGCCTCGGTAACCTTTTTTGACTGAACACTACTGTATAATAGCAGCTCCTCAGCTTTGTGAGATCTGGCAAATCCTCATGAGTCGCTGCAGTTTGATTTTCTGGTGTAATAGGTTCTGTTTCAGAGTTGCAAAGCTTTGTCTCAGGATGCTAACGAGGAGTTATAATAGGGAATGTTTTCACTGACAGTTTTTTATCAATGTCTTTCTCATCATGACTGCGGTATTTATATTGTAAATTCTGAATTTCTTAAGTGGTCACATGTTGAATGTGTGTGACTAAGAGAGGCAGCTGCATCGTTGTTCTTTTGTACTTGATTAATTTTATTTTTTCTGTGTGCTTTAGGTCAGAATACAAAACGTGAGTCTGGAAGAAAAGTCCAGACAGGAAACATCACTGCTGCAAAGGTACCAAATTCTCAGGCTGTTCTGATCCTTTTTTTTGTGTGTGTGTATTTATGTATTTCAGAGGGAAAGCTGGATATGGAGCATATTTTCTCTGTTCTATATGAATATAGAGTGGAAGAAGAAGCAAGATAGAAAGTAATATTTTTGTGTTAACAGAAGATACTTTTGTACTATTACATAAAAATTCTGTATAAAAAGTAAAATGTCTGCACTGTTCATGAAATGGGTGCCCCATAAATAACCATGGAGGGGTTTAACCAGCCAAAATCCCCTTTCTCTGCAAAGTCTGAGAGTGTCTCAGTTTTGACATCTGATTGAGATAATAATTTAGTGTGGTGCCAGTGTCTTGATAATCCCCATATTCTCATTTCCACACAATTCTTAGCCTTGGCTGCATCTCAACCACGGCAGTTGTTGGATCACTTAAATTTTGCAGGGGCTGCTGATTGCACTATGGGGTTTTTTTAGACTTTTTGATGCCCTCCTGAATTACCTCATTTCTTTGATTCCTCCTAGACTATTGCTGACATTATCCGAACGTGTTTAGGACCAAGAGCAATGATGAAGGTAAGAATTTATGCTGCAACATCTGTGCTGCAGCTGACTAGAAGTGAGACACACATGGGGCAGAGCATTCAAGTGTTGGTTCTCTTGTGGTTGCAGATGCTTTTGGACCCCATGGGTGGGATCGTGATGACCAATGATGGCAACGCTATTCTTAGAGAAGTAAGTTTCTCCTAAAGGATTGTCTTGCTTGACATTAAGTCAGTATTGTGTCTGAATCTTGGGTGTCAGTGGAGCTGTGCGATCTCCTCACCTGTCCTGACAGCCAGCAAGTGCTAACCAGCTGCACCAAGAAAGGTTCTCACTGAGGAGAAATGAAACATATCCAGCAAGTGTTCTTGCTCTACAGAAATGTAGGTTTGATCCTAGGGTGGGAAGTTTTCATGGACCATTTTCAAGACTGATGTAAATTCTTTGGTAATTGAAGCTATTATCAGCCACATTGAGACCTTCTGAGTAGATGGTGGTGTTCACAATGCCACATAACGAGACCTAGAAATCATTATCGTTTCTCTGGTGCGAGTGCTGTGAAAAGAACATCCTAAAAACTGTAATGCCTGAAAAACAGTGAGAGACACAATATTGTCAAATACAAGGGCTTGGTTTTGGTCTCAGAAAGGAAGAAAAAGCCTTGCTGTGGTTGGACAGAATGCCTTTGATTGTACTAAAGGTGGGGTATTGGTTCTATTGAGTGACATGAGACGTTTCTGCTTCAGTATTCTGGGACAAATCCATACCCCTTGCTCCTACACAGATTCAAGTCCAGCATCCAGCAGCAAAATCAATGATAGAGATCAGCCGCACTCAGGACGAAGAAGTTGGAGACGGGACCACATCTGTCATTATCCTTGGTAAGGAGACTGACTCAGACACTTTGCATCAAGGCTGAAGTTCACTCTTTTTTCTAAGCAGAGCCCATAATGAGACACATCTTAGTTATTTACTAACCTTGAGATGGAGAGGGTTTTTTTTTACTGTGCAAGAGCATGCTAGGTTGATGAGACCCTAAGGCAATCAGCTCGATGCTTTGGGAAGTTGTTCTTTCACCATGATAACCACAGTTAAGTGTAAAGAAAGGTACAGGTGATGTTAGAGCTCCCTTCATGGATAGAAGATATATTTTTTCTGGTATGTGCTCTCCTTTCTTGACTGTTGATTTTTCTAGTAACTTACTTGGGGAATTTTGATTTATTTTTAATTTTCTTTTTTTTTTTTAGCTGGAGAGATGCTCTCTGTTGCTGAACACTTTCTTGAACAGCAGATGCACCCAACTGTGATCATCTGGGCTTATCGTAAGGCTCTTGATGACATGATCAGTATTCTAAAGAAAATTGGGTAAGTATGGGCTGGTGGGAGTTAGAGAGGAGGGATGTGGACTTTCTGTACTGCTTCGAGCTGCTCCTTCAGGCAGTTGTGTTAGTTGAATACAACTTAGCAAAATTGGAGAGGGAGTCAAAAGGGTTAGACTGTCGCTTGGAATAACTCTCAGCTTGCTCTTCGGTTTTTGCTTTATCTCAGCACTCCAGTGGACGTGAACAACAAAGAGATGATGCTTAAAATAATAAAGAGTGCGATAAACACCAAGGCAATAAACCGCTGGTCTGACTTGGCCTGTAGCATCGCTCTTGATGCTGTTAAGACTGTGGAGTTTGAAGAAAATGGCAGAAAGGAAATTGATATTAAAAAATATGCAAAAGTAGAAAAGGTGAGTGTGTCCTGAACTGTTCCTTATCCTTGTGCCCCTTTCTTGTTCTGAACTAGTTTATTGTAGGGTGCATTGGGAAGAATTTTGTGTTACTTCTCTGCAGTCCGAAGACATAATCCTTGAAGATATTTCAGTCAGTGGTGTCAGCTATGCTCATTTACAATGCTGAGAGGGGCTGCCATTTCAACTCTTTTTGAGTACCTGTCAAAAAGATAGTTTCAGTTGGATTTGGAAGATGGAAAATGAAACATGTTGCCAGACAATAGGATGTTAATCTTAAATTCTTTCATGGCTTCACACTTAAAATCTAAGTCAGCGTGCGCTTAAAATTAAACATGTGTAGTGATCTGGATGCACCGTGGTTATCTGGGAGATGTTTTCCCTTTTCTGTAGGTGGGACAGCTTCAGGAGATGCTTTCTGATATGCAAGATTTTGTAGACTAAACTGACTCACCTCAATTTCTCCCTTCTTTGTGTCTGTCAGATTCCAGGTGGTTTTAGTGAAGACTCGTGCGTTTTGCCTGGAATCATGGTGAATAAAGATGTAACCCATCCCAGAATGCGTCGCCTTATTAAGAATCCACGCATCGTCCTTCTGGATTGTTCACTGGAGTACAAGAAAGGAGAGAGCCAGGTAAAGTGAGTCCTGTTGGAGACATCCGCAATTCTTGATTTAGGAAGAGTAACACGAACAAATGCAGATGGCTTGTTGAAAGTGCAAATGGTGAAAGGCTTTCTGTATTCTACCTTTCAGAGGCCTTTTGCGTGTGTGTGCTAATTCTGCCATGGGGTCCAGAAAAATAGGAGTGAGCCTACAGCATTTTGACTCATTGAAGCCTACAGTGATTTGTGTATCTAAGTGCTGGTCAAGAGCAAAGAAATATTTCTGAGCTTGAACTAAGGCTAATGCTCAACTGACACAGTGTCACAATTTATTGGATCGGTGGTTTTAATCCCTGACTCTTTCCCCTGTGGTACTGGAGGAGTTGAGCTGCTTGAAGCTGGGGGAGGTGTGTCTAATGCAGTGAAGGGCTGGAATGAACACACTAAGCTGTTTACCTCTCTTTTGTACAGACTGACATTGAAATTACGCGGGAGGAAGACTTTGCCCGCATCCTGCAGATGGAGGAAGAGTACATTCAGCAGATGTGCGAGGATCTGATAAGAGTCAAGCCAGATCTGGTCATCACGGAAAAAGGAGTTTCTGGTAACAGCACACGTGATCCTTTGTCTTTAATTCATCTCAGTGAGGCTCATGGTGTTAAATGCACTGCTCAGGAATGTAAAAAAACCCAACCAAAACTAAAAAACACTGCAACAGCAAACTAATACAACTTGTTCCAAGCAGGTGCTGAACCTAGTTTGGGTTTTATTTTAGCTTTCTAGCAAATAGTTGTACACAGCAGGCATTGAAGTTCATTGACGTTGCTTTGTGAAAGTAGGCTCTTCTAATAATATTTTGCTTTTCCAGCATTTGGGAAAGATACCAAAGTACAAGTGAGGCTGAGTCTTAAACCCTGGAGAGCTGTGCTACCGTTTTGCCTTCCAGCCTGGTTTAAAAAGCTACATTTAGGTGCTTTTTTCCTGTAACAACCCCTTTTGCTTCAAAGACTGGAACTAAAATAGCTGGATTGATAACTGATAAATAGATAAAGTTTGACATGATACTGCTGATTCATTACTGAAATTGCATAAACGTGGTTTCAGACCTGGCCCAGCACTACCTGATGAGAGCCAACATCACTGCCATCCGCAGGGTGCGAAAGACTGACAACAACCGGATCGCCAGGTAGGTATTGGCTCCTGTCTGGAGCCCGTTCCTGCTGTGCCTGAGATTGTTCTAATCTCACTCTTTCTCAATTCTGATTCGTGAGTGTCTAATGTTATGTTTTGATGTGCTAGGGCCTGTGGAGCTCGCATCGTCAGTCGCACAGATGAGCTCCGGGAGGAGGATGTGGGAACTGGTGCTAGGCTCTTTGAAGTGAAAAAAATCGGAGATGAGTATTTTGCCTTCATCACTGATTGCAAAGATCCTAAGGCTTGCACCATCATCCTTCGGGGAGCCAGCAAGGAAATCCTAGCGGTAAGCGAGTGCATGGGCTGCTTCACCTCCTGTGCCAGCCACCTTCATGGTGTGAGTCATGAACTGTGGGCTGGGCTTTCAGCTGGTGTGGTGCTCCAGTTAATAATGAGAAGGGCAGTGGAGCTGAGGAAGGGTCTGGAGCACAAGGAGCAGCTGAGGGAGCTGGGGGGGCTCAGTGAGGACCTTACTGCTCCCTATTGAGTACTACCTGACAGAAGGGTCTAGCCCACTGGGGGTCAGGCTCTTCACCCTAGTAACAAGTGACAGGGCAACAGGAAATGGCCTCAAGTTGCACCAGGGGAGGTTTAGATTGGATATTAAGGAAAATTTCTTCATGGAAAGTATGGTCAGGCACTGGCACAGGGTACCCAGAGCAGTAGTGGAGTCACCATCCCTGGTGGGATTTAGCAGATGTGTGGATGTGGCACCTTGGAACTTGGGTTAGTGGTGGCCTTGGCAGTGCTGTGGGAATGTTTGGACTTGATGATGTTAGAGAGCTTTCCACCCTCAACAACTTTACGATTCTGTACCTGTTGCAGGAGGTGGAGCGCAACCTACAGGATGCCATGCAGGTGTGCCGCAATGTCCTCATGGACCCACAGCTGGTGCCAGGTGGGGGAGCCACTGAAATGGCTGTTTCCCATGCACTGACGGAGAGGTCCAAGGGCATGACAGGCGTGGAGCAGTGGCCCTACCGTGCAGTGGCCCAGGCTCTGGAAGTCATTCCCCGGACGCTGATCCAGAACTGTGGCGCTAGTACTATCCGTGTTCTGACCTCACTCAGGGTAAGACATGTGGCAGGGGCACCAGGAGGGATTCAGCCCTTTCCTGCTTCACCCAGCTCCTTGGATCAGTCACCATTCAGAGCAGTGCCCTTGTCGTGTTATCAGTAACATGTTCTTGTATAAACTCCAAAATTGAGAATATTCTAATGACCTCTTACTGTTTCCTGAGCCCATGGTCAGTTTGAGACTCCGGAGGGGAATTTGCCATCTCACCCCACTAGTGGTGACCTGTCTGTCTTTCTACTTTCAGGCCAAGCACACTCAGGAAGGCAGCCAGACATGGGGAGTGAATGGGGAGACTGGAGCCCTGGTTGACATGAAGGAGCTGGGGATCTGGGAGCCCTTGGCTGTCAAACTTCAGACCTATAAAACAGCCGTGGAGGTAAGGAGAAGTGGAAACTTCAGAGCCTCTGTTGATATAATTTGGTAGAGGAGGATATCCTTTCCTGTGTTCTGGGGTATTTGGGTGGGCATCACACACCCAGTGTGGGGCATGCAGATGTCTGAGCTCATTGTTGCTGGAGGTGGGATAAAGAGGGATGTGAGAGCCCAGCCTCAGGCTTTCCCAGGGTTTTTGATCCTGCGGCTAAATTTCATCATGTTTCATCCCACCTTTTCCTGCAAATGGTACAGAGTGTCCTCACTGCTTCCAATGCCAGCCAGAGCTGTGCCTGAGCAATTCCTTACCAGCAACATGCTGGAATCATCAGTGGTTGTGGGAGCTTTATTCCTTTGGCTGGCTGGGGCTGCCATGTCACAGCTGCCCTTCTCATTACAGATCCTGCCATTACCTTGCTGGTGTTAGATCAAAGGCTGTTTCTCCAAGGGATACTCTGTCCCTTCTATGTCAGCCAACAAGAAAAAACGGTGTCCTTGTTTCCATGGTGGTGGGAAAGCAGCCCCTTGCTGCTCCCACAAGTCTATGAGGCACCGTTCCCTTCTGTGCTGAAAGAACCATTTCAACCCAGGCTGATGGTTGTGTGGTGTGGAAGCTGGGCAGGTTGGGTTTGTCTTTTGTGACGAGCTCCAGATGAGCCCTAGGTGTCGGGTTTCTCTTCAGACTGCAGTTCTCCTCCTTCGTATTGATGACATCGTTTCGGGGCACAAAAAGAAGGGTGACAACCAAAGCAAGCAGTCTGCAGCACCAGAGGCAGCCCAGGAGTGAGAGGTTCCGTCTCCACAGGGCAGAACCAGCTGCCTTGACCTTGACATGGGAAAGAGCTCAGTGCAGTGACCTGGCCTTGAGGCTGAGCTGGGAAAAGTTTGTTTAAAGTCTGGGAGGGATGGAAAATACCCTGGACATGGGGAAAGGGCAGTGGCTGTCGGTGTCCCTGCACTGGGGGACACTGCTTCTGGGGTGAGGGGTCCAGACTGAAACTTCTCCTTGCCTCAAAATAAATACATTGTTTCAGGCTCTTTCTGTGTATAATGCCCATCGGTAGGGGAGTATGATGGAAAAGCTCTGCCCAAGAGCTGGGCACTGCTAGGGGTCTTGGGGCAGAGTCCCAGTGTGGGGGTGGCCTGGAGGGGCCAGGACCATGCAAGGCCACTGCCACCAGCTTCTCTCTGCCTCCACAATCCCTCCAAAGGTTGGGATCTCCTGTAGGCAGCAGTGGGTGAAACCGGGCGGTTCCCTCCTGAGAGGTGTCTCTGAGCACCTGCGGGCCCCTGGGCTTCGTGGGCGGGCAGGAGCAGCCCGGGCTGGATGCGCTGGTGTGCGGCTGCAGCAGGGCAGGACTGGGGGGAAGGAAGGAAGGGGCTTCTGGCACAGGCGCTGGGACGGGCTGGGCAGGCGGGTCCGTGCCAACCCCGGGACGTTTAGCGAGGCCAAGGGCAGATGCTGCACCTGCATTGGGGCAACCTGAAACACAAACAGACTGGGGAAGAATGGATGGGAGCAGCCCTGAGAAGGATTTGGGGCTGTGGGTTGCCAAGAAGCTCAGCATGCCGTGGCCCCATTTCTAGGGGGCCCAGAAAGCCAAACGCTGTCCTCAGTGGGCTCATCGCCAACAGCATGGGCAGCATGTGAAGGGGAGGATTCTGCCCCTCTACTCTGCTGAGACCCCCCTGCAGAGCTACCTTCAGCTCTGGGGCGACTCCAGAGAATAAGATCTTGGGAAGAAATTCCTCCCTGTGAAGGTGGTGAGGCACTGACACAGGTGGCCCAGAGAAGCTGTCGCTGCCCCGTTCCTGGCAGTGTTCAAGGCCTGCTGCGACAGGGCTTAGAGCAACCTGGTCTAGTGGACAGGGGTTGGACCTAGATAGTCTTTAAGGTCCCTTCCTAGCAAAAGCAGTATGTTATCCTGTTACTCCATTATCACTTTACTCCGATTCTACAAGAGTCCATGGAAGCAGAAATCCCCTGTTGTGGGCCTGGCTGAAGAGACTTACAGCTCACTGAACTCTGCAGGCAACCTGGCTTTGAGAGCACACAGTGGTACAACCAAAATTTCTGTCATGGTGTTCTTTTTATTTTATTACAAAATCCTCAATACCTTGACACACCTCAAGCATGTGCAGAGCAAGGAAAAACAAGAGCAACAACATAGTTCTCTGCTCAACAAAACACAACAAGGTTTCCCAGAGAACACCATCAACAGGGACCTCTCTTAGTGCCCCTTTTGGACAGAGTAGCAGCCCTGACATCTATCAAATCAAGTCTGTGGTGTCACCAGAGCGAG
>VWZT01009202.1:8297-32877 GCA_013397055.1 Pachycephala philippinensis
ATCCCAGCTCCCACCCTGGTCAGGGTCAGGCCCCCATCCCAGCTCCCAAATTGGGCGGGATCAGGATTCCATCCCAGCTCCCACTCCGTTTGGGGTCAGGGCCCCATCCCAGCTCCCAAATTGGTCGGGATCAGGACCCCATCCCAGTTCCCACATCAGCTGGGGTCAGGACCCCATCCCCGTTCCCACATCGCCCCGAAATGCCGCTGGAGCTTCGTTATTCCCTCCGGCCAGGCCAGGAGGACAATCCCTGGATTTCCCACCTGCCTGGACAAATGCCAGCCCCACCATCTCCCCCAGGACAGCCACCCCAGGGACACGGGGACATCCCACAGGCTCCCCTCCATCCCCGGAGCAGGGCTGGATTCACCACACCGCTCCCATCCCCGCTGCTTCCTCCCCAGCTCCACCACGGATGCCAGCAAAGAAGCCAAGCTGCTTTTTTTTTTTTTTCCCCTCTTTTTTTCAGATGATCTATAAATTCCCGAATTGAGGCATTTCAGGAAGAGGAAATATGTCTCCAAGGAGCTGCTGCGCTAAGTTTTCCTTCCAGCGTGACTCTGCTCAAAGGGAACAAAGTGACACGAGGGAACAGTGTGACACCGCGGAGGCACAGGGGGACAGGGAGGTGCTCCCCAGAGCCCTGCTCATCCTGGAGTGTCCCTTTCCCATGGGATGGATGCCTCAGGCAGCCCGGCAGGCTCCTGAGACCCAGCAGAGCCTGCAGCAACGGGGCTTTTTATAGGAACAATCTGAGTGTAAACGAGCCGTTTCGGGAGGAACATTCTTTTTGGGCAGGTTTGCTCCGACGTGCCACGGAATAATGGAAGGGTTGCGGCTGCGAGGTCTCGGCACGCTGCAACAACCACAGCCACAGCTCGGGAAAAGTCACGCATTTCGCGTTTTCTGGGCAGGTTTTCGAGAAGGTGAAACAAAAATGACGAAAGGCGAGAAACGGGCAGAGGTCACTTCCTCCCCCTGCTCGCTCCTGCTCCTGCCGCCTGCACCCTGCCCAGCTGCACCCCAGGATGCCCGGGGCTGGGCCCTCGGACACCCCTGTGCAGAAGGAGAGGCCTGGAGGGGCTGTGGGATCACACCGGGGGGAACGGGGCAGCCCCGCAGCATTTGGCAGTGTTTCGGTTCGTCCCGTCCCCATGTGAGTCATTTCGCAAAGGAGAAGGAGCAGAGCAGAACCGACACCTCCAGGTTCCTGTCCCATCCCCCCGAGAGCTTCCAAATATCGTCCCGGCCCCGCTTTCGCTCCCTCCCTGTTCCCCTCCTGTTCGGCTTGGAGCTGACTGGAACACAGCCACGAGCTGGTGCCTGGCTCGGTGCTTTCCTGCTCTCCCCTCTCCCCAAAAGGAGCAGGGCCCCCCAAAATTCCTGGGGAACCAGGCAGCCTCAAAAGACATTCCCAGCTCCCGGTGTCCGCAGCTCCCTGCCGCGGGAAGCCCCAGCTCGTGTCCATCCCACCCCCAGAGCCCCGGGCAGGGTCTGGAACGTGGATCAGCGAGTCCTGCTGGAATCTGAGTCGTGTTGGAAGTCTCGGTCGCCTCCCACGTATTCCAAAGGCAGCCCGGCCTCTCCCGCCTCTCCCCGCGGGGCAGGGAAGGGCACGGGCCGGGAATGCCGCGGGCACAGCCTTGCCTTGGCCGCAGCCGCATGCCGGGAGCGTGCCCAGAAAGGATGGAGCATTAAATGGTTTTCCGAAGTGCTTTTCCATCAGCCCGGGGCGGGTAAAAGCCCTGACCGGAACTTTCCCGTTCCATCCATCCTGCTGGAAAGGCTGAGATTCCCGAAAGCAGCCGGGATGGGAGGGAGGGACTGGGCTGTGGGCTGCTTTCCTTCCCATTTTCCAGCTGGGATCTGGGGGGAAGCTCCAGCTGCTCACTCAGAACCAGCACAGGTTGGGGAGAGGGATTAGGGGGGGACACACAGCCCTAAAACCCCGCTAAGGGCCCAGGAGCTTACGGGAAACCCCAAAAAAAGAGGCGTGAAAGGCCTGGGGGGAAGTGCAGCTTCCCCACGCTCCGCAGCCCCACAGCCTGACCCATCTCACAACTCCCTCTCATTCCGAGATCCCAGCTAGGCCAGGCCCGGGGCTCATCCGGAGTTTCCCACCCAACCGAGCCGGTTTGGAGATGAGAAGCGATTCATCGCCCGCCAAGAAAGCTCCGTGTTTCTCTTCTCGTCTTATCTCTGCCTCCCCAACGCTTCCGAGCTCCGGAGGGAAGGGCACGGCCTCGCGGGACCACCAACACCAACATCCTCCCGCAGCGGGGCTTTTCCACCCCTGCATTCCCTCCTCACGGCACATCCCGCTTTTCCCTGGCTCTTTCCCTGCCAATTCCCGCAGCTCACGGGGCGCTCGCTGTGCCCTGGAGAGATCCCTGCCATCCACGGCTTTTCCAGGGCTGGGCAGACCGTGGAACCGGCATTACCAGGGATCCATCCCACAAAATCTGGCGGTCCCTGTGCGATCCCGCTGCCCGCAGAGCGCACTCCGGGCGCACAAACGCGTTTTTTCAGAGTCACGCTCCAAAGGCAACATCCTGGCATGCCAACCATTACCCGGCTATTTCTGGGAGCGCCTGGGGCAGGAATTGGGGGGGAAAAAAACCCTTTTGGGGTTGGTAACTGAGCTGCCGGGCTTGGGGTCGCTCAGAAGCTCTTCTGGGAGCTGTGCTGCCGATATCCCCGCTCCGGAGCTGGAGCTGGAGCTGATCCCAAACACCCACTCAGCAGGCAACAAAAGAGACCCCTAACCCGCATCCCGATGGGAACAAGCCCTGGATTCAAAGCTCCGCTCGCCCCACGCTCCAGGAACTCTGGAATTCTCCTTGTTAAACGCCCAATCCGCGGCTGGCGGGCTCGGCAGCGATTCCATGAATACTAACGCGGCCCCGCTCTCCCCTGCCCGCTCCCCCTCCCCACAATTATGCAGCACTGGAGCTGCAAGGCGAGGCCGGAGCCTTTGATTCCGTGGATTTCTGCCATCCAGCAGCTCCGGCATTCCCGGCTGCGCCCCGCGGCTGGCAGGGGCTAAATTCAGAGCCAGGTTTTGTGACTTCCCAAAGGCTCCGCGGTGACAGTCCCGGGCGGGATGGAGCTGGGAAGCGGCAGCCAGCAATTGTGGGATTTTATCCCGCGGCCAGTGGAACAATGGCACAGGAACCGCTGGATGTTGTGTGGACGCAACAAAGGATGGCTTCAGCGGGATCGGGGAGCCGCTCCCACCCCGGAAAAGTCAGATCCAGGGATTGATTTCCCAGAAAAGGCCTTCCAGGGGCATCCACCAGCAGAACAATCCCGCTTAACTGGCTTCCCTATCCCACCTCCCCGCAGCTGGAAAATCCTTCCCGGGCAGGCTCTCCCTGCCCAGGGGTGGGCAGAGGGCACGGGAGCCCCTGGAGTTCCCCAGGGAGATCCCAAGGGAGGATCCAGAGGTTTTATCCCTGTTGAACACAGGTGAGGTGTGTGCAGTGGAGGCCCTTCCAGCGGGATTGGGAAGGATTCCAGCATGCCCTTCCAGCGGGATCGGGATCCCTGCTGTGCCCTTCCAGTGGGATCGGGAACAGCCCTGCCGTGCCCTTCCAGTGGGATTGGGATCCCTGCCATGCCCTTCCAGCGGGATCAGGAATGGCCCTGCCGTGCCCTTCCAGCGGGATCGGGATCCCTGCCATGCCCTTCCAGCGGGATCAGGAATGGCCCTGCCGTGCCCTTCCAGCGGGATTGGGAAGGATTCCACCATGCCCTTCCAGTGGGATTGGGATCCCTGCTGTGCCCTTCCAGTGGGATTGGGAAGGATTCCACCACGCCCTTCCAGAGGGATCAAGAATGGCCCTGCCATGCTCTTCCAGCAGGATCGGGATCCTTGCCATGCCCTTCCAGTGGGTTCGGGAATGGCCTCACTGTGCCCTTTCAGCGGGATCGGGAATGGCGCTGCCGTGCCCTTCCCAGCAGGATTGGGAAAGATTCCACCATGCCCTTCCAGAGGGACCGGGAAAGGATTCTGCCATGCCCTTCCCAGCCTCCTCCTGCTGCTGGAGGCTTCCCACACCAGCCACGAGCTTCAGGTGGATCCCAGCTCTGGGATTTTTGTGTTTGTGCCAGGGAATGCCACGGAGCGCTCCCCAGCACCCCCTCTGTGCCCGCTGAGCCCCCCCCGGCAGCCGGACACAGGAACCCAATTCCCCTCACGTCCCGGCCTGGCCGCAGCTCCGCATTCCCCAGACTTGGAAAGCCTCAGGGGCAGGAATGTGAAACCAGACACTCGGACCAGACTTCCCAAAGCTCCAAGATCCGAGCAAAGCCGGGGCAGGGCTGGTGCCAGCAGCCCCAGGGCAGGTGTCCGGCTGGGACCAGCCCTGAATTCCTCAAGGAAACTCCCAGAACTCCTGAAACTCGTGGTGCCAGACCCCACAGAGGGGAATATCTGATCCCAGGGGATAAGGAGACATGGAATCCTCGCTGCAGTGGGGCACTGAGCAGTGAACAGGGGACAGGTGACAGAAGCACAGCTGTCATTAAGGCCGGGATCTATCACCCAAAACCGCTCTGGAATCACAGCAGATGTTTCCACATCCTGCTCCTGCGGCTCTCCCACGGCGTTCTGGGTGGAGCTGGCACCGGCAGGAAAAGGGTGCCCAGCAGCAGGAACCAGCCCTATTTTTGGAGCAGCCAGGAATAGCCGCATGCCAGGGGACGGAGGTGGCTGCAAACCCGCTCGCCCTCCTCGCCCTCCTCCCAGCCCTGTTCCGGGAACGAGATTTCCCTTAAAAAGCACCTCGTACTCTGCACTTAGATTTATCTCGCGCTCGAGCTCAGATTTAGTTTGCATTCCAGCAGCCGGGTTTAAATTTAGTCTGTCCCATTTAAGGCATCACCCACAGAACACCTTCCCAGGCCGATTTTCAGCACTTCCGTCCCCAAATTGGCTGCCGCAGAGCTGGGAAGTTGGTCAGGAACTGGCATGCGGCTCCCTTTTCCAGCCACAACTTCCATTAGTCGTGCCCTGCCTGTTGTTTTTGTGTCGTGCTCTTGCAACAGGAGGTGCCTGTGATTCACTCCATTTGTTTGGTTTGCTTCTCTTCTTTTTCAATCTGCGCACGGCAAAACATATTTTTCTTTTTTTTTTTCTTTTTTTTTTTTCTTTCTTACCCAACCAACATTTTCTGCTCCCAGCATCCCCCAAACCCTGTGAAAAGGAGAAAATAGCACTGCTGGGAAAGCGAGCAGCTTTCTCCTGGAAATGGTGATGCTCCGAGAGCTTGGTGGGAAAGTGTCCTACAAAGATGTTTCGCACCACGGGACCACAAAAAAAAACCCCAGAGATGCTGTCACCGAGGAGGAAAAGCTGCTGCTGGCACCAAAATTCCCTGGTTTGCCACAACGGGAAGAGATGAGGACTTTAAGCGTCATCTCATCCCATCATCCCACCCCTGCCATGGGCACCTTCTGCTGTCCCAGGCTGCTCCAAGCCCTGTCCAACCTGGCTTTGGGCACTTCCAGGGATCCAGGGCCTGCCCACCCTCACAGGGAACAATTCCTTCCCAATATCCCACCTAACCCTGTCCTCTGGCAGCAGGAGCCATTCCCCGTGTCCTGTCCCTCCATCCCTTACCCCAAGCCCCTCTGCAGCTCTCCAGGAGTGCTTTCCAGAAGGTTCTCTGGGGACGCAGCCCCACGGCGCCCGGGCACGGAGAGCTCCCCGCAGAGCTCCCCCAGCCCTGCTGACGCAGCTTTCCCAGGCCAGGAGGCAGCCAAGCCTAGCAAAGCCCAGGAGGCAGCCAAGCCTAGCAAAGCCCAGGAGCCGTTCCGGGCAGCCCAGGCCGATTCCCAGAAATGCCATTCCACGGGCCCGCCGTATCCCGGGGCAGGCTGGAGCCAGCCAAGGGTCAAGTGGCCAATCTTCCTCTTCCTCGGAACCCACTTATCTCAGCACCTGCTCCCTCCGGCTCCCCGCTCACCTGTTAATGAGCTGGGAATAATTAAACAGCCAGAGCCCGTCCTACCCCGCGGCGTAAACGCGAACATCGGACTTTTCCCCGGATCCCTGCACGTGTGGCTGAGCAGGGACAAATTCCTGAGCGTGGCAGCAGCTCCAGCCGAGCCTGCGCTGCCAAGGCCCCGGGCTGCAGCAGCCCCAGCCCGCCCGCAGGCTCCGTGCCACGCTCAGCGTTTTCAGCGTGCTCGGTGACTTTCCGGTCAGGAGACAGCCGGGCTGGGGTGTCCCCCCTCCCGCTGGCTCCCCTCCCCGGCCCCGGGACACGCGGGATGCTGCGGAGCCGCGGAGCAAACGCGGGATAGGTGCCGGGGAGGGAAAGCTCCGTGTGGGATGCGGCCGCACCTTTCCCAAAGCCCAGCCCAGCCCAGCCCAGCCCAGCCCAGCCCTGCCGGGCAGCGCTTGGCTGGAGAATTCCAGGGATGCAGGGGAGGATGGGGAGGGAAGGGATGATGGGAACACGGCGTGCGGGGCCGGAGCACTGCGCCAGCCCGGCTGCCGAGCTCAGCCCGGAGCGGAGCCGGCGTTGGGATGTCCCTGAGCAGGACACGGGGAAGGGCAGCGGCCCGGAGACACCCAAGGTCAGCTGGAAAAGGGGACGGGGCAAAAGCCCTGCCGGCGACAATGAGAAAAGATGTGGGGTGACCTTTGCTCCGGGTTCCGCCAGAGGAAGGAGTCCTGCGGAGTCAGGAGTGCTCGCCAGTGACCACTCGCCCGCGGGGAGCCGGAGCTGGCCACCTGTGCGGGCTGCTGGGAGGGCTCCGGGGGCACGGAGCCGCGCTGAGCCTTGGGGAACGCCGGTCCCTTCCTCCTCTCTGGGCTGGGGCATCGGGATGTGAAATAAGGCAGAGCTGGGGCTGAAGCCTCGGGCAAGGCAGAGCTGCGGAACGCTGCGCTCCAAAGTGATGGGAATTATTAACCCAGGAGCTCCGAGCACCGAGAGAGGCCCGCGGTGTTCCTTTGTCTGCAGGTCTGAGCTCCGGCTTGTGCCGCCTCAGCCTGGGGACGTTTTGTCCCAGCTTCCCACGTCCTCTCATCTGTTTCTTACTCGGAACTGGGGGGCAAAGCAGCGAAACCAGCGGAGTGGTTCAGGGACCTGCGGGCAGGGCAGGGCTCTCCTGGATCTGACCGACACAGGGAGACTCCAGATGTCACCAAATCCACCGCAAACCAGACTTTTGGTGTCACAGACTCGCAGGGCACGGCGCCGGTGAGGGGAGCGAGGCTGAGAGATGGAAAAGGAGCCGCAGCTCTTCCCAATTTCCTGCTGCAGGCAGCGGGGATCGTTCCTGCAGAGAGCCGGGCTCTGCCCAGCCCCCCGGATCCGTGCCCTCACCCCGCTCGGGGCTGGAGCACGTGGAGGTGCCTTTGCCGAGCCGCATCCCCCGCCGCTGGTGCGGGGCTGTGGCGTGGAAGAAATTTAATTAGGGGAGAGCTGCCAGCTCCCGCAGAGCCCAGGGCCGGGGCCAGCCCTGCACCAGTGCGAGCGCAGCGGCGGGCCCGGAACGCCGCTCTCCATCCGGCCCCCGCCCCCGGGAACGGGGGGCCGAGCTAAAAATCAGCCCTGCGGCTCCATCCCCCCGCACGGCGATGGGGGCCGGGCTCGGAGCGGGGCTGCAGCTGCAGCGGCCACGTGCTGAGCACCGGCCCCGCCGAACATGCTGAGCTTTCACTGTGCCCCGAGCATGGGGAAGTTCAGCCGCAGCAGCCCTTGGCCCGTTTCTTCATCCTCCTCCTCCTCCCCACGCTCGCCCTTCACCCATAGACCTACTGGTGGAGGGTAGAGGTTACACCAAGGAGCTGCTAAATAGGGCACGGCTCGCTCCCATCCCTCCCTGCCTGCAATCCCTCTTGGCCCGCGGCCCCACCGAGCTCTCCCGAAATAATTAGAGACGCAGATAAGCGCGCAACAGAGATAAGCCGAGCACAGGTGAGCGTCCTAACGCTAATTGGTTTCGGTGACAGGTGCCTGGCAGCCTTCAGGCGAGGGACGGGTGACAGCATGGTGCAGGGACACAGGTGGGGACCCGCCACCCCATCCCTCCCTCCCTTCCCACTGCAGCCACGCCAAACCCCGACACTCCGGCTGGAGGGGAATCTCCCTGGAGCAGCAGCTCCTGCCCCGCTCCCTCTCCTCTCCCAGGCACTTCATCTGCCCGCAGCCACCACGGTGACGCCATGGCGGAGCGGCCTCCGCTGCCCTGCCGGTGCCTCTCCGCTTTGTGTGACAAGGTGACAGGCGGGGGCCCCCTCCGAGCCGCGCCCCCCCGCGCTCCCCCAGCCCGGCAAGGGCACCGCGAACGCCGGCAGAGCCAGAGCAGATGGGAACGAACCGGGGGGAACGGGTGTTCTCGGAAGTTGCCAGGGAATGCGGAGCACAGAGCAGCCCTTGTGCTGCAGAGCCCGGCCCGCCCGCCCAGCCAAAGGCAACGGGGTCTTTGTTCCAGGCAGCCTGGAGGGGATTCATCCCGAAGCACGGGATAAAAGCGACGCCGACACGCCAGGCTCGGGGCTTGAAAACATTTCTTTGTTCGGGTTTGCCGAGAGCCGATGCGGTTACAAAGTCCTTACGTGCTGTTTGTAAATTTTCCCCGAGAGCGGGGGTCCTCGGCAAATATTTACTCACCAAACTCATCTGCAGCGAGCAGGGCGAGTTAAACCAGATGAATAAGTGCATTAACTATGTAAATACACTTCTCGTTTCTGGAGAGCTAGCAAGTTAGGAAATGCGTCCTGTGGCTGCCTCTGAGCTTTTTGACAGCCTTTAATACACCCAGCTGACAGGGAAAAAGCGCTTTCCGACAGCCTTTCATGTCCCCGGCTCGCAGGAAAACGCTTTTAAAGCATAAAAAAGGAAAGAACAACCTAAAAATCCAATTAAAAGCCTGAAGCCTGAGCCCACAGGCTTTTTAGCGGGGTGCAAGGAGAGCCAAAAGGCTCCCCGAGGAAACAAAAGAAATAAAAATAGCCCGACTCCGCTCAAAGGACGAGACCCAGGTAGGAAGGAGCCGGCGCAGGGAGCAGCCGCATGCCGAGGGGGCGGCCCGGGACTCACCTTGGGGAGCCGCGATGATCCTGGGGTTCACCTTGGGGCGCCCCGCCGCCCACGTGCCCAGCTGGCCGAGCCACAGGGCCAGCAGGAGGGCAACGGGCCACCTCCTGCAGCCCATTCCTAGTCCGGGAGCGAGCCGGGATCGGCAGCCGGGCGGGCTGACAGCTGCATCTCGGCGCTTACAAAGGGCTGGGAGCATCGGGGCCGCAGCCAATGGCGGGGAGAGGGCGGGCCTTGCCTTCGGAATCAACCCTCCAACCACTCGAGTTAACACCTGAGCTCCGCCGCTTCGCCTCTGCAGCTTTTATGGGGGCTTTTTGGGCTTTTTTTGGGTTCTCCTCGTCTAAGGGGAAGGTGCGGGGGGTTGGAGATTTTGTTCCCCCTCGGGCGCTGGGGAAAGCCGCAGCCCTGGCCCGCGGTCTGCAAAGAACTTCCCCCGGGGGCTGGGGAGGGGAAATGAAGGTTGGGAAGAGTGAAACGAAAATGGAGCTGAGAATAGGGGCAGAGAGCAGTGACGGGGGAGTTACACAGGGGGGTGCCGGAGCCAGGTAGGGTGGCAGGAGCGCAACAGCTGGATCAGGAGTAGAACGGCTGGATCAGGAGCAGAACAGCTGGATCAGGAGCGGAACAGCTGGATCAGGAGCCCCTGGCAGGAGGAGCAGGATGCAGCAGGGCTGCAGCGCGTCCTGTGTGCCAACAGGAAAGGGCCGCTCCTAGGGACACGGAGCTGTCACCGCGGGCTCCCCGCGCTGTCACACACCCCTCTCCCGAGCACATGTGGCAGGGAGTGACAGCCCGGAGCGGATCAAGGTGAGCCGGAGGTGAGCCCATCCCGTCCCTTTGTGATCCGGATGCTCCCCGAAAGGACACCCCGAGTGTGGCACCGCCTGGGGAAAGTCACCTCCTTCTCCCAAAGGTCCCCCCGGAGAGGCCGGGGAGGGCCGGCAGCCTTTGTGCCGCTGGTTAATGAGAGGAGCGGGGCATTCCGAGCACGGAGAGCGACGTGACCGGAATGGGAGAAGCCCACCGGGAACGCGCGGGGATGAGGCGCAGCTGCGCCCTTTAAAGTCGGGATTGAAGCCCCGCTCCGCTCCTGGAGGGATGAACAGCGCCGGGGCAAGGAGGGCACGCTGGAGGAAGCAAAAAAAAAAAAACCTTAATGAGCCGGCTAATGGTGATTTTTAAGGAGCCACAGGGATTTCCCAGCGCCTCTTTGTGCGTGTGGGTTCGTCTTTCTCTTTCGGCAGCTGCCGGGGTAATTACAGAGAGCTCGCTCTGCTCTCTCACCTCTGGACGTGGCGATTGCCAGCCCTGAAGCGCTCTGTGCTCACCCCGAAGTGCCCCAGGGGCAGCTGCAGCTCCCTGCCCGCTCCCCGAGGTGCCAGGCCCCGTTAGTGCTCGGTTTCCAGCAGGGATAAAAGGAGTTTTCTTCCTGAAAAAGGAGTTTTCTCCTTTCACCCCCACCTTGCCCCTACCCAGCGTGGTTTTGGCTCTTAGGTTGGGGATTTTTGTTCCACCTGCAGCGAAATCCAGCGTTCCTGTGAATAAAATTCAGCCTCCAGCTCCCTCAGGACTTTGGGAGTGTTCATAGGATCCCGAAATTATTTGGGTTGGGATTAAAGTCCATTTTGTTCTGACACTTTCCCCTATCCCAGGTTGCTCCAAGCCCATCCAGCCTGGCCTTGGGCACTCCCAGCTGCTCGGGGCACCCCGTGCCAGCCTCGCAGGGAAGGATTCCTCCCTAAAATCCTGCCCCGTGCCAGGAACAGGGAATGTGTGGGAGCATCCCACCCACAGTGCCGGGTAGTGAGGAGTCTTTATCAAAACTGAGCTCACAGCCCAAGGTCTCCGCGCTCTCCAGGAGCTACAGCTCCCCTCGGTGTCCCTCCTCATCCCACAAGGGCTGAGCTGGGAAAGCAATTCCAGGAGAGGGGCAGGACGGGGAGAGCACATTGGGATCACAGCCCACAGGAAAATCCAAACCTCCAGCAAACCCCAAACCTGCAGGGCAGCACGGCTCCTCACAGCAAACCCCAAACCTGCAGCAAACCCCAACCCTTCAGGGCAGCACGGCTCCCCACAGCAAACCCCAAACCTCCAGCAAACCCCAACCCCGCCGGGCAGCNGCAGGGCAGCACGGCTCCCCAAAGCAAACCCCAAACCAGCAGCAAACCCCAAACCTGCAGGGCAGCTCCCCACATAAAAACCCAAACTTCCAGGGCAGCTCCCCACAGCAAACCCCAAACTTCCAGGGCAGCACGGCTCCCCACAGCTGATTTCCAGGCTGTTCCAGCCCCGGCCTGGTTTGCAGGAGGTGTTGGACATGTCCAGGAATTAAGGACACGCTTCCCAAAGCAGGGAAGGAGCTCGGGGAGGCAGTTTTCCTTCCAGGCACCAGCTCAGCCCCCTCCTGCAGCAAATTCCGTCTGCTCCTCTCCGGGATCAGAACTTCCCCAGCGCAACTCGTGAGCAGCTCTCTCCCAGATCATGCGCCTCGCTTCCAGCACGGATCAGGAGGCAGCCTCCCCCAGGAATCTTGTCAGGAGCATGAAGCACAGATTTTTCCACGGAGAGGAACAGTTTTATTCATCACAGACTGAATGTTTGTGGCCCAGGCAACCCAGCTACCACGAGAGCTCAGATTGCACTTGGCGCCCGAGCAGGCGCGTGGTGATGCTTTCCACAAAAACAGATCCAGTTGCCTTCCCTCAGCCAGGAATGTGACCCTTGGAAGCACCGGCACAGGCGGATCTCCCACGGAAAAAAGGCACGACGAGACAAATCCGAGCTCAGGTTAAGCCAGGTGAGGCCTTTGCTCTGCTGAGCCATCACAAAGCGCGTGTGACACAGCCACTGCCACCAAGGGGGACACTGCGAGCTGGACAAAGGGATGCTTGATGCCTCAGGTTTTAGCTTTTATATGTTTCAAATTCTGCATTCCCAGTGTGTAACTCTGCAGTGTCCTGCAGCCTGGGAGCTGCTGCTCTCTCATGCTGAGACAGACAGAACAAAGCCTCTCCAGGCTGCTCTCCAAGGACACCCAGCCCGGCCTAGGCCCAAAATGTGTAACCCAGCNTCTCCGTGCCTTTTTCCATGATCCCTTCCCAGACACGATCAGGATACTCCATGTTTTGGCCCAGAGCTGGAAAATCCTGTGCTAAACCTGCAGGATGGCCCAGGAGGTTGGGACAGAACTTTTGGAAGATCAGAGCTGCCATTCCTCACCCACCGCGTTTTGGGAACGAGCCGACTGCCAAGGCTGGGTTTTGAGAGGAAATCAGTGAAATTCCCCTCACAGCTCCTCTCGGTGCTGACAGCCCCTTCATTCCTCAGCTGACAGAGCGAGGAGGGAAGCAAGCAGAGCAGATCACTTATCAGCTGCTGCACTTTCTGTTTCCACACCCAAATTCTCCCCCTCCAGCTCACGTTCCTGGCAGGCAGCTACCGAAAAACCTCAAGCATTCTCCCCAAGGCCACAGCCCTGCGGAGTCTGGGGACTCCCCAGCTCTCCAGGGTCACCTCTTCAAGCTGGATTGAGTCTGGGGGCTCTCATCAGCCGGCACAACTCCCCCCCTTGGTTCTGCCAATGCCACTGAAGGGGCCCAAAAGTGCTCAATGCCACCCCCAGGGCTTTGCAAACCACTCAGGAAAGGGGTGGGGGAGCCATGTGCCCCCCAGATGAGATCTCCCAGTAGATTTGGCCCCCCAGATGAGATCTCCCAGCAGATTTCACCCCCCAGATGAGATCTCCCAGTAGATTTGGCCCCCCAGATGAGATTTCCCAGCAGATTTGGCCAGAAGGAACCTTGTGACTGAGCTGCTTTGCACTCGGTGATTTTGAGACCAGCACAAAACCCCAGCCTGGGACTCCCCTGGTTCCCGTGCCCCCCAGGAAAGCCCAGGGGCTCCCCCAGGCTCTTCCAGAGCAGTCTCACACCGTGGTTCACTGCTCACAGGTCCTGGCCACAGCCACGGCCCACCCCTGGCACCAGACCCGCTCTGGGTGGCACAGGAGTGTCACCTAGAGGTGTCACAGCCCCAGGGGGGCAGGAAACAAGACAGGGGTGGCAAAAGCTTCGGGCAGAGGAAATAAAATGCAGCCAGAGTCTCACCTGACTAAAATAAGGTTAGAACAACAAAAAGAACAGAAATGGAGGGCTTTTCTCAGCCACACTCCCACCACGAGAGCGGCACTGGCAGCTCCATCTCCCTGCCAGGCTCCAGCAGGTTCTGCTTCCCTGCAATTCCTTCTTTCCCCGTGTGTTCCTCTGCCTCCTGCCAGGGCCTGGATTTCAGGGCAGCATTCCCAAGTGCTCTCCTGCGGCAATGGCCACGTCTCAGCCTCCCCAAAACGTGAATCCCACATCTGCCAGCAGCTCTGCAAGGCCCCAGGGAGGCTCCATCCCCTAACCAAGCTGATAACCCTCCTTTATCAGCCCCACCAGAGCCACAAACTCCTCCTGGTAAAGGTTGAACCCCTCTGCAATCCCTAAGAGTAGCTGGAATTCCAGCCCGCATTTTCCTGCGGGGAATCCAAACAAACACACCTGGCTCCCAAGAAGCTGCTGGGAAAAGTGCCAGAGTCCTCCGAGCTGACCGGGCTCAGCAACCCGAGCAGAGGCTGCTCAAGAAGTCAGGAAAAGGCAGCTCCTTCCAGCTGAGCTCAGAGCTGAGCTCTCTGTCTCGCCAGGAAGGGAGAGACAGGGCACGAAGGGCCACACCCTGCTCCTCCTTCCCAGTGTGACCCCTGGGAGCCCTCCTGGGCCCGGTGACACCGAGGGACAGTGGCTGCAGTGCCCCTGAGCCTGGTGGCACCGGGCTCAGCAGCACGGGCACAGCACCAGGGCATCCCCTGGCCATTAACACGGGGAGCTCTCCATCTCTTCCAGCAGGATGAGCTCCCATTTTTCCACTGGGATGGGCAGGGAAGAGCTCCCCTTTTTCCTCCCGTGTCCCATCTGCCTTTCCTCAGCAGCTGCTTCCCGGTGGTTGTGGGGCCAGCCCGGTCCCACAGGGCCAGTTTGGGATCGGGATTGCGGCAGGGTCAGAGAGAAAATCGGGAATGAGGGATGGGGTGGGGGCAGAATAATGGCTGTGAACTCGCCTGAGCAGACAGCAGCTGGCAGGAGCTGGGGATGATTAAACGATGTGAAACTGAGAATCCTCTGGGGTCAGAGCGTTTAATGCCAGCCAGCTCAGCCCTGGGAAGGGATCCTGCGGGGAGCCCTGCCCTGGAACAGCAAACAAACCCAACACCATGAGGGAAACAACCTGGGGAGTGCCACACCAGCAGCTCCTCCTGCTCCAGAGACATCAGGGGACAACGTCTTCCTGGCTGTCCTTGTCACCCCTGGCTGCCCCAGTGGCCACAGGCACCCCAAAATAAACCCTCAAACTGGGACCCAGGAAGTGCCACAGTCCAGCCTTGGGGGTGACACAGAGGCCACAGATTCACCTGTTCAAAGAAAAACCTTGTGAGCGGGCTGTTCCCAACACCCCACACCCTGCCCTAAAAGTCCCCAAACCTCACACCACCTGGAAAATCTCTTAGAAATGGGTTTTTCTCTGCTCACCCTGCTCCAAAGTTTTGCTCCAGTCTCTGTTCCTGGCCGTTGCAGGGAAACAAGGAATTCTGGCTCCCCTCTGATGCTTTTATGGCTCCTGGAGTGGAACCCCACAGCTCAAACTCAACACGTGAATTAATTCATCGCTGCTGAACCAGCAGACCCTGCTCTTAAATCAGCCAGGCATTTATTTCAGAGATAGAGGGGGGAGAAAACCTTCTCAAAGGGATTTTGGGACACGTTTATGGATATTAGAACACTATAAATATAAAAGGGAACATAAGGAAATAGGAATATTCTCACAGGGTGACATTTGCAGTCCATTTTTGCTTTCACCAAATTAAAATAGTCGCCTGGTTTTTATTGTGCCTCACGTGGGCTCTCAACTCTGTAACCTTAAAAGGTGCTTTGAGGGATGACATCAGAGCTCTTTTTTGGTGACTTCTAACAGGAAAATGGTGATTCATGCCACCAAAGGGACCAAACCCTACAGGACATGGGTCACAGGGAAGCTGCTCTGTGTCACCTGCCCTGGCTCTGCGCTGTCACCTCATCGGCTGTCCCAGAATCACAGCTTTCCTCCTTTCTCCAAAGTTTCCCTAAGAAAGAGCAAGATCAAAATGTCATTATTGCCAACGACACCTCTGTCCCCTCTTATTTCGTCCCCTCCCCCTGCCTGAGACCCCTCAGCTCACTGAGAACCAGCACAGAGCTGGAAAAGGAAGAAAAACTCTTTTCTTTTTACATGTTTTGGCCTTTCCTACAAGGACAAAGCCGGGAGCAGCCAGAAAACCTCTGCGAAGAAACAAAGTCGACGGGCAAAGGCTGTGCCAGACAAATTCCTGCTGCTGTTCCTGCTGGATGTACCTGCCAGGCTGCCCGAGCAAACCCTGGGCAAAGTCACCTTCAGGGATTTTCTGGGATTCGTTTGCCAGGGAGGAGCCCCAGGGTGTGATGGGGACAAACTGGGACTACTCAGAGCTGTCTGGCCGGGGGGAGCAAGGAACAAACATTAATCCGTGGAAATCTGTCCAACACGAGTCCTGTGACCTCAGAAAGCAGGCATGAAGGGTGAAATGTTGCTCTGCTGCAGGAAGGCACCCACACAGCCCCCAGCAGGGAACAGGGAATGGCTCCCGGGATAACTCCTGTCACTCGGGCTCCCTTCCCACCGGGGGAGGCTCCAGCAGCGCTGGGAAGGCAGAGGAAGGGGGAACGTGGGTGCTCACACAGGTTGAGGCACTGCAAAAGCCACCTGGGAGGTTCTGCTCCATCTCTGTTCCACCTTTGTGCTGGAAAATTAAAGCCCCCAACTCCACTTGGCTGGAAAATTAACCCCCCCCAACTCAACACCCTCACAGGAGCCAAATCAGCCCAAAATGAGGGAGCTGAGGGGAAAAAGGCCTCCAGGAAAGCAGGACACACTCGGTGCAGAGCTCAGCCAAACCCCCACCCCCTCTCCAGGTGTCCAGCGAGGGTCAAGCACCGGGATGAAAGGCAGGATTACGGCAAACACGGCAGGAAAAGCAGCTGCTCCCCTCCATCCTGCTGTAAACACCCTCTGTCACGGCTTCCCCTGGCAGCCCCGCCGAGGCCAGCGGGGAGCTGGAGCAGGAGCTGCTCTTTGATGTCACAAACAGAAGGTCCCTGCTTACGTCTGGCCTGACCTCCTCCTTTCCAGGGTCAGCCAGCGCTTCCCAGTCTGCTCCCAGTAAAGCCTCAGGCCGTGGATACTGGGCTGGGGAATAGAGCACGGTGGCAGCTGGGCAGAGGGGCAGGAGAGGGAGGAACTGAGACCACGCCAGTGTCCAGCCTGGCCTGGGACACTCACAGGGATCAGACCCATCCACAGCAGATTCGCTCTGCTCCACGCTGGGAGCAACAACCTGGTGGGGCAGGAGGAGGGGAAGGTGCCAGGGCAGTGGCACCAGGGATGGAGCACGAGGAGCAGGCATCAGTTTGCTCGTGTTCTGTGATGTTCAGCCACCCACAGTGAGTGACAGGGACCTTAAAGCCATCCCACCCCACCCCACCTCCCACCACGCCAGTGTCCAGCCTGGCCTGGGACACTCACAGGGATCCAGGGGCAGCCACAGCTTCTCTGGGCACCCTCCCGGGAACGATTTCTCCCTAATATCCACCCTAATTCTACACTTTGAAGCCTTTCCCCTCGTTCTGCTGCTCCCTGCCCTCGCAGAGCCCTGTGAGCATCACCCCCCGTGTACCAGCACCGCTTCCATCTGGCTCTCACCTGGCAGCTCCACGCCACTCCCAGCCCCCTGCGAGCTCCTCTCTGCTGCAGGAGCTGCTGCAGCAGAGCTGCCGTCCCCCCGCAGCCGTGCATGAGGCAGAGGAGCCTCTCCCCCTCGCTGCAGCTCTCTCCCTGTGCCTGAGCACGTCTGCGCCGGGCGAGGGAAGCGAGCGGCGCCCGCGTCGTGAGCGGCAGCGCTGCCAACTTCTCCTCTGCCGCAGCCAGTGCAGCCAGGGAACGCGCCGGAGCCGCTGCTCCCAGCCAAGCCCTGCCATTTGGGAAAGGAATCAGGGAAAAGTCACTTCCCGGCCCAAAAATCCAGGCGGTTCGCAGCTCTCTGGGGGCGTGGGGAAGCAGAAATAGCAGCAGAAACGGCTTCGTACCAAACGCGGGTCAACGGAGGGATCAAACATCCCAGGAGTGACACGAAAAACACCATTTTGGGACAGCAGTGAGCCCTAAATTGAGAATGAAGGTGGTGCAGGAAGGCAAAGTGGACACGCTGGTGCCAGAGCAGCTCCAGGAGAGCTTGCAAACGCTTCCCAGCTTTGGGGGCAGGAGCATCTGCGATCCGGCTAATCCGCGGTTATCCCGGGAGGATTGGGGGCTGACAGCAGGGCTGGCTCCCCTCGTGGGCAGGCGAGGGAGGGAGGATGCCGTGCATATGCTCCCTCCTGCCCCTGCGGAGCCAGCAGCCAGGGCTCCAGGGACGGGATTAATCCGATTTCTTACACGTTAAATGTAAAATCCACCGAGCTCCGCGTGCGTGCGTGCCGAGGGCAGGGGCCGGGGAGGGCGGCAGGAAAGCCATTTATGTCCATCACATCTTATCTGCTCCAGACTGAGCACAAAAACAGCCCCTCCTTCCCTCCCTCCTTCCCTCGGGCATTAATCCTCTCGACAGGATTAAAGCCTATCAGTGCAGGGCTCCCCGGAGAGAACAATCCCGCATTTGCTGGGTGATACCGAGATGTTATCAGTGAGGATCACAGAGCTCGCTGAGGAATTAGAGAGCAGCCCAGGCAGCCCCGAGGTGAGGCAGGAGCGTGTTCTCTGCTCGGCGCAGGCACGGTGGCATCTGAGGAGAGAGAACCCGCTCCCGTTTTTACGCCTCGTTAATCCCCGGCGCTGCGATCCAGCTCCGGGCCTGGCTTCTCTCAGCTCCCACTGATTGCAATTAGAGGCAAAAAGCTTTAATTGGCTTTGCAGCCCGGGTCCTGGGTAGGTGGTGGCACACAGGATCAGGGGGCACTGGGAAGCGCTGGCTGCAGCCAGCCCGGGCTGTGTCAGAGGCATTTCTCCAGCTCACACTCAGCCCTTGTCATTTCTTTGTCACTGTCACCTCGTGGCGGCCGTGAACTGCCGTGCCCTCATCCCTGTCAGCTGGCAGGGCAGTGCCCGCTGCTGGAACCAGCACCTCCCACCAAGGCAGAGCTTCTCCTGCTGCAGTTCCAGCCCCCTTCCCGCCAGGGAGGCCTCGGGGATGTGGATCACAGCCCGGGACAGAGCACAAGCCACACACTCAGGGACTGAACACGGTGCATTTAATGCAGGGGGAGCACAGGAAGGGCCAGGAACCAAACAACAGCTGAAGGAGGTGGTGACAGGGCAAAGGTGGCAGAACTGGAAGGGCCACGTCTCTCCAACACCATCCTGAGGCCTCGTCCCTGGTGGCCAGAGGGAGGAGGTCACAGAGAGGATCTGGAGCTGCCCACAGGAGAGCAAGGACAGAACCAGCCCGAGGAATGAGCTACTGGTGAGTAGCTGCTGCCTCAGCACTACTCACCAGTCCAGCAGGAAGATTTAGGGGGCCCCCCCAGCGAAGATGAGCTCCAGGGCAGCCTGGATGTCCCCTCCAGTGGCCTGCAGGGCCCGCAGGCTCAGCTCGTCGTCGTGGATGCCCATGTCTCGCAGCTGCTGCAGCTGGGGCTGCCACTGGCTCTGCTCACAGCAGCAGAGAGAAGTTCAGGGTAGATCCAAGTGAGAATCCAAGCAGCAAAACCTTTCCCACTGCCCACTCACCCACCGCAGCCAGCTCCAGCTGTGTGCAAATGGCTCCTGAAAGCCCCAAGTGAGGCTGCAGAGCCCCCAAATTCACCGCCCCTCCATCCCAGTCCCACCCAGTACTTCTGCAGAGTCCGGGATGTCCCTTCCAGGTTAACATCCTGCCCCAGAAGGCAGCTGGGAGATGCCAGTGGGATACGGGACTCCAGGGGAAGGGGCTGCACTGACCTGGAGGCTGGGCTGCCCTGAGGCCTGCAGGGCGTGCTGTAGGGCCTGGCTGAACAGGTCATTGGTGATGGGTGTCCCCGACTGGACGCTGGATGACATCGGGGACGTTCCGGAGGAGTGGCCCTAGGAGGAGGTCATGGATCAGGAGAAGGCTTCCAGGAACCAGCACAGAGCAACACCTGCAGCATCCCCCCAGCCTCAACCCCATATGGGAAGGAGCTCCTCCATGAGGGAATGAAGGCTCCAGGTGCCCCAGACCCGATCCAGGCTGTGCTGGTTGTTCCCTGGGATCACAGGGAAGATAGGGATCACATGGATTTCCATGAGGGACTGCAGAGCCAGGTGTGCCAGCCCCAAGCAGGACTGGTGCTGGCTGTTCCTTGGGTGCTGGGGTGGAATCAAAGGGAAGAGAACTCATCCATGTGAGCATGAAGCAGCCAGGTGTCCCAGACCTGAGATGGATTCATCCCTGAAAGAATAAAGTCCCAGGTGTGCCAGCCCCGAGCAGGACTGGTGCTGGCTGTTCCTTGGGTGCCAGGAGTGGGATGATATGGGAGAGGATATTTCCATGAGGGAATAAAGCCTCAAGTGTCCCAAACCTGAGCAGGGCTGGTGCTGGCTGTTCCCTGGGTGCTGGGGCGGCATGATATGGGAGAATCATTTCCACCATCATTTCCATGAGGGAATAAAGCCTCAAGTGTCCCAAACCTGAGCAGGGCTGGTGCTGGCTGTTCCTTGGGTGCCAGGAGGGGGATGATACAGGAGAGGATATTTCCATGAGGGAATAACGCCTCAAGTGTCCCAAACCTGAGCAGGGCTGGTGCTGGCTGTTCCCTGGGTGCTGGGGTGGGATGATAGGGAAGAATCATTTCCATAATCATTTCCATGAGGGAATAAAGCCCCATAAATCCCCGAGCAGGACTGGTGCTGGCTGTTCCTTGGGTGCCAGGAGTGGGATGATACAGGAGAGGATATTTCCATGAGGAAATAAAGCCCCAGGTGTGCCAGCCCTGAGCAGGACTGGCGCTGGCTGTTACCTGGGTGCCCGGCGTGGGGGTGTGGGAGCTGCTCTCGGGGGTGCTGGCCAGGGCCAGGGCGGTGGCCAGCTCGCTCTGGGTGATGGGCCGGGGCCCCGCAGCCCCCGCGTAGCCCAGCGAGGCCGGGCGCGAGCCGGACGTGCTGCTGGACGGGGTGGACCTCGTGCTCTGCGTGGAGGGAGAAAAAACACCAGCTGTGAGGGTAGTGTTTGTGTCAAACCAGGCTCAGGCTCGTTCCCACGGATCCCAATCCTACAAAACCCAAAACTCCCAGGTGTGGAACTTCTGAAAGACAAATTGTGCTTTTCCTACAAAGTCAGCTGTGGAAACCGGCAGGAAACCTTTCAATCTATCATCCACCAGCCTCAAACTAGAGCGTTACTAGCCTGCAACAAAGCAACTCCCTGTCAACAGGCACTTTTTTGACCCAAATACCCAGTTTTTCTTCCAGAACCCTTTGTCCTATGGAGAGGAAGGCTGCAGAAGGGCAGGGATCAACATTCCCGTGCTCCACCCTCACCCAGGCACGATTTGGCTACGAGGGCGTTTGCTCTGTTCCATTTTCCTGTTGTGTGTTCAGCACTGAGGAAAACCCTCTCCTGAACAGCAGCCAGGATCAATATGTTTGTCTCCACATCCCCCTGGGGAGCCAGAGCAGCTCATGCTGCTCACCAGACAGGAAGGGAAAAGCCTCAGGGCTACAAATCAAACCCAAACTGCAAGCCCCAAAGAGGTGTTCCAGCCGAGCTGGCCGCGCTTACCTGGTGGAAATCATCTTCATCATCAGAGAGCCCCTCAAAGAGAAAGCCACCTGCAGCAGAAAGGGGGAGAAAAGGCTGTGGCAAACTGGCAGGAATGGGGAACCAGCTGAGAACCTCGTGGAGTTTTTGGCCCAGCAGCCAGGACAGAGGCCTCAGCACAGTTCCCCTCCCAGCCCAGCCGTTTTGGGATCCCCTGAGCGAGCTGGAGCAGCAGTTCCTGCAGCTGCCCACATACCTGGCATGTCCCGGTAGGAGCCTGAGGCCATGGCCCGTGAGGACGTGTCCGGGGCTGGCAGCGGGGTGCTGCCCGCCACCGAGTGCAGCACCAGCACAATGGCGTTCACCAGGGCGGGGTGAGCCGGGATCAGCCTGGGCACACACGGGGCACGGCTGAATGGGGCACGGGGGAACCCAGAAACCAGCCCTGAGACACGTGGGGCACAGCCACGCCACCCGCACCGTGCCCCTGGCTGCCCGGCACCAACTCCTCCAGGCAGCCAGGGATCCTCCTGGAGCTACGCTGGACCTGGCCTTGGTTCACCCAGGATCCTTCTGGAGCCATGTTGGACCTGGCCTCGGTTCACCAAGGATCCTTCTGGACCTGGCCTTGGTTCATCCAGGATCCTTCTGGACCCCTCCTTGATTCACCCAGGATCCTTCTGGACCCATGTTGGACCCGGCCTCGGTTCACCAAGGATCCTTCTGGAGCCATGTTGGACCTGGCCTTGGTTCACCCAGGATCCTTCTGGACCTGGCCTTGGTTCACCCAGGATCCTTCTGGACCTGGCCTTGGTTCACCCAGGATCCTTCTGGACCCACACTGACTTTTCCATGGTTCTTATTTCCCACGTGCTCTCCTGGGAGCAGCTCTCTGCTGTGAGCACCCCCATCCAGGTGTGAGCCCACGCTCCAGAGGTGAGGATGGCCCTGCCTCCCACCGAACACCCCCTGGTCTGATCCCAGTGGTGGATCCTCTTTCCTGCTGCCGAGGGAGGAGTGTCCCAGGCTGGCAGGCAGGAGCAGAGCTCTCTCCCACCCAGAGGGAGCAGCTGACACACAGGGGCACAAAGACACTGCTGAGTCACGGCCCCAGCTCCCTGCACTTACGTGTCCAGCATGCCGGGGTCTGCGAACACGGAAAACAGATCCTTGTCCTGCAGAACGCCTGGAAAAGAGCAGGAAAGGCAGTGAGACAGGACAAGAGGAACAGGAGCCAGTCACACAAAAGCCACAGGGACAAATAGAATTGTTTTCCAGGACGTGAGTCATGAGTAAACACCATAAATATTGTTATTGTTCCTCTCGAGCCTTTGTGTTCCTGGAGAGACTCACACCCAAGGGACCGGGCTTTTCCAGCAGATCCCGTGGGAGCTCCACCTCAAGGGCAGGATGGAACCCGGCCCCCAGATCCCTGCAGCCAGGCTGGGACTGCATCCCAAACTCCACCTGCCTCAGAGCAGCACCATCCCGGAATGGGGTGGGTTTCATGAATCATTTTGTAGCACTTTGCAGCAGGGAGGAAGCATCCATCCCTCCTTTCCCTGATCCCTCTGAAGCTGAACCCATCCCCAAGGACAGAGCATCCATCCCCCCTTTCCCTGATCCCTCCGAAGCTGAATCCATCCCCAAGCAGAGAGCATCCATCCCTCCTTTCCCTGATCCCTCTGAAGCTGAATCCATCCCTCCTTTCCCTGATCCCTCTGAAGCTGAATCCATTACCAATGGAGCACAACTGACTCCTGAGCAGTCACTGACTCTTACGTTCCACAAAGGGACAAAAAATGAGGTTTTTTTCCAGACAAGGGGAACTCTCCCTTCTGCATGTCAGGAACTGAACCCAGATTTGGCTCTCTCCCTTCTCCCCCTAAGGAATCCAACCCAGATTTGGCTCTCTCCCTTCTGGAATCAGACATTTCCTCTGGCTCACAGCTGGACTCACCCAGAGCCACGGGGTCACTGCTGAGGCCAGGAGTAGCCACAATGATCTGATCCAGGGATTCCTTGTTTCCCAGCATCTTGAAGACCTGCCAGGGAAAGCAGGGCAATCAGGAATGTCTCCCAGCCAGCCCTCACTGTGGGGCTCTCCCCAGAGGGAGGGCACAGCCAAATCCCCCCCCCGGGAGCAGAGCAGGGAGCGCCACTCACGGCATCTCTGTAGGCAGGGCTGCTGTGCAGGGCAGTGTGCAGGACACGGAATTCCCGGACTGCTGCCACCTTATCCACGGGCTCTGAGGGGGGAAACAGCACAGCAAAACTCAGCTCTGCCTCTGCCAGCCCTCACAGCCACCTCACATCCCGCCGGGGCTTCCACACCGCGACAGGGATCCTGTAACATCCCTGGGTTGGGTGCAGTTACTGCAGAGTAACGACTCACTCAGCTCTCAGAGCATAAAAATACACAGAATATCCTCCCACACGTGCCATTCCAGGAATGCCAACTCTAACCTCCCTTTCTGTACCGTCAGGCACAGCAGGAGCACACACCAGCCTGCTCATCCCCGGAGCTTTGCTCCACATTCCCTGGCAACGCCCTAAAATGGATCACAGGCAATTAAGGAAGGGATGATCCCCCTCCACGCTGCACAGCTCATTCCTTAACTCTTCTGTCAGCAGGAAAATTAACACTTGTGTGCTGCTGGTAGAGGTGGGGAGTTCCCAAACAAGGGGATTCGTTCCCCTGGAAACCCCCACAGGAGCGAATCCCGAGGGAAGCTGTTCCTCAGCCCCTTATAAAGCACATCCCAAGGGGTAATCCCCACTGTTTCTCACCTGGTTTCTGGTCAGGCTCAGGCCAGGACTTGCGCAGGACATGGACAGTGGAGCCGGACTGGATTCCATAAAAATCCAGGGTCTGGTCATCCCTCAGCTTCCGGCCACAGTAGATCAGGTCTGGGGGGAGAAACACCTGAAGATAAACACCTGTAGCCCTCTGAGAACGGGCTGGGGCTCTCTAGGTGTGACCTAGAGCCCTGGGGATTATTGAGCAGCTGTAGCTGCTCCAGCTGGGAACAACACAGGGAAGTTGTGGAGCTGAGAATCAGGAGGGAAATCATGGAGCTGATCTAGAGGACGAGGCAGAGCCAACCTCTCTCTCAGTTCTCACGAGAGACCTCACAAGGACACACAGGTGTTGGGAAGTCCAAACACTCCCTAACAAGGGCACTGCCACGGCTGGAGCACCGCGATCCCAAGGAAACAGGGATGGAGCACCGAGCCCTCCCACCAGCAGCAGGAGCAGGATGTCGCGTCCCGGCCGCGGCAAGGACGGGCCAAGGCTGTCCCCAAGCGGCGGGACGGCGCCAGGCTCCGGCGGGGCACGCACCGATGAGCTCGGGGTCCGGCACGGATTCCTGCAGCTTGCCCGTGATGAGCTGCTTGAGGTGCGAGATGCTGCAGCCTCCCAGCGGGCACTCGCCCAGCTCGGTCTCCGGCAGGCGCAGGATGGATTTGGGGGCCAGCGGCTGCTCGGCCAGCTTCACGGCGATGTGCCACTCCGGCAGGGCCATGGCAGCTCCGGGGGCCGCAGCGCTGCGGTGGGGGCACACCCGAGTGAGACCCCCACACCGAACCCTAATGGGCTCACGGGGAGCTGTGCCAGCCCCGCCGGAGCCCCCAGAGCCGCGGGCACAGCCAGACCCAGCCCCGATCCCCGCGGTGCTCAGGGCTCCCGGCCGTGCTC
>VWZT01009225.1:6976-20559 GCA_013397055.1 Pachycephala philippinensis
GTCCCTCGGTAGGTGTGGGGCGCTGCCGGGCGGCGGGGCCGGGCCGGGGCGCTGGGGGGTTTCTGGTGGCCCCGGGGCCGGGCTCCGTGCGGCGGCGGGAGCCGGGGTGGGTGTGTGCGGGATGGGCCGGGCCGGGCACGGGCCCTGCGGTGGTCCCGCCGTGAGGGTGCCCCTGTCCGGGTGGCAGCGGCCAGCACGGGCGGAGGAGCTGCGTGCGGGGTCCCGGCCTCGGCAGCCCGGAGCTCACGGGAGAGCGGCCCGGGGGGGCTCACGCAAACCAGCCCCCTGTGACATGGGAAGGGGAGCCATGGCCTCGCCGTGCTGCTATTTATAGCGGCTTGCTCCGATGCTCGCCATTCCTTTGGCACTGGGAATGTGGACTGTGCATAAACAACCAACAACCGCCCTGTCATGAACTCCCGAGGCCTGGATTCTGACGCATGGATGAGAGATCTTGGTGGATTATCGTGTTGGCGTCTCTGCTGTGAAAGGAAAGTTCACCAGCACCTTTTATTATTGGGTCAGCTTCCTAACTGAAACCTTATGTCATTTCTTCCCAGTAGAGAACCATTTGTCAGGAACAGCAGGACACTTTCCGCTGCAAACTCAAACTGATCACTTGGCTGATGCACCCTTATTTTAATGTCTCTATGAGGAGCTACAGCAACAGTGGATCCCTCATTTTTTATTTATTTTTCTCCCATAGTGTTGCACATCCTTTTTGCTGATGTGTGATGCTCCCTTTGATTTTGCTCTCCCTTAGTGCTTCTCTCAGTCAGACCTCCTGTGGTCCCACTCCATATTCCACCCAGAACTCCATCTTCACCTTACTCAGGGTAGAAGAGAGAATTGGAAAACAAGAGCCCCTTGGTGAAGAACTTTTTCCATCAGGTGGTTTCTCTGTGCTTTCAGATATATTTGTGCCTTACATGGGTTAACAGTCACAAAAAAACTGCAGGAGTTGCTCTAAAGCTGCCCTGATAGATCTAATTCTGCCTCGAGGGCATAGATGTACCATAAATGACCTCTCAGAATCCCCTTGCAGCCTTGTGTAGCAGTCCATTACATCTCTCAGTTAACCCCATCATGTTTATGGGCACAAAAGGAGGGTAACAACTCGTGCCCAAACAAAAAAGACACTGAAAGGTGACAGATCAGGCACCCGAGCATTCAGCTCCTCTCATTTCCTCACGCTGTGGACAGCCCACCCTTGGATGCGTGCGGTCACCTCCCTGCAGAGCGTGCAGGGATGCTTTCAAAATGCTTCAAAGCATCCTGTGCTCCAAATCACACATGTCCCAAAGGCACACTTAGCTGATACCATTAGCAAATTCATCCCAAGAACATGGCCCAGCATCTCCCAGCCTATTCTTTTCCTGGCAGACTTGAAAGAGAAATCACAAAAGCAGCCTATTCTTACATCTGCTCTCGTTTCTTTTCCTTGGGCTTTGTATGCATTTGGACCCAGGAGTTCTTGATGGAAAATGACAAGGGACCAGCGCTGGGGGTATGGTAACTTGTGCTGAGTACCCACTGAAAGCAAATGGTACTTCTGTCCTTTGGCTCCAGTGATACATTAAGGAGCTGGAGTAGCCACTGCCTGGGAAAGGGCCTGTTTTGGACGCTTCATTTCTTGCTGATTTGTTCAAGTTAAAACATTCTGCCTGGAGCTTCACAGATGCGGCTTTTATTATTTGCAAAGTATTTTCTGGAAGATTTGAGGTTAAAAGAAGAAAATGTTGGAAAATACGAATTAATGAAGAGATGTCCCTTTGCCTTTGCCATTCCTCGTCATCTGAAGAGCTTGAATTAAGAAGATGCCGTTGATTGCAGACCAGCTGATTGGGAACTGAGGGGCCTGAGCTGTTTCTTGATATAGCTCTGCATCTGAAAGTACTTTGTGTGTGACCCAAGTAGCTCAACAGCTGTCACATCCTCCCCACATTGACCACCTTTCCTACAACCACTCAAGTCAGACCTTCTCAAAAAAGTTCTCTGCCCAGCACTGAGCTCCTGGTGCCGCTGCAAAAACATCTCCCCTTAGGCTTGTGGGAAGCCTGCAGGATCAGATCCCTTGATGGATGTGGGTCTGAAATCTCTGTCCTACCCGTGGTGGGGACGTGCTGGATGGTAGCACATTTTTAAATCATTTGCTGCACTCTAATCTCCAGCCCGCAGGAGCCCAGTAAATTGATCCTATACTTTCTAAGCTAAGCTTAATCTTTCATTGTGTGTCCAGCGTAGCTCGCAGAACAGCAAGCTCCGTGTTTACCGTGCACAATTGCGAGCACCCAAAGAGGGAATCACTGTGGGTGGAAAGTGCAGGTGCTATGGATTTCTCCTCTTCTCATTTCGTTCTAGATGACATCATAAAGCTCCACAGGAAAGAGCAGACAGATGCCAGTGCCGCGGGCGACAGCAGAAGGCAGCAGGTCAAGAACAGGAGTTCAGCCTCCGGCTATGGGCGGCCCCGATACCGCGCCTGGAAGCAGAGGAATTTGCAAGGTAGATGGGCACTTGAGACAGCAGAGGCCTGCCAGGCTGGAAAATGCATTTCTGTAGCAAAATCCAGCTCTTAAATCCTTCTCCTATCTAATTTCTTTGTGCGTATAAGATGTGCTCAGGCTCTGATTAGCTTTTCTCCCCGTAACAATGGAATATCAGGGCCCTTTCAGAGCATAATACATCCATTTCGCTCCCTTCCACTCTCTCATGAATTACTAATTTAAAGTGACTCTATATCTATTCTCTATTCCCCTTCGGCTTTGCATATTTTAATTATGCCTCTTCCTAATCCTCATTTTCCCAGAGCAGACTTAAATTGTCTAAATTACCCCTTCAGTAACTGTATTTGATAGCTCAGTTATTGAAGCTAAATTGTCACTTTTGCCAAGCATGCTATTTTTATGGTGAGGTTTTTTTATAATACCGAGTGATCACACCTTTGTTTTGTTCCACTGGTTTTTACCTACAAACCGAAGTTATCTGCTGCATGAAATGCCATCTCTATGAACTTACTTTTTTAATTACTGCTGAGTCACTCCCTGAAGATTTTAGTGATATTTTGCAGAAATATCTTAGTCTTACATTGGAGTGCCAATCACACATCAGGACAGTGGGATCACTGAGAGCAATCCTGCTTGTCTCTGCTCTGTCTCCCACCCTTTTGTTCTTGATGTCCACCACACTGTGCCTTACTGAGGATTGTTCCAGTTCAAAACAGAATGATGATAAATGCCCTTAGCAAATTGATTTTTTTGTCAAAACTCACGGGCTTTGATATTCTCCCACACTTAAGCACTGCATCCAGAGGCAAATCCAATAAAATATCTTTTTCCCTATTCCTTAGATGGGAGAAATTTTCTGTTAATTTATAGAATTATTTCTGCTACTTTTAGTATTTCATAGGTTTTCAGTGAGTCTGAATTCAGCCCTGCCAAGTGCAGAGACTCAGCATGCTGTGTGGTGCTGATTGTCAGTAGCAATTTGGGGAAGCTCAGCATGACTGGAAATTTAGCCCATAATTCATCAGGGGCTCGGTTCACTCTTGTCCCTGTTGAAATGCAGTCCCTTCTGGGCTGAGATGTGATAACCATTATCAAAATGATGATCTGAGAAGCCCAGCACTGTAATGACATAGGAGGGGGAAGGGTGTTATGCTGATTAAACCAGCAAGGAAAGTGCTGTTAATCCCTCTTGGAATATGGCTTAAACCATCTCCCTAGTGGGGGAAATATGATTTTTAATGAAGAGAAATTTGAATTTCAAATCTCCTTGGAAAAAAGAGTCTGTCAGACATGGGAGCTTGTGCCCAGAGTGGACTGGCTGAGCAGAGGTGCCTTTTGGCCATCCCAGGTGTGCTCAGCACCAGGCTCTGAGCATGCACCCAAGCATGGGATGTGTGTGTGGGGGCAGTTCTTCCCCAGCTGCTGACGCTGTGGGGTTTTACTGAAATGTTCTTACATTATTAAATATCTGCCAGACATTTTGCAGAGATGAAGCCTCCCATGTGTCACACTTCAGGACACACATTACAGAGCGAGGCCTTGGTCCCCAGCTGGTGTTAAAGGGGTCCCCCTTGGAGGGTGATGGCTCTGTCATGTGTTATTTGTGTTGGGTGAGCCACGCCTGAGTGCACTGCTGAGCACAGGCTCTCTAATAGGAACAGACTGACAGGGACACGATTTTCTGGTCAGGCCTGCCTTCTGCTGCAGTCCCTCCCATTGCCCTGATGGAATATCCAGGAAAGGCAGCTGAGCTCAGTCTCTTGTCCTCTCCAGGGTGTAGGAGAGCTGTGCAGCAAGGGTTGGTAGCCAGCAGGAGAGCAGCCCAGCAAACAGGCGAGAGACAGGGACAGGCCGGGGGTGGGGGTTGAAGAGAAGCAAGGCAGGGCAAAAACAAACTGGGAGAATAGAAGCAGGAGAAAAAAGTAGAGGGCCATTAAATACAGCAAGTCCACATCTGGTCAAAAAGAAACAGTTTGCCAAAGTTTAATGCTTGTCAAGAGAGGAACATTTACACACCTGCACTTCTGCAGTGAGAGGGCATCGTCTGCAAAGGAAATAACAACTGGCCCCAGAGCCTGTGAACTGCATTGCATTTTTGTGCATGTTCCCAACCAGCACCTCTGGCCATAGGGCACGAAGCACCCCAACATGGTGTTTGGGATCTGCTTCCCATGGGCCTGCCCTGGGGCCCTTTTGTTTTAGAGCCAGAGCAGCTCAAATCATCTTCACTTGTGTTCCAGTGTAAGCAGCTCAGGCTGGTGCTGGCTGGTGTTACACGCTGAGGCTGGAGCCTTCATTCACTGTAGCAGAGGTGGCCCCTCACAGTAATATCTCTGCTGCCTCAGAACACTTCATTTCCAATTGCTCCAAGTCAGTATAAATTGCTGTCACGTAGCAGTCGATGGTGTAAGATCAATACGTGCAGCTCACTGCTCGGTGGTTTGTGTCAGTGAGGTTCTGCTATGAGATCCAGGGTTTGGGTGCACTCTCACTGCCCTCTGCCGTGCCCAGCTTTGTGCCTGATTTATACACCCCCAATATGTGTGCACATCTCACTGGCAATAGCAGCTCTTGGGGGAATGGGCTGAAAACAGAGGGGCTGTATGCTCAAGTGACCTTGCAGCTGGGGATAGCAAAGTCTGAAGTAGCAATGAAGAAAAACACATGTCTATTGCTGTTTACCCTCTGTGTGCTTTGAGAAGTAGAACATCTGGTTATGGATATTGGAGGTGTTTGGTAGACTTGGGAGCATCCTGCTGGAGGTGCTTGAGCTCCCTGCCTTGGTACAGAGATCAGAACACAGCATGGTGGGAACTCTATGCAGTCTCCAAACCCTTGATGAACTGATGTGAACGGCAGCCTGGTGATTCTCCAGCACTGGTCCAAGCTTAGTGGTGCTGGGGACTGTGCCTGAGTGGCTCTGCTTAGCTGTTGCTTCAGGGATCTGCTGGTTTGTGAGGTAACAAATAAATTCCCTCTTGGCATTCCAGCTGTGAGTTCGTGGTTGTTGTGCCTGTATCAGCTCACACAGTGACTCAGAAACTTTCTGTCTCATTACGGCTACAGAATTTTATTATGTGGAGTAATTAGGTTTGGAAGCACTGTGCCTCAGTCTGACAGGGCTTTCCTCTCACTCAACACTTCAGCACTCTTCAAAATCATCAGCAGGCTTAGGGGAAAAGGTTAGATGCAAGACGGACAGCGGGTGTGTGTGTGTATCATAAAAACACAGCAGGAGGTGTCCCCTCCAATATGGGAAGTAATGGTATGTCAAGCTAAAGGAAAATGAAAGTATATATATATATATATAAATAAAAATTATACTATAATGTGGGCACTCAGAGCTATTTCAGGCTGCTGTGGGGTTGGCTTTGGGATGCTCAAGTCACTTGTGTATCTGTATCAAAAGGCTTTTTCTGTGTCATAGTTAATTCATAGCAATGTGAGCTCTTGACAACAGATTGACAGATCTCCTGATGTGGGTGTTCCTGCCTTTATGAGGAATCAGAATTGTGAAAGGCTTTTCTCTTCTGTATTCTTTCACATCAAATAATGTGTATAATCAGTCCTACATACAATAAGAATGCCAGAGAGACATTGGAAAAATAAATTACTTAATATGAATGAGAGTGACTTTTGCACCACTATTTGTGTAGCTACTCCTGTATCACATCAAGTTAACCTTGTAATCTATTTACAAAACTGTAGTCATAAATCGAATTTTGGAGGATGCTAAAATAAGAGGGCTTTTTTTGTAGGACCTAACCGTTTCAGAAGAGGGTTTGGACAGCAGCAATTCAATCGGAGACAATTCAGGAATCCTTTGCCTGGTCGCAAGAGAAGAGCAGCTGCTGCCTTCGATGGAGTGAGCCCTTTAAATCGCCAGGCATTGGCTCAGGAGGTAGGGGAATAAGGAAGGTACAGCTTTACCGAAATGTCATGTAGAAAAATCTGCTCGGTTTTATGATCCTGGATCACCCCAAAGAACAATCTGCATAAAAAACACCATCTTTTATATGCCTGTGCACAGCATTTGTATGCATAGGTGAGTACAGACATGCATGCATATGGAATAGCAATTTTCCAGTCGGTTTTATAAAGCTTCTGACTTAGCATAATTTTAGTGATCAGCTCCCATGGGTTTTGCAAAAAAAGATTTTTTAAAATTGATCTTGAAAGGTTTAAAAATATTTCCATAAAAATTAATTCCATGGCATCTCTTCTTACTATTATCATTTAGAGGAGGTGTGTTAAGATTGTTTGTTATTTGTTGTCCGCCCAGAGGATTTTCCAGGTTCCTGTGAAGTCAAAGGACAGACTTGGTGACTCAGTTGACTCTGGTTCAGAGACATACTTTTCACCAGAGACACTGATTCCCAGTACTGTGAGAGATAATGTGAGAGGCAGCTGGGTTTTCCTGCACTGATGAAAATGCACTCACTTAGGAGGTCACGGATGCTCAGTAAGCTTTTTAAAAAAATGCAATTGCTGAACAGGATGGCACATTTAGTGGATGTGTCGCAGGGGTGTAGATAAGAATGCTCTAAACTGAGCATGCATGTGCGAAGAGTGAGGCTATTCCTGAAGAGAAAGACCAGGATGACTCAGATATTGAGTGTGGCTGGTATTTACAGAAAGTAATAAGCAGTTGCTAGGAGGCATAATTCTACAGTAGCTTCCACTTTGCAGAAATGAACCAAGGGGGAAGAATATGGAAAATACACCTCGGCTGGTGGGTAGTGACAGTGATGGTAGTTGTCCCACAGAAATAAACAGGCTGGAGCCTGGGGCAGTTTGTGTTGGAACTGCAGGACAGACACTGCTGAGGGGTCTTCCGGCGTGTTTCATGCTTCAGGGTGTGGTCCAGGCAATGGAAGTGTCCAGACAAGAAAGAGCTGATGACCAAAAGGAAACCTGAGCAGGGCTATAATGCACGGCTGCTGCGAGATTTACTCTCCATGGACTGATTGGTTTTTTCTTTTCTAATTTCTGCAGCATTAGAATGAAGCATTCTTCCTGGCACTTGTAGTTCCATGTCCAGGAACCGAGGCCCACGCCCTGACTGATTGTTGACAGCAGTGTCAGCAGCAGCCAGTGGAGAGCAGGACATTGTGTGCTGTCCCTTGTCCTCACTCCCTGTTCTTGTACCAAGGCTGTGCTGCAGGTGACAACTGCTGAGGTCTCACTGCTCTTTCAGGGCAACAAGAAGAGCAATGCTTTTGCCAAAAGCAGCAGTGGGCAACAGGAGGAACAGCCACAGCCATCTCCAGGCCCCAAGAGATTCAGAGCAGATCCTTCCAGCATCCGCACCCCAGGGAGAAGGTAAAATCTTTGGTATCTCCGGGTTATTTTGGTTTTCAGTGATTCCCTGAAGTGAGTGCAGCTCATGGGGTTCTGCTCTCCATGTGTGCCAGCTGGGCATGGCTACATGGCTTGTGCAGCATGAGAAAAATACCCCTGGGTATGTTAGGAAAGCACCTGGAAGGAAAACAACCTCATGCTCATAGTTAATAATGCTGATATTAATCTGTCATTTTATTTCAGGAAGCACAAAAAATGCAACCTTTGTATTTTTATTAAACTTTGTTGCTTTGGGAAACACTTTTGAAGGGTGAAATAGCATTTATTTTCATAAAGGCAGGAAATGCAGATTCCAGCCATAAGGGATAGACAGAGACAGGGAGTCTGTCCTAATGAGGGGCTGCAGGAGCAGACTGTGCCCCAAGAGCTGTGAGGAAGGCAGGGTGCCAAGTGCTGGGCACTGTCTCAGTGCCTGTCTCATCAAGATCATTATGTTCTCTGAGCTCGAAAGGAAGCTCCTTGCAATCCTTTCTCTGCTCTGAGCAGAACAGGAACTGAATAACATCGAGACGTCCTTTCTGACCTGATTTTTTTCTATGATTTTCCTCCCATGATTTTTTTACTTTTAATGAGCAAAGTTCAGAACACACAAGCTGTTGTCTCATTTGAGCTGAAAATCAAGTTCCTCTGAAATCCTTCGCTGGCAGAAAAACCTGTTGGGCTGAACTCGGTAACACACAGCCTCATTTGCTTCTTACACTGCTTTTTAAGACCAGCTTGGGTTAGGTATTTTGGCATTAAACATTAGGACAGAGCTGGCATCATCTTCACCTCTTTCTCTCTCTCCTTTACCCGCAGGCCTTTCCTGCTGAACAGGGGACCAGCGTTCCAGCAGAAGCGGGTGCAGCCGTGGTTCTCCAAAGCCCGCTTCCAGAGAGGGGTCAGTATTGAGACATTGCTTCTGCAGTCTGCTGGTAGTGACAAACCTTCAAATTTTACCAGCCTTTGTTGTAGCTTTGCTTCCAAAAGTAACTGGGGGAGAGAGAGGTGGATGACCTGAACACTGCATGTGTTGGTAGGAAAGTATTTGCAGGCCATTTTTAATGCAGCTTGGTATTCTGGCAGCTGGAAAGTAAATCCTGGGACGGTGATAAAAATAAACCTTGCAGTTTATAGAGCTGCACAAGCAGGGCAAGGTAAAGCCACCCCATACACATCACTGTGCCAGTGGGAAACCCCACATTAGCAAATTTATTGACAACCTGCAAGGAAGGAACTCTTCAGATACACCAAACAAAATCCTGGAAAAGAAATCATTGTTTCGGAGAGCTAATTCTTTTAAGTAATTGTTTTTAAATATATTTTACAGCAGATGGATTCTCAAGGAGAAGGGAAACCGCCAAGGATGAGAAGGTAATTGGTGAACAAAGGCACAAAGCAAATACGACGTGCTCTTTCACGCTTGAAGCTGGATAAATCTCCCTGTCTCGGCAGGTGGCAAGTGAAACCCAGCCCGGGAGCAATTCTGACGGTTTCTGTGGTTAATCCCCAGGCGGGCCAGACCAGCGCGTAAGTAAATGAGGTGATTTGTTAGGGTGGGAGCCCTACAAAAGCCATTGCAAATCCCTTTAGCATTATTGCAGCTTCACTTCTATAACGAATGTGCAATGAATGGTTCAGACCCAAAATGATTAGCAAATGATGTCTGGTTCCATTCCCAGCATATCAGAAGGAGATAAAAATCTTGTGTATTTACCTGTAATTACATGGTAATCTGTAATTACTGTGCTCTCGTTTGTTATGCAGAGTGAGGAGAAATGGAAGCACCATTGTGGGAGGAGGTGGCAGGCTGGTTGTGCTGGTTGTGAGGTGTTGGGAGAAGCAGTGTGCCCCAAAGGGACACCTCGTGCCCTCTGTGTAAGAGGAGCTCAGAGGCTGGAAAGGGGCAGCTGCAGGACCTGGCACCCAGCTAGGGGCAGAGAGCAGGGTGGGTGAGGACACTGTGCATGTTCTGGGTGCAGAGAGCACCCCTCAATAGCCTGGATGTGACAGTCCCCAGTGCTGGAACTCTGCCTGCAGGGCAGCTCTCCCGGCTGCCTTTCAACTCTGCCAGGGGTCAGACACGCCACTGGACGGATGGAGTGTGTGGGTGCCTCCTTGACGCCGTGCTGGTTTGCAGAGGATGGGAAGTGGAGCTGCCGTAGCATCCTGAGTGACTGCAGCTCTGTGCTTTCCCCAGGCCTGGATCCAAGCGCCCATTCCTGCGAAGCCAGAGACCCCCAGCACGGGTGGCCAAGCCCCAGCCCAAGGGGGTGCTGCTGAGATTCAACTTCCGTGCCATGGCCAACCAGGTAGAGGATTGTCGACAGGACAGGAGGCACCTGGCTCCCTGCAGCAGCCCTGCCACTGAGCTGTTAACGTCACACTCAGGTTTCTGGGGCTGCCAGCTGGGTTTATCTAACACAACCTGGGAGGAAAGTCCCGTAGCTGTGTTGGCCAGGTTGCTCACAAAACTGAAGGCACTTGAGAAGACTGTTCAGCAACGACAGACTCAGCCCAGTTTTCCCCACTCTGATGGCCTGTCTTGGCCTGTCCATGTGCTTGTTTGGAGCAGGGAGATCCTGCTGATGAGTAGTCCTGGCCAGAGGGGACTGTTTCATTGTCAGTGCTTCCCATTCCTCAGAGACACACGGCACTTCTGGGCTTTGCTTGCTCTTTGCTTTGGTGCCCTTTTTGGTGTCACATTTTACACTGAAGTATGGTCCAAGAGCCCTGGGGCAGCTGAGAAATCCTGCTCCACCTTCTTCATTGCCGGCGTTTCTTGTCTGGACGGTTTGGTTTTACTTGATGCCTTGTGCTCAAATGCCATCTGCTTGCTCCTGTTCTTGCCGAGGACGCCCTGTGTCTTGGGGCTGGGAGCTGCTTGGAGGTTTTCCAGCCGCACACAGTCTGTCGAGCTCCCTGTCTCTGTGTGCTGAGTGGTTTAATTGACTAACCAGCTGTGAAACACCAGCCTGACTGATGGGCTCTAATCAATACCCCGCTACAAGTTTGGCTGTGCTTTGCCACAAGACAAGGGACTGACTCGCTCTCGCTTTCCCCTGCAGACCAGCCTGACGCTGGATGAGAGGTTCTCTGGTCTGAGGAATAAGAGGCGCTTTACAGCGGCCAGGAGCGCCGGACGGACGGTCACCATGCCTTAGCACCACGTGCTCGTCACAGGGACTGCCTCTAACAGTCCAGGCTCCATCACAAGGGCTCAATAAAAGTCGCTAGATTCCCTTTGAGATAGCTGATTTGGCAATGTGCTGTCTCCTTCCTTACACACAGAGTGAATGAGTGATTGAGGGCAGGGATGAGGCAGGGTGAGAGTTTGGGCCAGAGCGCAGGGCAGGTGGGACATAGGTAGGGTGGTGGACGGGGATGAGCAGAGATGAATTTGCTGGGAAGCTGTAGGGCTGGCACAAGCCCTGTCCCCTGGCCAGGGCACACTATGCTGACCAGGGTGACTCCTGCAAGTGGGAGGGTGTACCACGGAGCCTTCCCTACATTGTCCCGTGGGCGGGACGGGGTTGAGGATGCTGTGCCTGCCCACATGGGAGACAGAGGGAAGTGGGGATGCTCCAGCTGCCCACAATCCCCAGCATCCACCTAATTGCCCAACTTGTGCTTGCAGGCATCCCTGCCCAGAGGTTTGCAGTGTAAGACCCCTCCACCCTGAAAACGTCTCGCTTTGCCCTGACAGTCAGGCCTGAGCACCTTGTATTTCTCTGTGGATTGCTGTGCTGTTCTGACTGCTGCTGCTGGCCCAGCTGTGGGGACGTGGTGTGCTGCTGGAGTGACTGTCCTCAGCACTGAGCACAGACAGGCTGCCCCAGCCCAGGTCACACTTTCCAGTGCTGAGCAGTTCTGCATTAGGGTTTTTGTCGTTGCAGCTGCACCCATGCTCAAAGCAGCAGCATAATCAAACTAGCAGCAGCACTCTGATAAACGTTGGCTGAGATGTTAATGAGCTGGGTTTAGACACTTGTTACCCTGAGTAACTGCTCCATTTTCCACCCACTGCTGGAACCCAGCACTGAACATGCTGGACACAGCCTGTTATTGGGCTCTGAGCTATACTTATAAAAGGAAATATTTGATAGACTGCTTTACATTTTACACCAAGCATCTTTAACAAGAGACTGGACTTGGCATTGGTTTTATAGGAATGTGTGAAATGTTGTTAGTTGACAAAGCAGTGATGTATGAGTCCAGTGCACTGAATAAAAAACTAACTTGTCAAATGTCATCTCTGGTTATTTCCTTTCCTTCAACAGCTGTTTGGTGCAAATTCAGCTTCTCAGTGTGACACTGCATGGGCTGGTGCTTTGGGGGAAACTGTGGTCCCTGTTGGTGCCCACCTGCAGGCAGTTTACTGCTTTAAAAGCTGGCTCCAAAGCAGTGTGAGGTTTTCAATAGGTATTTTGATAAATCTTAGCTGTGATCTGTTTTGCCTTGAATGTTATTGGCAAAATTATCACAGCAGTCCTGCCTCTGAATATGTTCAAAATAAAACAAATGCACCCCAATGCCCAGTTTAATGAACTCTGGAGGAGACATCACCCCTTCATGCAAATAATCTGTATGTCATGGACAGTTGAAAAGTTGAACAAGAAACACTTGTCACAAATGGCAGTATCCCTGATTTCAGTTGCCTCCTGACTATAAATATGGACAGAAGATGGCAGACTCGCTAGGAAAACCTGAGCACTTCTTCAATCAAGTTGCAAAGGGATGGAGCCCTTCAGTCCTGAAAGAACAGCTGAGTGTGCACCATCCTCTTGCTGTTCAGAGCGCACCCTGATTCTATTCTGCACAGAAATGTTTTTTAGGAATCTGTACCTTATAATCTTTTAACCATTCCTTAAATTAGAATTGAGGGCTTCGGTGATAAAAACTGCTTTTTTTTGTAGCTTGATTCCCTTGAAGTGCTGGGTGACTCTTTACCTAGCAGGAGATAAAACAGGCTTTGCACTGAATTCACAAGTAGCCAAAATGCATAACCATCACACTAAAAACGTACTGGGAGAGGGCACAGTGCGAGCTCACCCCAACAGGCATAAAATACCCCTTTTCTGACACAGTACTAAAATACCCACAGAATAATGTTCTCTAACAGAATTATGCCCGCTGTGGTGCGCAGGGTGAGCTGCTGCACAGGGCTTGGCTGTCCTTCGGGGACGGTGTTTGTGTGACACAGTTCAGCTGCTTCCTGAGCCATTGCCAGGGGCACAGGTGGCCCGTGCTCATCCAGTGTCTGGCAGTTCCGTGCAGTGTCCTGTGCCGGACAGGTGGCCCAGCAGTTCTCCACCTGGGGAGTGGCAGCAGCTGGCTTTGGCCGAGCTCCCTGCCAGGATGGCTGCACACAGGCTGGGGCCTCTGTGAAGGGGCAGCTCTGTCACCTGGAAAACATTACTGTTTCAGTCCAGGCAAGGCCACCTCGAGAGTAACATCTTGGATGGTGTCTGAGAAGTTTAAAAATGTAGAAGCAACTGCACAGGGTCAGAGGAGAGTCCCCATAGCACAGCCCAGGGGAGGGGGGTACAAGCACAAGTGTGTGGCCCTGCTTGGTCACTGCACTGAACCCACAGTACCACAGATCTGTGTCTTTAACCACATGTATTGTATTTCACAGCACGTGGTGGAGGATTTTTCCACTACTGCTTTTTCCTTTCTATTTGTCTGTGATTCCAAAGGGCAGTATCATAAGTTTTCAGGACAAGAGAAGAAACT
>VWZT01009227.1:0-39677 GCA_013397055.1 Pachycephala philippinensis
CTCTCATACACCCCTCTCTCTGCCCGCGTGTCCCGCTCCGTACACCCCGCTCTGCCCTCCTCAAAGCCCCCGAGCCCCGGCGCACCCCATCTGCCCTCGCACACCCCTCTCCCCGCCCTCATGTCCCCCGTGTGTTTTCCTCACACCCCCGCTCTGCCCTCATCCACCAGCAGCAGGGAGCGGGAGGTGATCTCGGGGTGCCCTGGGAACACGCGGGTCATAAACCCAAACTTCTCATCAGGGAGAGCCAGGAAGAGGAAAAGCCCCTTTGGGAGCGAAGCGGAGCTCCGGGAAGCGGCACTGCGGCTGCTGGATCACCACCAGAACCTGAGTGACCTCCTCCTGGAGGTAGGAACCGGACAGTTCAGGGTGTCAAGGTCCGGCCGTGATCGTGGGAGATCCCGGCTGGAGGTGGGTACCACAAACTATGGAGTCAATGTCCCAGGAACAGAGTTTTCCATGACACGTGCAAAGAAAAACCAACGCTGTAGAAGTAAGATGAAGTTGAAAGGTCTGTGTTGCAGAAATGAGATTATGTTATTCCTTTTTCACCAATGTTTTACTTTTACAGACTGAAAGTGGTTAAGCGTGGTTTGGATTTGGGACAAAGCGAAATCCAGTACATTTTCCTTTGAGTCAGAACTGGCTTCTTGTGAATCTAGGAAAAACAAATCAGGAGAGACTTGGCTTTTCTCTGAATTACCAACCACTTCTGACTGACATGACTGTCTTCATGACAAGCTTATCACAAGCCACTGTTGTGGTTTAGCTATGTTCTCCCTCTCCTTACACACTGATTTTACAGCTACAACAGATAATGCAAATATCTCCCATTGTTCATGATCTTTTCTTTCTCTAGAGAATATTTCCCTTTATAAAAAGAAAAAGGGGATTTAACTAGAAAATGATCCAACATTTGGACATGTTTCATCAAATATTTATGCTCACATGGCTTCACAGAAAGGACTTGAAAGATAGGGATTATAGAAATTCTGCTCCCGGTGCTGCTGCTGAGCTGTTTGGTCCCTGGGGATGAGGAACTTCAACCTGTGTCTCCTTTTTTCTGCATAAACTGACAATAGCTAAACATACATGTCTCTTGTAGGGTGCCATGAAATCTGTGCTTTTCCATTCCCATGTGGGAGCTCCGTGTTAATTTCGCTTCAGTTGCTGCAGCAGTGCAGGGATAGGTTTGTAAACGTGCGTGTCAGACATCTAAGAGTTTTATGGTTTTATCTGGTTTTCAGGTGGGAGATTCAGCCAAGCCAGGTGTGCAGGATGGGGCAGAGCACAGGGGAGCGTCATCAGAACCATTTATAGGTGAGCATCTACCAGGCCAGATGTGGGGAAGAACTCTTCCTCAATATTGAATTTTTGCCTCTGAATGCAACCCTAGTTTTACTTTCTTTTCATTGTTCTGGTCCTGTTTCTTTCTTGCCTGGTGATGCCAGTTTTCCACTTTGCTGTTTTGTTTAGTCTCTGTTCTGCAGGAACAGGCCTCAAAACTGGGTGTGCCCACAGTGACCTTGGCAGCCAAAAATGCTGCTGCCAACGTGGAGCGGATCTGCCAGGATTCTGCCAGCCCCTCACGAGTCCCACTGCTGAACTCTGACCAGAGGGTAAGAGGAAAGCTTTATGTTTAATTTATCAACAAAACAGCACTGTTAGGTTTGACTTTAGGCCCAGTTTATCTGCTCTGATAAAGCCCCAAACAGAAGCGGACAGTTACTCACTGAGGTGTTTGATTTGCTTGCAGAAGTACAAGATATATAAGAGGAGAAGTTTAGGCCTTTCCCCTGAATTCTCTCCACCATTTGACCCTTTAAAAAGCAGCAAACAGGGCAAAGCAACAAATTGTTTTTCTGAGAACGTGTTATTCACAAAGGGAATTATTTCTGCTTCATTTCTGGGGTGATGGCAGAAGAGGTTGTCCTGCTTGCTTCAGACTGTGAAGGATTTGCTGGCAAACAACATGTTCTGTCGCTCCCTCTTCTGCCAGGAAATATGGAAAATGAAGGTGAGAAATTGTGGAGAAACATTTTGGTGTTACAGACCATGAGATTTCATCCATGGGATGTGGCAGGTCTGAATTCCTGAGAATGACTGGTCTTCCTGACCTTCCAAAAGCATGAGTTATAAATGGTGGGGGTTTGGTTATTTTGTTTATTTTAGAGCAAGTTCAGTGGGAACTTCCTTGTCTCTGCAGTGGGATTTGCTTTTTCAACTCAGTCGAGGTTTGGAATTATTTGAATTATTGGAACCTGCCACAAAAGGTCATTGACAACACTTTGGTGATCAGGTGCTGGTTTTGGGGTGCTCTCCAGGTCCAGCTGACTGTGGGGTGACACAGTCCCAGAGCCCTTCATGTGCTTTGCCAGCAATATTCCATCCTGGCATCCTGGTTCTCCACTTTGTTTACCTGGGAAGGGTGATAAGACTAAATGAGGTCACAGAGAAGGAAACCAGATAGCAGATAACAGCTTGTGCTGCCTCACAAATGGGATGTCTTGATTTCATTTGGGTGTGTTTTGTGGAGACAAGTGGTGCTGTGAGTGGAGTTAAGGGCTTTTTATGAGTGGGGCAGGTCTGATTCCTCGCTTCTCTCATGGGAAAGGAGGAAAAGGCTGATCTGCCCAGATAAAGGGCCGTGCTCTAGTCTCAAATATCCGCTCCTGAGCTGAAAATAGAACCTGTGTGTTTCACAGGCTGATTAAGATCTCCTGGTCCTGGGGCAGACATGGGGATAAGTGAGAGATAACTCTGTAACTGAGGGTGTTACAGTAGGAATTAGGTTGTGAAGACAAAGTGTGTGGGCGAGTTCGGGGTCAGGGTATGAGGCAGCTGCTGGTCACCGCAAAAAGCTCCCAAGGCTTTGGCTTTTCCCTCTGCCCGAGGCTCCCAAATGCCTCTTCCTTCCCGAGGTGGGAAGGTTTTGTGAAGGTGTTGGTTCTGCCTGGAACGATCAGAAGCTGCCAGGTGCACCCTGCAGTGGTGTGTTGCTGGCTCAGGACGCTCCTGGACGTGCTGCTCTGGGCAGGAGCTGGAAGGGATGTTACAGGGCAGCAATTTGATCCACACAGGAGCGATGCCTGGTGCAGATTTTTGCCAAAGGTTGTTCATTTTTACTTGGTGTCCATCAGCCTTTCTGCCTGGATGACTGCAGTGACTCTTCCTGTAGACTCCTGCAATCCCAGCTCTGTTGGGATATGGACTCAAGAGTGGGAGCCTTGTTCCACAGAGACTAATGAACAGTTAATAGAGTAAAAAACAATTCACCAATCTGGATCTGAATTAACACGAACCTGAAATTCAGTTGTGTTACCTATTTCCTGGGATATCCCTGCTCCTTTGAAACTGCAGAATCAGCATTATTCCAGAGGGAAAAAATGAATATATTCATTACTTGTCCATGAAAATTTAAAATGATGACGCGTCTACAACCCTAAACCACCCAAAATTTGTAGGAAACACAATCTTTCATCGCCAGGTATTTCCCGTGCGGTCAATTTTAAATTTTAACAACTTCTGGATAGCTGGAATAAACAGAATTGAGCTTTATTTCTCACGTATCATTTGCAATAGCCAAATGCTAACTGCACAGGGCAGCCTGTGACCTAAAGGTGCCATGTCCCTAGGAGCCCCCGGTGCTGGAGGCCGTGTGGCACCTGCACAGCGCTGACATCGCCGGCCTGCCAGAGCTGCTGGAGAGGTGAGTGGGGCTCTGTGGGCTTGCAGATGTAGCTAATCTCCTAAAGCCTACTGAAATATAATCAGGGATTAGGCATGAGTATTCTGGACTGAGGATATAGTCAGGTGCTGGCAAGGGATCAGATTAGCAGCGTTAAGGAGCTGCTGTGGGTTTGGGGGGTTACTCTGGGGTAATTAGCCCAGTTTAGCTGTGCTGGCTCCTTGGTGTCCACCAACGGGACTCGAGAAGAAATCTTGCTCTGCAGAGGCTGGGTGCTTCCATCTTCACAAAATCTTACATTTTTTTGCCTGGTAGAGTCAATCTCCAGAGAGTAGTTAGTCTAAGAATTTTATTTTTTGGTTTTTGTTCCCCAACAAGGGTCCAAGACCAAGTCAGACGGGGCTTGGAGCAACCTGGGCTAGTGAAAGGTGTCCCTGCCCATGCAGGGAGTGAAACAGGATGAACATTAAGGGCCCTTCCAACCCAACCCATTCCATTATTGCATGATACAGAGCTAACAACTCACCCATTTGTGAAGTTCATGTTGTTTCCTTATTGTGTAAAAGGAGTGTCCCAGCGATCTTTTAGGCTTTTGATGTTGGTTTACTTGTCTGTTCACAATGAAAGACTTCAGTGCCCACTGTGCTTCCAGTTTAAGGGAACCAAAGCAATAGATTAAGAATTTAATTTCTTTTTTTAAGCATTTTTACCCAAGTATCTTAGAAATTAGAACTGAAATTCTTCTAGCAGAGGTTTCTCAATGGAAACACTTCCATGTCAGAGATGAGGAAATACTTAGATGCACGATTTCACACACATTTCTCCTTTGCATGCGTGTGTTTTGGGATCTTTTTATAAAGCAAATAATATAAAAAGTAACTGTTTGTAAAGCAAACGTGCTGGTCCAAATTAAACAAAGTGGCACATTTAGGGCAGAGTGCACGGGTGGCTCTTCCCTGGGCCCAGAGCATGGTGGTGGAGACAGCCAAGCCTTACAGAAGGCAGGAGGGGTTGAACTGAAGGTGCCTTTGTGTGTTCCAGGAGCCCAGGAGGCCCAGCAGCAGTGGAGTGGCTCTGCAGCAGCCTCTGTGGCCTCTGTGAGCAGGCTGGGGACATCCCCTCTGGGGACACGGAGCTGGCACAGCGACTCCTCTCAGGCAAGGCCCTGGGCTGGGCAGGGCAGAACCTCAGGGGTGTAACAACACAGGCCTCACTTTGGGTTTCCTTACCTCATTTACCATGGGGAATATATTTTTTATATATTTGGCAAATTTAGCAAATTTTCTCCCTTTAAAAAATAATTGGTTTGAATTTTTCCGTCCCTTGGAGTTACGGTAACTCAAGAAATTGTAGTTGTGAGGGGCGTGGTTCAGTGGTGGTACACTGGCACTGTGGCACTCTGCAAAGTCTCAGAGAGATTTTGGGCCAGAAATATTTCACAGTTCCACTTCCCCCCTGTCAATTTCTATTATTTATTTTCTTAGTTTATTTAGGAAAAAATCCCTAGTGTCTGACTGTGGACCAGTGCAGCTGGTCAAGCACAGCCCCTCTGAGTTCTGCAGAGGTTGTGGAGCATAACTGCGAATACTTTAGACTTTATAAACCTTGAAGTTCTGGGTTCTTTTTCCTGAGAGTAATTTTACTCCAAGACAGTAAATGATTCCTGCTGAGTGGAGGCTTTTCAGAGGCTGCTGGGAGGGGAAGGAGCAGGTGACCTGTGTGCAAGGGGATGCTGGAACACCGATTCCTTCTTGGTTTGCAGACTTTGCCATCGTGTTCCTTCAGAATGGCTTTGAGCAAGCTTCGGAGCTGGGAAGGAAGGTGGAATTCCAGAAGGTTGCCTACGTAAGGACAAAATGAACCTGGCTACAAATGGTGCTTTAATAAAGGAATTCCATTAATCCCTGGCTCTTGCTGAGTACAAATGATTCCGAGCTTGGAGCAGCAAGGAGAGGGTGGTGGCACAGGTGCTGGAGCGGGGGAAATGGTGAAACCAGGAGTGAGACTTTTTGTGTGGAGAATTGTTCCGAGGTGGCACATCAAGGGGGTTTTAAACTTCCTTTCACCTGGATTGCTTGGTGTTCCATTTGAATATGAGACGTGGAATGCTGGTTAAGTTTGGAAAATGCTGCTCTTCTGTCTATTTTATCTGTTCTACTGCAGAGCCTGAGGTCAAAGTGAAGCTTTAAGAGGGACGAAACTCTTTCTTTGAGTCAATTTACTTTTTCTGCATTGAACTGCAGCTCTTTAAAACTCTAAATCCCTTCATTTGTCAATTTTGAACAGATCTGCCGTGCTGTCTTACAGAGAATGCTGGCATGTAAGTACTGCTGTGATCCCAGCTTTGTGCAGCCACTGCTGTTTCCAAGACTTCTGTTCCTTGCTCACTGCTGAATCCCTAAGGAGAAATCCTTTGCCTGGCTGCTTTGTCTGTGCTGTTGTGCATAATATTTATGTCACTGATTTTACTTGCCTCTGCTTTCCTTGTTGTTCTCCTAAAGTGTCTCCAGACACTGCAGATAATTTCTTGCCTTTTATGCTACTTTTTTTTCCTGCTCCCAGCTGTAACATCATATAGATACCTGACCCGGTTTCCTGATTTTTAACAGGTTTGCTTGGAAGCAGGTGAAGCACAGAGGTTAGGCCAGGGTCAGTTTTGCTGCTCAGATTTATTTTTTCTGCCTAGTAAATTAAACTTTGGATTTACAGAGTTGTGAGTGAGTGTGCTGACTCACCGTTTGGATTTGCAGGCTAATGTTTTGTGAAACCTCTATTTTTATGCTGAGCAAAGATATCTAATGTAGGTGTGCAGTCTTTAAACAGCAGTGTCCATGAGCTGCAACGTGCCTGCCTTGGCCTGAGCTGCCCTGGTGCTGAGGGCTCAAGGCAGCAGCGCCTGATTTACCAGCAAATCCTGACGCAGAAAGACTAAACACACACACACAGGGGGGTTATTTTTGTCCTGTGTCACAGCTGATCCTCACGGGGAGATGCTGTACCTGCTGCTGTCACGTTCCTTACACCTCTCCCGTGTCCCACACCCCTGGCTGTGTCCCCTGGCTGTGCAGCCTCTGTCACTCCTGTCTCCTTAGTGACAGCGCTTCCCTGCTTTCCTTGCTGATGTTTCCTGCTCCGTGCTGCTGCAGAGGCTGCTGCTTCTTCTCTGCTGTGAGGTGACCCCATCCCAGGACATGCCACCTCCCCTCCATCCCTGTGGGCACTGCCAGCCCCACCCCTTGCCCCAGGTCTCAGCACTGTCTGTGCACGGAGATGCCTCACAGACCTTGTGAGTTCTTCTAAAAAGGGAAAGCTGCTAGAGAAGCGCTTTATTATTTAATATGTATGAATCCCATCTCAGGTGGCCCTTTAACAGTTGAAAGCCAGCCCTTCTCAGCAGAGGAGTAGGGATTTTGGAGGAGGAGGAGGAGGAGCAGGCTGTTGGCAGGCAGACAGGAGTCTGCATCCTGCTCTTCATTCGCCCTTCCCGTTTGCGCAGCCTGCGCTGCCACACTCAGTCTGTGTGCCTGCAAAATGCATTACACGAGGTTTATATAAGATATTTTATTAGTCCATACTTTTGGGTCACCTCTGAGGGGTCTCACTTCATTAATCTTTGGAGAACATTAGGATTTTTAATGTGAAAGAATTCGCTATTACTGAAGACCTTCACGGGAGGAGAAGGACAGGCTGGGAGTAGCATGGGAGCAGTGTGTTCGCTGTAATGATCTGGCAGTGTTGAACTGCTGTGTGCCTGAAGATAAGCTGAGTTTATCTCCTTTGCTTTATTCTCCCCTACTTAACCTTAAAGTATTCCTCAGCAGGAGAGCAAAGTGTTATATCCTGATGCTGTGGTGGCATGTGAGGGACCCCGATTTGCTGCCCCTGCTCAGTAAATGTTCTTTTCAGGGTTTTTTTTTTCTTAACTAAACGCTTTTAATACACAAACCAAGCTCCTTTAACAGCTGAAGGAGGAGGGTTTTCCAGGCAGGGTGGCACAAAGCAGAAGTGCTGCTGCAGCAGACTGCAAAGCAAAGGGCTCCGAGTGGTGTGGGCTGATCGTCAAGACAACGCGCTGCGCAAGCTGCCAACCTGTTTGATCTCTCCCCGTCGTTTTGGGGCAGATCGAGCTTTTAAAGGAATTCCTGCGATGCAAATGGCACATCACAAAGGCGTGGCCCTCCCCCAGCCTGCTCTTTGTTCGGACCGTGGTTTTCGGGGTGGTTAATTCAGTTTGTGCAAATCCCTGCCTCCAGGCAGGCTTCGCAGCGCTCACCCTCGCAGATGCACGGCACCATTAGGGTTGGGTTTGGAAATGAAATACTAATTTATATGCGTTTTTAGATGGCTTCATTATTAGCATGTTCTTGGGAATGCTTTTAAATTGGTTCAAGGTCAGTGGTAATAGTTTCTGAGTCTCTGTGTCACTTTGGAGAAAAGCTGGTAAGAATTGAGCGCTGCTGAGTGGCTCCTGCACATTTCCCTGGCGGGGTCACTTTTGTAAAGGGCACAAATTGCTCATTCCTGTGTGGGTTTCGTGTCACAGCTCTTTTCTCATTGGGTTTTTGTGTGTTTTGGGGTACAGGGGTGCTTGATGCTGTTGGTAAAGAGAAGCAGGAAGATGTTTCCATGGTGCAGGCTGTGAGGTTCTGGTAAGAAACGTTCCAAACAGTGTCAGGGGGAGGTTTTCATCCACTGTTGCACTTCCTGCTGAAATAGGAGGAATGTCGTGGGGTGTTTTTTACTTATTTACACACCCCCCACCCCTCCCAGTGCTACTTGTGCTTGGTATTCTCCTCTAATAAAATATGTGCAGACAAAAGTGCTTGTAAAAAAGATAAGGGCCAGGTAGGAAAGTGGGTTCTGGCAGTGCTGCAACCAACCCTGGACCTCCCTCTTGTCATGCCAAAAATTCCCCATCAGGTTTTCCCCACTGCTTCTGAGCAGAAACATCTGTAAGGTGCAATCATCTCCAATTCCTGCTTCCAAACTTGTTTTATTTAACTGCTTTGTACATGTCACCTTCAGCCCCGTGCAGGGATACACACCTTGGAGTCACATTTGTAAATCTGATGGCTGCATAGTGTTGAATAACCATTAGTTGGGGTTTTTTTAAAACACACAAAAAAGTATGTATTTGTGGCAATCTGAGGAGATGGATGTAGAATAAAAATAAGTCATTCACCCTAAGCTGCACCTGGTTGTTCATATTTCATCAGCAGCTGGTGGATCATACATTATCAGTACCTGGCTGATCATAATTAATCAGTACCTGGCTGATGCTATTTAATCAGTACCTGGCTGATCACCTGGCTGACATTGTTCCTGGCATTTCCTTGTCCTCTGCAGGCTGAATGTGTTCAACGTGTCACTCTATGGAAGCGTGGCTCACCCGGATTCCTTGAGGCAGTTTTTCAGGCACACCCTGACCGAGGTTCTCACCTACAACCCCGTGCTGAAAGGTGGGAATGGGCAGGGACAGGTGTCTCCAGGTGTCTCCAGGGGTGTCCTGAGCTCTGTCCCACACTGAGTGGGGCCCAGCCTGGAGGACCCAGAGCCAGAGCAGCCTCCAGGCTCCTCAGCCCCTTTCTGGGGTATAAGCAGGGTGCCAAATCAGGCAAAAAAAGTTGCTTGAGGGTCATAGTTCAGGAGAGAATTTTGGGCAGGAAGGTTCTAATCCTGGGTCAGTAATTGTGAAGCTTGATGTTTTTAGGAAGAAGTACGTTTGAGCTGTAAAATCTCTGGTAAAATCCCCATGAGCTGTGATCTGGAGCTGCTTGTCTGTTGTGTGGGAGAGCTGTGTCACTGCTGGCTTCCAGATGAAAGAGGTTAATGAGGGAAGAGCTGATTCCTTGCTGCTTCTCTGTGCATGTGCCATGTCAGCCTACACACGTGTGATCATGAAACCAGCTCTGGGATGACAGTGCCATGATGGCACGGCCCAGTCCTTGTGCCACAGCCCGTGTTCCAAAGGCACATGGGAGAGAGAATTCCACTGGGCAGCTTTTCATGTGGCTGGCTGCACCAGGGAAACTTAGGCGTTTTGGGTGTATTTTAAAAGCTGTTGCTGAAGTTTTCTCTTTCTGGGTGCAGTGTCTGATGCCATCCAGATGCAGAAGGAGTGGAGCTTCACCAGGACTTCTCCCTTGCTCACGGCTCTGTATCGCAAAGTACGTCTGCTTGGTGTCACACAGAGAACTTCATTATGTTGGGTTTATATCCACCAAAATACCTGAAATCAGATTATTGGAAATTAGTGCAACATTATCCAGTTGCAGAATCCAGACCAGTTGCCAGAAACTCTGGGAGGAGGAAGCATGAAGGAAAAGGACTGCAGTGTTTTCTGCTGGTGCAAAGCTCTTAATGAGAACAAAGATGCTGATTGGAGATGTGAATTTTCACTGGTACAGAATCAGACATGAGTTCTGAAAGAGTGGGAACTTTACTATTTATTGTAGCTGGTGCTGTTCCAATCCAGGCTGATATTTGGGCCTGGGAAGCTGATCCAAAAGCTGCAGGATAGCTTGAAAAAGTCACAGAAAAGCCATCTGCCTGTCAATCTTGTCTGCATTCCCCTCTTTCTTGTGGCTGTGTGTCCGAGCTAACAGGAATTGCCATCACTCCTGCAGCTGTTGGTGGCATTCAGTGTGAAGGAGTCCATCTGCCAGCTGCAGCAGGTCCTGGAGACCCACGAGGTGAACTGGCAGCACGTCCTGTCCTGTGTGTCCACGCTGGTGGTGTGCCAGGCTGAGGCTGAGCAGCTCTTCAAGGGTAGGTGGGCACTGCCACCCTGGTGTGTGCCTGTGCTGCTGGGATGGGGAACAGGGGAGTCACCCACGGGGGCTGTCTGGGATTCCTGCGTGGAAAAGAGCAGCAGAACATCTGCTTTTCCACTCAGACATTCCATGGCCGTGGTGATGGGAATGCCAGGCCTCGTGCCTGCCACTTCCCAAACTTTGTGTACAGCTCGGGGTGGTTGTTTGATAATTACCTTCATTATTAATTGGCACAGTGATGACTTAGCCTTAGTTCTAGCTCACCTTTGCTAGCAGAGCTTGTTTGTGAGAATTCCTTACTAATTATCCCAGCGCTGGACTCTCTGCAGGAAATCCAAGTGTGTTTGACAGCTGAAAGTGCATGAAAAAATAAAATCAGACCCCAGAGGTTCTCCAGGCTGCAATACATGTCCTGCCTGATGTTTTATCACAGATATTTTTCTTCATTTGCTGTGGAAAATACAGCCCTGTTGTCAGGAGCAAAGTGTGAGGTTATTGTTTTATGTTCCTAGATCTCCTGAGCCATCTCCTGCTAAAGGCCTTTGGGAATTATGACATGGAAAATATGATCACAGCGTTCCTGATCGCTCGGCAGGCTGCTCTGGAGGGCCCTGCTGTCTTCATGCCTTACTCGGAGTGGTTTAAGGTGAGACTCAGTGAGGTCTGACTGGTGAGCTTTGTTTTAATTGTGTGAGGAAGCCTGTGCATAAGGAATGTTCTGCTGCGTGGAGAAAGCCTTGTTCCAGACAGGATAACCAGGAATGAGAAAGGGGAAGAACAAAAAAAAAAGAAAAGTACAAGTGATTGTATTCATATTAGGAATGACTGAATATTTATTACTGCCTTTGTGTCTGCAAAGAATACATTTATTTGGCTTTCCCCAGTTTTCCCTCCCTTCATCTTTTAAGTCCACCTTGCCTGTTCTAGTTATTTACTAGGAATGCAGACATGTAATTCCTGTTATAATCACCATCTTGGATGGATTTCAGTATCTTGATAAGCAGCACTGTTGTTGTTGCATACGTTGGGGGTTATGGCAGAGGAAGCATTCCTGTTTCCTGGAGGTTTGCATGCAGCTGTAATTGCTGTGTTTGACCTTACAGATAATTGGTTGTTGCTTTTAACTGTAAACAGGTGGGTATTTTAGGGATGCAAATCTCCACGTAAATTCAACCTGGAAATTCCTTTGTATGAGTTTGCAAATCTAAGCTCAGCTTTGGCTGATAGAGCGTCCAGGAGGTATCAGAAGGCAAACTGGTTGTGTTCTCTGTAGTCTCAGACTGGTTATTTTCCTCGGAATGCCCAGATAAACCTGTGTAGAAACCTGCAGATTTGTGGTTCCCTCATGAATCTCAATCTTTTGGTGCATCTCAAAGTTGCCTTGTTTCAAGTGTTCTCATGGCAGCAGACTTCCATAGAGACTTCTGTAAGTCACTGTGACCCAAGGGAGCCCCTCTGCTCTGGAGCCAGGCTGGGAGAGCTGGGAGTGTTCATCTGGAGAGGAGAAGGCTCCAGGGAGAGCTCAGAGCCCCTTCCAGGGCCTAAAGGGGCTCCAGGAGAGCTGGAGAGGGACTGGGGACAAGGGCTGGAGGGACAGGACCCAGGGAATGGCTTCCCACTGCCAGAGGGCAGGGATGGATGGGATATTGGGAAGGAATTCCTGGCTGTGAGGGTGGGGAGGCCCTGGCACAGGGTGCCCAGAGAAGCTGTGGCTGCCCCTGGATCCCTGGCAGTGCCCAAGGCCAGGCTGGACATTGGGGCTTGGAGCAACCTGGGACAGTGGAAGGTGTCCCTGCCATGGCAGGGGATTGGATCTAGATGGTCTTTAAAGTCCCTTCCCACCCAAACCATTCCATGATTCTATAATCTTTCTCTGGAGACTTTTCTCCAGAAAGATTCTCCTGACAGAAATGGGATGTTTGGGATCTGTGTGCTCGGCCATGACACTGCTTGGATGAGGATTCTCTCCACACTGAAAGGCTGTCTTGTCATTTTTTCCCTGTTTCAGGCTTCCTTTGGGAATGCTGGTGGCCAGCATGGGAGCAGTAAGAAAGCTCTGGTCTTCCTCTTCGAGTTCCTGTCGGAGCTGGTGCCCTTTGAAGCCGCGCCCTACCTGAAGGTGAGAAGGTGCTGACAGAGATGGTTTTCAGGTCCAGAACTGTCCCAAAGTGACTGTCCTCGTGCCTTTCAGTAGGTTTAGCTCATTAAAAATGTTGTTATAGTAATTGCATTGCTTCTGGTTCATTATTCAAACCCTTTTCTTCCTGAAGTAAGGAAGGACAAGATTCTTTTATTGACAAGAATTCTTTTCATGGAGTTAAGTTTAAGCACTTCACTGATTTTGTTTGTTTGTTGTTGGGAAAAATTATGTCAGTTGCCAGGAGAATGACTGATCCTTAACCAAGCAATAATGCCTTCTTTGGGGAATATTTGAGGTAAATGACTGTAAACATTAGTCATTATTAGTTGGTTAGAATTATACATGGATTTCCTGTCAAAATGGCAAATCTCACTGTGATTTTCACGTTTCAGGTGCATATCATGTACCCACCTTTTGTGCCCACGAAACACCGGTCCCTGCTCTTGGAGTACATCACCCTGGCTAAAACCCGACTGGCCGACCTCAAGGTCAGGAAAAATGGTCTCTTTTGAGCAGAATTCTTTCTGGATCTGTCAAACCCTGCTGTGTGTGACCACCTGCACCTCTAACCCCACACAGGTGGCCATAGAAGACATGGGGCTCTATGAAGACCTCTCCTCCACCGATGAGGCCGTGCAGGTACTGCTGCTCTGCCTCCCAGTTTTCTCACCAGCCATGTCCCTTTCCCTCTGGAAAAGCACTTAGGTTATCAGCCTCCCTGCCATTCCAAAGCTGAGCGTGCTGCCAAAGGCTTTTAGTGGCCATAAATACAGGATCTCCCCGGTTTTCATGAAAACTGGAGTAACATTTTATAGGTATCTTGATTCTTTTCAGTGGAGCATTTCTTCTCTGTGGTGGGGGACCAAAGTGTGGCTGTTCAAAGGAGATTTGGGGATGGAATCTACACTCTGCAGTTTCACGCTGTGGCTCATGGCAAATTTTGGGTAACAACAGTAATTTATAAGGAAGTGTTTGGCGTTATTATTCCTTCCTACATTTTGATCAGAGGAAGAGGCCTCACTTACACAGTCCATGATTACATGAAATGCAGGCTGGAGGCAGGGTAGCTGAATTACTGCAAGAAACCCAGTCCTGTGATGAACTCACAGGCATAAGCAAAGACTTAATTTAATTTTTCCAAGTCTGATCTGGTTGTCAGTTGAGAAACTCGTTGCAGTTTGAGGTGTCTTACAACTCAAACAAGAGAAACCCGGGGTGTGAGCGCCTCTGCCTGCGGGCACGGGCTGGAAGGGGAGATGATGTGTGTTAATTCCACATGTACACCTAAAATAGGATCACAAATTCAGAACAGAAAAGGTAAGTTTATCATCACCCTCTGTTTCTCACATCTTTCTCTTGTGTGAGGCAGCCCCAGGCCCAGGCACTCCGTGATGTTGAAAAGGCCCTTCAGATATTTGAAAGCACAAGGAAGATCCCAACCTCTGTGATAGAAGCCAGGTACTGTGTGCTTTCCAACTCCTCCTGGGCTGAGCTAGAATAACAGTAATAACAATAATTGTAGAAGCCAAGTCTGAATCAAAATAAGGAAACAAGAAAAATTGAGGATGTGAGCAAGGAAGGTTTGGGGAAGTTCTTCCCACTTCCTGAGGAGTCATCTTAATAGAGAATATTTGTGGGGAGAGTGAAAAGGCACACTCCCCTGTGCAAAAGAAGTCCAAAATTATTACAATAAAATGCAAAATTCAAGAAATTAAAAACCATTGGCTAATCTGAACCTGGTTTGTCTGTGGTTATTCATGTTACCATGAACATTTTGTGGTTGCAGGAGCCAAATTAACTCCTGAGGTGTGGAGATGGCACTTTGGACCTTTGGCATCATTAATACTTTGCTCTGTTTATTTTCTCAGCATTTTCAGACGACCATATTACACTTCCTGGTTCCTTCCAGCTTTGCTCAGGCCCCGTGTGGTCAGTATTTGGCTTTTCCTTTGCCCCTCCCATTAGCTGTGTGTTTGTACACAGATAATTTGCCCCTAACCTGCCTCTTCCTCTCTTGCAGCTCCCTAAAACCCCAGATGGACTCATGACTTTTATAGACTCCTTGAAGAGGTATTCAGACTTCCCAGAGTTGTTTTCTGTGCTGCTGGGCTTTCTTTTTGGGACATTTGATATCAGATTATCAGAGGCTTTGACACCTTGGTTACAACCAACCTCTTGGCAGGGCTTGGTGGCCCAGCTCTGTGGCTTGCAGGTTGTGCACGGAGGAGCTTATCTGTGAAGTCTTCAGCTCTGTAATTAGTCCTCTGGCCACTGTGAAATCATTATTTAGGAGTCCCTCTGGCTCCAGGCCAGCTACATTTTTATGCTAATCTTGGCGGATACAGCTGAATATAAAATTTCCTCAGGAATATCAGCCCCCTCTGTGAAAGGCTCTTTGGGAGGGGATAAGGGAGGAGTGAAACATGAGACTTAAATGTCTGCTAATGCTCAAGGAACACCAGGATGATGTTCCAGGAGGACACAGCTCCTCTCTGGACTCGAGCTGGCCCTGCATGCATGTTTAAAAGTGCTTTTCTGCACTGCACGCACAGCTTTATTTTACATCCAGTAGTTCCTCTGTAACCTCTCATGAAGGAAGAATGTTTGCAACACTGCCTGCAAATGAGGTGCTTGGTCCTGCCTTGTCATTCCAGTCTGGCTCTGAAATTAAAGACTGGATCATTTAGTGAAATTAAAGTTGTAAGCGAAGCAGCTGCGTTCTGGGGAGCCTCGTGGGACGTGTTTTTAGCAGCGAGTGCCTGCCCTGCAGAGAGGAGGTCACACCTTGGTCTCAGCACCTTCGTGTTTTACACGTGTGAATGCTGCATCTCACAGCTCACACTCTTATGAGATCTTAGACACGAACTAGATATGAAATAGGCATTAAAACATTAATTAATAACAAACAGTATTGCGTTTGCGCGTGCTACACGTGTGCAATACTTGCTGTGAAAGCCCTGGGTAGAAATCTCTGCCCCTCATGTCAGATGATTAAAAAATGCTTCAGATGCTCTTTATGCTTCAGAGTCCCTCTAATTACATTTCATAGAAGGGCTGTTGTTTGTGCTTATTTAATAAAGCTGCAGTTTGTGGTTATGCAGGATAATAAATCTCTTCTTTTTCACAGAGCTGATAAAATACCTTCAAACTTGTACTCCACATACCTGCAAGCCTGTCATGCCATGAAAGAAAAGGTGTTACAAGGTAAAAAATACAGCGTTTACTTACGGATCAATATTAAATGTTATTTTTTCCACTGATGCCCTCCTGAATTGAAAATTTTCAAAGCTTTATGGCTGAAGAGGTATTTAATCCATATAAATAAGTGTTACGTTCCTTATGTTGTATTGAGGTGTTAAATTCTTACTCCTGTAAGGACTTTTCCTGCCAGCCCTGCTTGGGTGGGATTTCTGCAGTCCCTGGGAGCTCTGTGCTGTGCTGAGGCTGCAGATGATGCCTGAGCTGGCTGAATTCCACCTCCAAGACCTTTCCATGAATCAGCGTTTGCAGCCTGAGCTGCTCAGCCCGGGCTGGGAATCTGCTGTGCTGGGAGCCTGCTGTGCTGATCCCTTGTGCAATGACACTTGTGCTGTGTGAACTCCTGGCATCCTCCTTTAAGGCAGGATTAGGGAGATCTGGGGGGGCAGGAGGGGCTGGGAAAGGGGTTGCAGCTCCTGGTTTGTAGGTGTTGGGGTGGGAGGGCCCCCGCTGATTTCGGGTCCCAGCGCTGCAGCTTTACTGAGGCAGGATAATGGATATTTAATGAAGGTATTTAATGAGGGTATTTAATGAGCTCTGCTGTCTCTGTCAGCAAGGGGGTGTTTCAAACACACCTTCCAATGGTTTACACACCATGAAAAGGTCAGGCTGGTGAGCAGAGATGGTTCCCAGAGCGTGATGGGGATAAGTTACAGATTCACACTCTGACTGTGGAGATAAATCCGCAGCCAAGCCCTGCTGGGGGCCTTTGGAGCTTTCTGGGATGCTGTGGCTGGAGAGGCATGCCAGAGGCATCCCCGGGCACCGCGGATGTGCGGCAGGCTGCGGGGTTGGCCTGGCAACCGCGGGATGGGGTCCCTGGGGCCGGGAGGGATCCGCAGCATCCGGCAGCATCCCGCAGCTCCGCGGGGCTCCCTGCGCTGCCACTGACCTCTAGTGGCACTGCCCGGCCGTGTGCCGCCCTCCTGCGCAGCCGCAGCCTGTCCCCTGCTGTCCCCTGCGCTCAGATCTTCTTCCCCGCCCCATCCCTGGGCTCTGCACACAGGATTTAGGGCAGGATTGAGCAGCCCCAAACCCTTTTGGCAGCGCTCTCTCGCACACGCAGGTGGCTCAGTGGGCTCCTGACGCCTTATTTTAGTGTTCACAACCAGCATCAATTCCAGCCTTTGCTGTTTGCTGTTCTTGCTCCTGGGTGATTTATTCCTGGCCCTCGTACAAGATGCTGTTCCTGTCTGATGAACTCTGGGGGGGTTTTGGGGCTGTGGCAGTCGCTGGTGGCATCCCTTTCTAGTGGTAAAAGGGATTTCCTTTTATTCCCTCTTTTAAACAAAAAGCCAGAGTAACATGGGACACCTGGAGAAGCTGATGATGTATCCATGCTGTAATATCTGAGTCTGCATTTTGAGCCTGACTCCAGTCTTTTGAGGACAGCAAAGGTTTCTGTGAGGGGCAGAGCTACAGGAAGTGGAAAGAAAACTCTGAAAACAGAACTTTTTTGCCTCCTGTCTTTAAAAACTGAATTCTTTTTTGCAACTAGGCATAAACCCATAAATTATTAATTAAATAGCACATTCTGAATGTAAAAACAGAGCTCTGTGTGTGGCAGACTGACAGTTTGGGGTTTTGTTAGAGCTTCAGGAAAAGTAAATTCTGCTTCTACAGAAAGTGCAGGCAGAGATTGCTGAATGCATTTCCTCTCTTCCTTGTCTAGATGACTCCAAAGCAGAGCCTGGCCAGTCCAAAGAGCCTTTTGAGCAGCTGAAGGCTGAACTGGCTGGGCTCAGGTCGCTGGTTGTGGACCAGGCTCAGTGGGAAGGTAAGAGGGAGCTGCTTCTCACTGACTGTCCCAAAAGCTGCCTGAAGGAAGTGTGGCTGGTGCTGGCCAAAGGCCCAGCAGGAGTTACTGCCACTGGCACCTGGAGCTGGTAATCCTTCAGAGCTGATAATCCTTCCAGCTATGAATATGTACATTTTAATGTCTGTTGTGTTCCCATGCTTAATTTGGGGCTTATCTTTGTGATAATCACACCAATCTCTGCTGCCCCACTCCTGGGGCGCACCTGGTGACTGGGGCCCCCTTTGGAAAGCATTTTCCTCTCTGGTGTGGAAAAAAAAATAATGCTGTGCATGCTGATCCACCGTGTCCCAGCCAACATTTTTTGCTTATTAAAGCTTTTCCCAACATACTTTTGACTCTGACTGAATTAAGGTTTATATTGGGTTTGTTCTTGCTGCTGTAAATGTTCCTTGCCTGCTGTCCTGTCCCCCTGTTCTGTCCCCTCCCCGCAGAGGTGCCAGCTCGGGTCGCTGTGATCTCGGACAGACTCGGCAGTGTCCTGGGTGACAGCAGCGAGGAGAATGGAGCTGCTCCTTCGGATTCCCCGGTCCAAGTGGCTGTTCCTGCCCCCAGGCTGGCACCCTGCCATCAGAGCGTGAGTACCATCTGGCTGGGGCTGAGGAGCAGTGGGGCTGGGCAGGAAAAATGCATCTGGATGGCAGGTGTGAAAGGCTCTTTGTGTGCCGACAGCAGGCAATGCACTTCTCCTTTTGTCTCCCTTGTCCTGCCCTGCACAGACTATTCCTGTGTTTTAAACACCTGGAAGTTGCTGGATCACGGGATCTGGGGATATTTCGTACCAGAGCAGTTCTGTGATGAGCAAAGCTTTCCCCATCAGCCTTGTCTAGGTGTTTGTTGTGAGCTGGGGCCATTCCTGGGCTGTTCTGGGCTTAATTTTCCATCCTTAGTGGCAGTGGACCTGTACAACTTACAGCAAATATCATTAACCAATGTGTCTCCTTGTTTTAATGTCAGGAAACGTAATATATACAAAGCAGAAAACTAGGTTTAGGTATCCAGCCTGACAAGCAGGAACCAGCAGTGTGGGTTTTATTCCAGATTTATTCCTGGTGGTTTTTATTTCAGGTTGTTGATCTCCTGCTGACATCATTCTGCCAAACCCTACTAGCTGCTTCCTCTTTTAACCCTCCTGACAGGTAAGATGTGAGTCAAAGAACCAAAACTGGGTGATAACCAGGATTCCAGCTCCTGTGCAGGGCTGAGGAGGGATTTTGGCTGTTCATGCCCCCCGTGCCAGGCTGGCAGCTGCAGGCTGCTTCCTCTGGTGTTTCTGTGCTCCAAGAACCTCACTCTGAGGTACATGAGTAAATAAAATATGTTCCTCCTCTGCTGTTACAGACCCCTTCAGCAAAGTGGCCTTTGGCTCTGCTCTGAGCTCTGTGGCAGGGTGAAACACCCCACAAACAGTGCCCAGGCTGGTGTTCCAGCCCAGCGGTGGGGATGCCAGTGAAGCCAATCCCTTTGGGAATGTCCTGGAATCGCTTCCCCTGGCAAGGACAGGGCTGGATCTGGCCTGGCCGAGGAGGAGAGGCAGCACTGCCCTGCCCCTGGGAGCACGGCTGGGAGACAGCTCCTCGGTGTAGCAGAGCCTGTAAACATCATGGGCAGCATGTCAGTGGAAAATCACTTTGTTGGGCAACAAGGCCGTGCTGAGGAGCTGGCCGGGATCCCAGCTGCTGCCCTGCTCTCCCCAGGGCAGCGTGCCTTGGCAGCCAGGGCTTCCTTCCCTCTCTCCACTGCTCTGCCCTGGAGCAGATGAATCACTGCTAAAAACCTGATTGAAAAGTCGCTGGGACAAAGGAGAGTCCCAGGAAATGGTGTCTAAACACAACTCCCACTGATCCCCTCTGAGGATGGGTTTTTCTGTTATCTGGGTGGGAAAACCCCTCCCTCCCTCCCTCCCTCCCTGCCCCAGCTTTGCAGCAGGGCCTTGGTATAACAATTCCTTTTTGCTTTGTTTTGTGGTCCCATTTATTGCTGTGCCTCTGTTTACCCTGTGCTCTGTGCCCCAGGCAGCTCCTCCTGTCCTTATTGTCACCTCAGAGGCCACCTGAGATGACAACAGGTATTTGAGATGCCATCCATTGTGTGAGGCAGGCACAGATGGGGGGCACATCTGCAGGGGTTCTCTGCTCAGGTACCCCAAAAGTGCCCCTTCCTTCAAGCCTGTGAATGGAATGATAATTGTGCTGTGTTTACAGACAAGCACGGATCAGCTTCAGGGTGTTGAAGCATTTTTAATTACCTATTCCTGTGCTGGGGATAATTTTAATGAGGCTGTGGTTTCACCCTCTGCAGGCAGGGCCCGTGCCTCTCCTTGGTGGTGAAGATGATGTGTGGACACAGGAATCTCCTGCCTGCACTCCTGGGCAGGCTCTGCCAGCTTATTTACCATCAGGTCAGCTTTCCAGCCAGGAATCCCGTGCTGCTAAAGGCATGCTACTCCATTTCCTGAGCTGGGGGGCATGGACATGTCTGGGCTGCACCGTGGAGGGATTTCACCAGCCTCCAGGCTTCCAAAAAATACCCTACTTTGGTCAAAGAGTATGAAGTTGCCCTCAGGAATGCGAGGAGAATTTTTCCCTACAGAAATACTGCTTGTGGAAGGTTAATGCATTCTGAGACATTTTAACAGAAGCTAAAATAGGCAAGTTTAGGAAAGAGACAAAAGAAAAATGGTAGAATGCTTCATCCCTAAGCTTCCACATTGAATAATTCAGTTGTAAAAATTTAAAAATAAAATTAGGATACTCCTGTCTGGGCTGCAGCAGTGCATAGTCTTGTTATTAAAAAATTGCTTGGTTTGTTTCCTCTACCCTGTGATATTGCAAGGGTGAAAATAACAGGCTGATAGACTAAATTAGCTGTCAGAGAAGCTAAAAAGCCTTGAGAATCCCAAAATCTGAATTTAAAGTGAGTTGTTTCAGGTTGCTGTATTACAGAAACCTCCAATTCTGCTGTGGGTTGTCTCTCATCTGCTCAATTGCTGCTGCACTACTGGTGGGCAGAGACAATGCTCTGTTCCTTCACTAAATCTGAGTTTTTTCCCTGAGAAAAAAATGTTACAATAATACAAGTGAAGTATTACAGTATTAAAAATGAAATATTGAAATGTTACAATGAGACAAAGAAAATGTGAAAATATTACAGATGAAACGTTACCAAGTTACCAAAAATATCTCTCCTGTTCTTTACTCATTTTACCTTTCAGGGCCCTTCCCTCAGTGCTGCTCATATTTTAGGACTAGCAGCTTTTGTGATCCACTTAAGTGAATGCAGAGCTTTGATTCCTGGAGTGGAAGCCAATTTTGGGGTTTCTCAGCCTGTTCCTGGAAAGGCTCTTTCTGTTTCAGAGTACTGGAGCTCCTTGCTCGTGTGCAGGACAGAAGAGTCGTTTGCCTTCTGCCTGAGGTGAGATGGGGCATCCACCTCCTCCTTGCTCCCCCAGGTTTTTGGGGTGCTGGGAAGGCTCCCGTGGAGGATTCCAGAGCTTGTGGAGGTGGTTGAACCAACCAGACAATGGAGTTCTTTCCTTTTCTCCCTCAGGTTTTGCACTGCAGCAGCTGCTTATCTAATGTGCAAGTTTTCATCCTGTTCTCATGAAGACTTTTGTGCCTTGATTCCTCCTGGCCTGATTAAAAAGGTAAAAGGGAAAAAGTTTTGCTATTATCTACAAGAAGGTTCAGTCTCAGCCCAATTTCCTGCTGCAGGTCGCTGTGCAAATATCACTTACACCAAGAAAACAATGTAGAAATACATCTCTGTGCCCTCCCCTCTTAGCTCGTGGTGTTTGTGTGGCAGTGCCACACGAGCAGAGGTGGCTCTGGGCCTGCCACATGCAGGGTGTGATGTTTCCATTCCAGCTGCAGTACCTCGTGCCACGGCTGAGCTTGGAAGCTCGGGGAGTCCTGTGTGAGGAGGCCAAAGCTGCCCTGAGCTGGAGTTCCCTGTCCTGCCCCTCTCTGAGCTACAGGAGAGCCAGCCTCTGTTTGTGGAAGCAAGCACGCTTCCAGGAGCTCTTGAAGGAAAAGGCATTCCAGGTACAAATCTCTCCCATCACTCAAATTCACCCTCTAATTCTCCCTTTTTTAGATCTTCCCTTTGCAATTTCCTTATTGGTGATCAAAAGCTTCTTGTAAGCACCTAATGCCTGAAAGTAAGAATGGAATACCTGAAAAGTTGTCTGGCAGCTGAGTCATGTGGGCTGGGATGTGTGCTCGGTGTTGTTTGATGGGGATGATAAGGTAGAAAGAGAAAACCAGAGGTAAAACTTTTGTGTCCTACTTCTTGGAAAAGCAGGAGGTTCGGCGAGCTGGAGAAGCTCAGGCACTGCAGAGCAAAGGCCTGTCCATCACCCTGGCTCCCTGCCGTGCTCTCTGTGAAGTGATGGAGAGGCAAATAACTGGAAATCCTTGCTTTTCTGGTGCTTTGTCTAAATGCCAGTGTTCCTGTATTCCACCTGTGCACCTTGGCTCAGCCTCGCTCAAACCATCTCAGCTATTCTCTTTGTACCACCCTTGCAAAGTCTCTGATTTGACAGACTCTCTTTTTTTTTAACCTACTTCCTCTAAAACCAGTTTGTCTTTGTGCAGAGCAGTTTGTGGTGTTCCTAGAATGACTCCCTGTGCTTGGCTGGCTCAGTGTCCAGGGCTGGAACACCCCTGTGTTATAACCTCTCTTTGATGCTCACACAGCCTGTCTGACTGAGGTGCTTTGCTCATTTTGTCTTTATTTCTAATAACACATGTTCATCCTGGTATCTGGGCTCGGAGGTGATGAGTGTGTTTGGAAATGTCAAAGGGGTGGGTGTGTGTGAGACAGGCTTTATGGGATTTCCATGAATTTTTGAAGGTCGGTGGGGTTTTAGCTTGAATTTTTTTATAAGAGAAACAGGACAGGAACTTCTTTGGGTTGATGTCGCTTGTTTCATATCTCTTAATCCACATGGGATTGTGTCTGGAGAGGAAGTGAAGGTGGGGTTTATGCTGGGCAGCAGGTGGCTGTTCTGCACGAGTTATTTCCCCTGCTCTTCTTCCCTGCTCCTAAATCCTTGCTTTTCCCAGCTATCTTTCAGAGAGTGGCTGCTGATGGAGCTGGAAGTGTGCCCTGAAAAGGACATTCTCTCTGCTTCAGAAAGGTGAGGGCCAAGGGGCTCTGTTGGAAAGGGAATAGTCCATCAAAATTAGGGAAAAGTGCTGAAGATCAGGAAGTAAATAAACAGTTGCTGCAGGATACAAATGCCTGTTGCCTGCTGTGGTTTGTCCTGAGTTCAAGCACTGCTGGAATGAGCTTTTACTTGAGGAAGGCCAGGCTGTACAGGGCTTGGAGCATCCTGGTCTGGTGGAACCATGGCAGGGGGTGGAATGGGATGGGCTGTAAGGTCCTTTCCAGCCCAGGCCATTCCATGGTTCTGTGAGGCTCACCCACACAGCCTGCATGTGCAGCCCTTCCAAAGAACCTGCCACAAACCCTCCCTGTTCTGGAAGCCAGAGCTGGGTGGGGTCTGCTGGAGGACTCTTCATGTCTGTACTTACACGGTGCTTTTATCTGAGCACACATCACTCATCACATTGATGTGTGAGCTTCCCTCTACATCAAGGGAAGGGCAGGCACCATTCCAGCAGATTTCCCATCTCCTCCTTTTCCTTACTGCAGACAGGATTTCCATTACTGGGCCATCTATCAGCGGTACCTTCCTGCACCTTCTGCTGCTGGTGGCTGTGATGGAGACCTGGAGAAGGCGTGTGCAGTCATCATCAGTGCCATCCTGGATTCCTCACAGAGGTATTCTGTGCCATGGTGATGGCCTCGAGGCTGTGCACTGGGAGCTTGTCCCTTCCGTGGGGCTGGGGAGGCTGTTCCCTGCTGGTCTGGCTGGAAGGGGGAGCTGGGAGGTGGCCGTGTGTGACTCAGTCTGTGCATAAGCATCTTGCTTTAGGTGACAGAGGTCTGGGGCTGCAGCCACAGAGAGGCCCTCGTCTGACTGGCTGGTTTAAGTTGACTTTGTACTCAGATTTGTTCGGCCAGACAAGCAGCAATGCCCCGGGGGGAGTGGCTGGAGCTGGAAAATGAGGAGGGAGGTTAGAGGAGAGCTGCTGTCTCAGCTACAGCTTATTTGAGGCACAATGTTTGAGCTCTGTGTTCATCTGAAGCATCTGGCTGTATTTGAACTGTGCTTTCCCCTGGGCTAGCGGGGTGAGTGACCTCGTGTGTCCCCTCATTTCAGGCTGGACCTGGGTGGCTGTGGCCAGTCGAAGATGTCAGTCAGCCCCGAGATTCTCTGCAGGCTGCAGGTGATTTCAGACTCTGAGCTGTTACCTGGACGTTCAGTCCTTGAACCTGACCAAAGCATTCCCTCATTCCTCGCTGTTGGCGAGGCTCCATTCGGCTCTCATGTGTGAGCAGTGCTGTGGGGACCGAGAGAGGTTTTTCTTGTTGATCTCTGGTGGCTTCAGAGAAACAAAGAGGGTTGGAGAGCAGGCTGGTGTGTGTCCCTCACTGGTTTCCCCACCGCCCTGTTCAGGAGCTGGTGCTGGAGCTGAGGTGCAGGCCAAAGCTGCTCCCTGGCTGCTCGGCTGCCCAGAGACACTTCCTGTTCGAGATTCTCCGGGAAAGACTGACAGCCAGCCAGCATGGATCTGCTCTGGGAGAGCAGCTGTGGAGGCAGCAGGAGCTGCTGCTGCACAGGAGGTGAGTGCAGGCCTGAGCAGCTGGCAATCCTCCAGGAACACTGCAGCTCAGGGCAGGGTGGTGTGTGCAGTGCCCTCCCCTCTGCTTCCACAGCAGGTGACAGTGGCACTGCATGTCATGGGGACAGCTGTGCAGGGGCCACTGATTCCCTGGCACCCACTGGAGTTAGCTGTGTTCCCATGTGCCATCTTGGGCTGCCCTGCAGTAGGCTGGATGTCACACATCTTCGTGGGGAGGCTGATTCTCTCCCTGGCAGTAACCTCAATATTTCGTTCTTCCCTGCCCAAGGATTCTGGTCGGGCTCCCTGCATCCACCCTGATCACCACGTGCTGGAAAGGGAACAAAACAGTGTTGGACTGTGATGACTTCTTTTGTTTTGTGAACTCGGAGCTGGTAGGTGTCGTGAGCCAAGTGGTGATTGGTAAATGCTCTAGATAAAGGCCTTACATTTGAATTTAGGGAAGGAGGTCACATCCAAACTACCCAGGGATGCTGTGGCTGCCCCGTCCCTGGAAGTGTTCAAGGCCAGGTTGGAACAACCTGGTCTATGGAAGGTGTTTCTGCCCATGGTCCCTTCCAACCCAAATCATTCCATGATTCTATGACTTCTGGGTTCATTCATTTGGAATCCTGGTGGCATTTTACACTGTAAGAGCAAGTCACTTTGTTTGGTGAAGTGGGTTACAGACAAACCTCCAGCGTTTCTGGGGGGGCCTGGAAGGGGCTGAGCACGAGCCCTTCTCCAATCCCTCTGTCATGCCAGGGCCTTGAACTGTTTTGCTGTAGAGTGAGATCCTCCTCATCCTCCTGAGGAACACCCAGGGACATCCCTGCAGCTTTCTGGGAGAAGGTCATTTGGCTTGCAGGTTCCTCAGGACACTGCTTTGTGCTCCAAGGAGAGCTGATTTCTATTTATTTCTATTTATTCATCCTGACTGCCCTTTCCAGGCCCTCCTGCACTGTGATACCGGGCACAGACAGAAACCTCTGTTCATCCCAAGACTGTTACTGCATCTGCTGCTGCCAGCCTGGCCTCGGGGTGGGCAGGGATGCAGGGGCTGTGCTCACAGCTCCGTGGGAGTGCTTTATGCAGGAACCACGTTCCTGCTGTCTGAGCTGGTGTCCAGGACTCACAGGGTCCTGGTTCTGTGCTGCCTGAGCCCTGTTGTGCCAGACACCCAAAATGCTCTGAGGAAATCATGTTCCAAAGGGAAGGAATGATGGTTTTGTTTCCCCTCTCCATGTCTTCCTGCAGAAGAACGTCTGTTCCAGAGGGTATGCGCTCTCCTACGACATCACAGCTCACTTCTTCAGGGTAATGCTGCTTTTGTCACTCTGCCTCACCGTCCCTGCTCAGGGCTTTCCTCCCCTTTGTACCCTCCTTCTGGGAGCCCTTGATGTAATTCTGAGAAGAGCAGTAATCCAGGAAAATGAGGGAAAGCAGCAAGAGGAAGCAGTGGTGGAGGTGAATTTTAATACAATGCAGCAAAGCTGGTGGGGGAAGGAGCTGTTGGTACACGTTTCTTTTGCTGAGCCGTGCTGACCCCTACAGTTATCTCTGATTAGTTTACACATGTTCAGTGAGGGACTTGGAGCAGCAGGGAGGGATGTGAGGAGTCACCCTGTCGTTTGTCCTCTTCCAGGGCCTGCTCAATGCCAGCTTGGGCTGTGAGGATGCAGCAGAAGGGGTCAACGAGGCTCTGACACGGTGTCAAACCAAGTGTCCCGTGGTGCTCCTCTCTGCAGCGGTAACTGAGAGCTTGTGTTAAACCTATCTAAGTGTGTAACATCCAGCAGAAACTCCTAAAGCCTTTGGAAATTTGCAGGGTGTTTTTGAGCCCTTGGTATCACCGACCCCAGCTCTGGGCTCCTCAGGGTGTTGGCACAGGGGCTGTTCCAGAGAGGGGAGCTGGAGGCTTGTCCTGGTCTCTGATGCACTGTGTGGGCTGGTTGTTACATCACAAGCAACCAAAATGCCCAAAAATCCCAGGTTTCTTTTGTCTCTCCTGTGTGTAACTCCTCGTGTGCAGTTTTACACAGGTTTTGGTGCATGTGATGAGCGTGCCCATCACCTTGGTGGAACAGTTCTTTCATTCTGACTGCTCCTGCCAGAGGAGCCCCAGGGCACCCTGGTGTGGGCACGGGCACAACTGAGCCTCTGCATTTCCAGGAAATGTGACATTTCTCCCATTTCTGATGTGTGCATGTACAGCTTGGGCTTTTTCACTAAGGAGAGGGGAAAACCCCCTTTCTCTGAGTACCTGGCTGTACCCAACCACTGAGCACCCCACCACTGATGCTGCTGGTTCCCATCTTTGTCCCCAGCTTTGGTGGCCGAGGCTGGAGCCAGTACTGTGCTCTCAGTGGAAGAGACTCTTTGGGGCTCCACTTGCAGAAGAACTGGACAGACTGAGGGGCTGGCATGGCTCAGGAACCAGGTGTGTGTGAGGGATGGAGCGTGGAGCTGCTGTCCTGGAGGGACCAGGCAGGACGGGATGCTCACGTGGGCTGAGGCTTGCAGGACAGCTCCAGACAGACTCCTCTGTAGGGCTTAAACTCAAAATGGGTCATTCTAATGATTTCGTCTGGCCCTGTGTGCAATGTGGGTCAGAGAGCTTCCCCATGAGGAGAAGGGGATCTCTGCAGAGGAGGCTGGAGGCAGAGTCCTGGTTAGGCACAGCCTCAGCACAGCATTGAGTCATTCCCAGGAGCTGCTGCACTCTTCGCTCCCTGGATTTGGGGAATCTGGGCTCCTGCAGCTGCTCACTGGCTGCTTGCTTCCTTCTTTACCTCTCCTTACACTGTCAGTGCCCTGCAGCTTTTCTCCAAAAGCTGGGAGTTTATATAAGAATCTCCCTGCAGGTTACGGCAGGTGATGATCACATGCTTCTGTAGTGTAGAGTTACTGCCTGTCCAGCTGCTGCTAAAAGAGATTTGGGAATGCTTCTGTCTGCTTCTAGACTTTGGCTTTTTTACAGCTGTCTCCATGTAGCACCCAACTACAGGGAAAAAATGGGGAGAATGATTTATTTTTTTGTCCCAGCCACAAACTTGCACCTTTGTCCAAGTCCCCAATTTCCTCCTCATTCAAAGCTGTATTTTCCCCTTTTTTATGCCCAGACCCATGACATGTTTGTTCTGTTTCCCAGGTTCCTCTGTTCAGGAGCAGTTTTCCCTTTCTCTGACCCCCCTTGGCTCTCAGCTGCCTTCCTGCACGGTGCCATCCTGCAGCAGGCACCACGAGGACGAGGGAGGGAGGCACTGGAGAGGCTGGGGACTGACGCAGAGCAGGCAAGGCTGGGTGCATTTTATGTGTCTGCTCTTCCCTACACCTGAAAACTAGAAATAGGAGGTCTTTAACTGAGAAAAGTCCTGAGATAGTGCTGCATCCCTGGTAATCCCTGCTGGGGAATCTTGCTGGTGGCTAGTTGATAAAAGGTGGCTGTAAATTGCCAGTTGCTAAATTCTTATCCTAAAGGCAAAGTTGTTCCAAGCTTAAAGTTTTAACTCAGTCTCTGGCTCCTGTGAAGTCAGGGAGGGCTTTTCAACAGCTGCTTTAAAAACTGAAGCTGGAGAGGGCCCTGCAGAGATGGAGAGCTCCATCCATGGCATGCCAGGGCTCCCTGTCCCTCAAACAACAGCAGTCCTTGTGGGTTTTAGCTCGGGCAACTTGGCTGGAAAGTTAAGGAGATGCAGGAAGTTTGTGAGACAGCAGTGCAGGCATCTTAAGGGCTCTGGGAAGTTGTGCTGGGATTCCCAGAGACAGATTTCCTGAGGGTTTTCCCAAGTCTGGTCCAGGAAATGGCTCTGCCTGTCTCAGTGCAAGGGGAGTTTGGAGGGCTCTGCTGAGGAGGAAGCTGGGCTGCTGCCCAGCAGTTCTGGCTGTGGATTTTCCAGGGAAGAGCCAGGATCAGAGCTCAGCACGGGGAGTGTCCCTGTGCCAGAGGCTCACAGGTGACAGTGCTGAAGCAGAACCTGGGCCTCGTGTTCACTGTGGAGGTTTTATTGCTCCAGGCAGCAGCTCCCCTTCCTGTGGGATTGACTCCTGCACTGTTTGTACTGGTCTGGAGCCAGGAGCTGCCAGTCAGAAACTGGTGTCACTGAGTACTCTTGGTACAACTGCAGCTTTCACCTCAGCATTCCTGGAGGGTGCCAGGGGCAGTGAGAACCGTGGGAGGGCTGAGGGGAACTGGGGTCCCAGCAGGTGAAACTCTGCAGTTCATCCAGGTCCAGTCTGGGAAGGGACCTGGTGGAATGTTTGTATTCCCTGACTGGGAAGGCCAAGTCACCACTGCAGGTACAGCTAACAGGCAGCCTGTTTTCCCTGCAGCTCCTTGTGGCTCTGCTGTTCTTCTCACTCCTGGATCTCATCTCAGCCAGAATAGCACCAAAGGTGAGTTCAGCCCCGAGGGAATTCTCATGACACTGGATGTGTCTGATCAGCTTGGTTCGCTGCCCAAAAATGCTTTGTAGCAGCACTGGGAAGGCTGGGAGCTTGTTCTGCCAGGAGGAAGGGATCAGCAACACCCCAGACAAGGCTGCTGAAAGCCCTTCTGTTCCCATCAGATTAAACCTGTGTTTTCCTCTCACTGACGTTATCTCCCTTTCACTACTTTTATTTCTCCTCCTGGATGATTTACTATGTTCAGACTTTGCACCTCCCAGGTAGTGCAGGAACCTCGTATCTCCCTCAGCTTTTGTGTAGCATCTCACGTCTGTCAGATGATGTTTTTCCTCAGGCTGGAATGTAGTACTTCACGGGAGAAGGGCTGCCCAGTAAGGAGGAACATGAGTTTCCAAATGGTTTAATGCTATTAAGAGAAGGAGCAAAGATGACGGGCTGCTTCCAGCAGCTGCCTGCCCTGAGCATCCTGCTGCCTGTGAAGGCTTGTTTCTGTCCTTTTGCTGTCACCTCAGCTTTGAAGTGCAGCCGTTTGGGGAGTCACCTCACAGATGGGATCAGGGAGCAGATTCAAGGCAAAAATAACCATTTGGTCTCAGTCTGCTCGTGGGAGAGTCTGGGGGAAGAGCCAGAGAGGAGAGAAACATCTTGAGCAGACAGAGCTGGGAGGTTAATCCATGTAAAATGAGTAATGAAAAAAGAAACCCCACAATAATCCTAAGACATGTTGTCACTAGGAAGGTTAGAGAGGACAAAAGCTGCTCCAGTGGGGTGGGTGCAGGATGTGCAGGGGTCTGTTGAGTAATCCAGGCTGGATGGGGCTTGGAGCACCCTGGGAGAGTGGAAGGTGTCCCTGCCCATGGCAGGGGGTGGAACTGGATGATCTTTAGGGTCCCTTCCAACCCAAACCATTCCATGATGCAGCTTTCCCCTCTCTGAGCTGGGCCCTGTGGTGGCCTGGTTTGGTGAGGAGGACACTGCCTTGCTCTGGTGCCCAGTTCCCTGGGGGAATCCAGGCTGCCAGGTGAGGGGAAAGACTTGGGCTAACTTCCTAAGGTCCTTTAGGAGAGCGCTTCATGTGCAGTCTCCTGTGGGGGTTCCTTTCTGCTCTGATGTAACTGCAGCCCACGACAAACCAGATCTCTCCTTTCTGACACCCAGGAAGGAGTGGATTTTCAGACATCTCTGGACTGGTCCCTGGAGATCTTGCAGTGCCTGGAGGAGAGGGGCACATCCTGGCCACTGCTCTTCCATTCAGCAGAGGGAGGTGAGTCCTGTCCCCAAGGGCTGGAAGGACGGGTGACCCATCCCTTGGGTTGGAGTGTCCCTGTGAGAAGGAGCTGCTGGGCCTTTGGAAGCAGCACAAAAAATACTTGTGTGGAAGCTGAGAACATCCTGCTTCTATCCCAGAATTTGGCAGACCCAACTGATGATCAGGAATGACTGAACTCAGGTTTGCTCCTGCTGGTGATGAAAGCCTGAGGTGACAACTTGCTTCTCTTGCTGGTCACCACCCCCAAGCACCCGTGTTTATTGTGGGCTGGGAGGAAACTGTGCATTCCCTGTGCTGCTCCAGAAGTGTGAAAGGTGATGTGAGGCCCTCTGAAGGTGCTTGAGTGTTCCTCCCTGTCCTTGCAGGCCCTGGGAAGTGCCGTGTCCTGCACAGCGCAGCCTCGGACCGCCACACCCAGCTCCTGCCCCTGGCATTCTACAGGTAACATCCTGCTGGGCTGGAGGGAGGGATGAGGGGATGTGGGGGATGTGGGGGATGGTTGGCATCCCCAGCAGCTGGCATGGAGGTGACAGTACTGCTGGCCTGTGGGTGAGCACAGTTACCTCTTAGCTGAGCTGTGCAGGAGAGAACCCCTCACCAGGGCACGATGCTGTTTAAGGAACCCTCTGTCTTTGCTAAAGAACTTTGCTACAAGTGTCCCTTCAGCCTCGTGCTCCAAACACAAGGTTTTGGAGCCACCTTCGCTTCCTGGGGTGGCCCTGCACACAAAGGGACCCAAATCAGACAGGGCAGAGCAGCAGCTGTGTTTGCCTTGTGCCTGTGCGTGTCCCACACACCCAGAGCTAACAGAGCCCCTGTGTGACCTCCTCCAGCCTCGCCCCCTGCTTCCACCGGGAGCTGCTCCAGCGGGATCCGACCTTCCTCGGCGTGGCACTCCAGTTGTACATCCAGCTGCTGCAGCTCTTTGTGGAAGGGCAAGTCCTGCCACAGTCTGATCGAGACCCCACAGAGCACGTAAGCAAAGCTTGGACTCTTTTTTTCTCCTATCATACACTCAGAATGGTTTGGATTGGAAATGACCTTAAAGCTCATCCCATTCCATGGGCAGGGACACCTTCCACTATCCCAGGTTGCTCCAAGCCCCGTCCAACCTGGCCTTGGACACTTCCAAGGATCCAGGGGCAGCTACAGCTGCTCTGGCAACCTGTGCCAGGGCCTCCCCACCCTCACAGGGAAAGATTTCTTCCTAATATCCAAATAATAATAATTTAATCCTAGTATCTAAATCTACCCCTTAAAACCTCTCGTAACTGATCCTATTCCTTAGCTCTTCCCCTGCAGCTGCACTTGCAGCGTCCCTCTTGTTCCCACCTTCCTGTGCAGAGCAGAGGGAGCTCGTGCAGGTGCCTTTGCAGGTTCCTCATCTCGTGTGGCAGAGAGGAGCTGCCAGGGCTGCTCCCGAACCCCAAACACCCCCCGAGAGGCTCGGGTGTGGGGCTGTGGGTCCTGCTTCTCTTCTAAATTAGGGACTGTGCTGAGGGTGATGCTTTGCTGGGCATCCATGGCCGCGTCTCTCCCGTGTCGTGCAGGATCCCTTGGAGCTGATCTCTGCAGCCCGGCAGTTCCTGCTGGGAGCCATCCCACACTGCCCTGCCCAGAGCTTTGGGAACATACAGCCGGTACGTGCAGGTCTTCTCCCTTCTCTCCCAGCGCTGGGAGTGCTGCTGCTGCTCCCTCGGGCACTGATCCCGTACCTGTGCCAAGCTCCGTGCTTCCCAGACTCACCTGTGCCATGCTCCGTGCTTCCCTAACTCACCTGGGAGCAGGGGGACACCTGGTGCTCAGCCGGTGCCATGGCCACGTCCTCCAGCGTTCCCAGCCCATCAAACCCTGCCCTCGTGTGGTCATTCCCGCTCGGTCTGAGGGAAGGGTCAGGCACAGCCAAGAGCACAAGTGGACGTTTCCTCCTCCTCTGCCTGTGCTTGGCTGAGAGGCAGCAAAATGTAGCTGGAGCTGGCTTTGAGGAAGCACGAGCAGATCTAAACTGGCTCCCTGCCCTCTCCCCAGCTCCTGAGAACCTGTGAAGAACTCGACCCGGAGCTGGGAGCCACCCTTCTGCACTCCTCACGGCCTGCTGTAGACATGGGGCTGGAGGAAGAGCTGGAGCTGTTCTGAGGAATGGACCCAGCTCAACACCTCAGTTACACCTAACACAAGGAGCCACCTTTCTCACCTGGGCCGTTTTTTTCAAATTACTTTGTAAATAATTTATTACAAGCATAACCATGAAGCTCTTGTTACAATAAAAAGTAGGTTACAAATTTTCGGTTTAGACTTGCTTTGGGAATCATAATTATGTTTGTTTCCTTTTTTTTTTCTTTTTTCCAAAACAAAATGTCTCCTTAAAGTTGTCCCACTGTCCTCTGTCCGCCTTGAGCCCCCGAGGCCACCTCTGTGCAGGCAGGGAACAGTTGTGGCCAACTTGGTTTCTACAATGTGTGCGTGGGGCTGGGGACACGAAGGGGTGCTGCCAACGTCCCCTCCCCTGGGATTAGACACTCTTAGTACAACACTGCTGAATCAAACGTGAGCATGGAGATCACTGCATGAGAACAAGCCTTTTCTGAGCAAGCTGAAGCTAATTCCACGGAGTTCTTTGGGAGACTAAAACGTAGATTAAAAATCTCCACTGCCGTACGGCTTCTACGGGGCTGGGCTGGGAACGCGGCCCCGGCCCCTCAGGTGGGCTCGGGCTGTGCAGTCACTTCTGGCTTCACCGCCTGGCCTTCCGCAGTCCCTGAAGTCGTGAGGAGGAGGATGGGCTCTGGCTCCAGTGGCTTGGCTTTGTCCTGAGTCTGGGTCAGAGGGTGCACCATGGACATGTGGACGTTGAGGTTATGGGCCTTCTCGAAGCGCTTCCCGCACTGGTCGCAGGCGAACTCCAGCTCCGCCTCGGCTTTGTGTTTGGTCATGTGGTACTTGAGGGACGCGCGCTGGCGGCACTGGAACCCGCAGATCTCACACCTGCCAAGGGCAAAGGGGCTCAGCGCCAGCCTGGGGCTGCCTCGCTCGGCCGGGCACGGCGCTGGCGCTGGAGCGGGTGTTGGGGATGGACATTTCACTGGATCACAGGATCCTGCAATGGTTTGGGCTGGAAGGGACTTTAAAGCCCATCCCATCCCACCCCTGCCATGGACAGGGACAGCTTCCACTAGCCCAGGTTGATCCAAGCCCCAATCCAACTTGGCCTTGAACATTTCCAGGGATGGGGAGTCTGCAGCCTGTGCCAGGGCCTCACCATCCTCACAGGAAAGAGTATCTTTCCAATATCCCATCTAGCCCTGTCCTCTGGCAGTGGGAAGCCATTCCCCCTTGTCCTGTCACTCCAGGACCTTGTCCCAAGCCCCTCTCCAGCTCTCTTGGACCCTCTTTAGGCACAGGAAGGGGCTCTAAGGTCTCCCTGGAATCTTCTCCAGGCTGAACACGCCCAGCACTCTCAGCCTTTCCTCATAGCAGAGGTGCTGCATGACCCTCTCCTCATTCATTCACTTTAAAGTGATCCAGCCAGGATGCTGCCAGCTGCAGGCAGCGTTTGTACCCCAGAATCACTGTGCCAGGGGCAGTCACTGATCCCTTTGATCCCCGCTGGAGTCACTTACTGCAGGGGCTTCGCTCCCGAGTGCCGCATCTGATGGACTGAGAGGTGTTTGCGTTGCTTGAAGGTCTGCCCACACTCATCACAGATATAGTTCCGTACCTCTGCCACGGGCAACAGGAGAGAGTCATGGATTCTGCTGAATCCCTGCAATGTGCCCCACACACACAGCTGCCCACGCTCCCTGTGGGAGTCTGAACCCCTCCCCTGCCTCGCATCCCCCACACGATGGCTTGTTCCGTTCACAGGCACACAGGGAGGCCCGCCCCGCTCCCAGAGCCTCAGCACCTCCAAACGTGGTGCCAGGAGGTGCTGGGTGTGTCTGTGGCCTGTCACCTGCTGGCACACACCTGTGTGGATGAGCTTGACGTGCCGCTGTAGGTACCGGTCGATCATGAACACCTTGTTGCAGCCAGGGTGAGGGCAGGGCCTCTCCCGCACCTCCTCGTGGTGCTCTTTGATGTGTTTCTGCAAAGCAAGGACAGAGCTTCTGACAGGGAACAAACTGGATCCCCAAACACCGAGACCACCATGTGAAAAACCAGGATTTGCACCCCAATCTACCCCTGGCAGCAGGGGCTTTAGCTGGACACAGCGGAGCCTGTTCCAAGGGCAGTGAGCCAGTGGCAGGCTTCCAGGACAGGAGGAACAGGGAGAGGCAGAGCAGATTAGAAAAGGCCAGGACTCCCAGCAGGCTGCTTTTAGTGGCTCACTGCCTCCTGCAGAGCAGGGTGGGGAATTAAACCCATCGGGGATCCTCTGCTCACATGGAAGTGGCTCCAGAGTACTGGGAGCCACCGGTGTGGGGCAGGAGCAGAGCCCGAGCTCACCTTCATGCCGTCAGCCCCTCTGTAGACAGCAGTGCAGCCCTGGTAAGGACACTTGTAGATGGTGGGCAGCTCCTCCCTGCAAGCAGAGGCGTGTGAGGTGCTGTGGGCGTGGGGCTGGAGCCCAGCCCATCCCTGCCGGACCCTCCTTACCGTTCACATTTGATTTTTTTTTTCCAGCCTGGCTTAGGCCCCGGCTTCTTCCTTATTTTGGGCTCTTCCGCCTTCTTTGCTTCTTTACTGTCGCTTTTCTTGCCAGAAACCCTCCAAGAAAGAACCAGGACAGTGGTTTAAGACTTGATCTTGGTTTTAGACCCACCTAAGTGTCCCCAGTTGTTAGAGCTGACTGTGACCTGGCAGGGCAGGAGCACACACAGCCCCAGGTACACGAGCTGGGCTGTGGCTGTGCCAGGCTGGGGATGAGGGATGCAGACCAGCTTTAACCCAGTGGGGAGCTTGGGGGCACCTCCGAGATCCCCCAGGCAGGAATGTGTAGGGAACAGAGCCATAAGGAAAGACATGCTGGCCCCATGGGGGTGGGCACCAGCCCCCCACCCACCCCGAGAGCCCCTTACTTCTTCTCGGGGTAAGGCTCAAAGGAGTCATCTGAAGATTGCACGTTTCTCTTCTCACTTTCATCATCGCTCAAGAAGTCCCTGAGAGAGAGAAGTTGCCCTTTAGCACCGTGACCTGGGGCTGACCCTCGGCACCAGCAGTTCCCCATTCCCAGCACGTCCATCTCCCCCACGGCACAGCACGGCGGCCGCTCCACGTGTTCTCCTCCCCGTCCTCTCCCCGAGCAAACACAGCGCCGGTGAACGCAGCAAGGACCCAAACCAGGTCCTTTTAGGGCTAAATCTCTGCAAGAATAATCAAACCACTGTCAGGAGAACAAAAAAATGGCTGTTACTGAAAGGATCTATTCATGGGTGAGGGATGTGGCTGCCGCTTCCTCTACTGGGAAAAGGAATTTTGTGGAGCAAGAATGTCACATAATTGTCTGGCGCAGGTTAATGAAGCTGCGGGTCATTCTGTATTCCCTTAAATGTAACAGCCACATTCGGATTTTTCTTTTTCCTCCTTTTAGGCCTTAAGCCATACAAGAGGCAATTAATTCCTGAAGGCAGGAAATAGGCAATAAATTGTTGCGGCCCTTTTAATGTGACAGCTGACAGGCTCAGCTGACACTGGAGTCACTCCGCACTTGGCCCTTTAGACTTGGAACACTCGTGTATTTACAGCCCCATTCCAAACACCTGTGTTGGACTGAGCCAAATCCTCGCTCACAGCGGACTGTGGAGCTGCCAGGTCCCTCCCGCTCCCGCTTCCCAGTTAATGGCTCTCCCCAGGAGCAAATGGCGTGGTTTCTCCTCGTGCCACCCCGTGCCTGCATTCCCGCTCCCTCTGCTCTCGCGAGGTGGAGGGGCTGGAGCAGCATCTCCCGGCACGGCTCCTTCCCCAGCGAGGAGAGGGGACAAAACAGGGCCAGGACTGCTGGAAGCAGCCAACAAGCACGGAGCACACGTGTGTGCAAACCCCTCAGAGCAGAGGAGGGAGCTCAGAGCCTCAGTGCCATGAGCTCCGTGATGGCTGCGCTCCGAGCCCCAGCGCTGGTGGAGAAAGAGCTCTCTGGGTTGGGGAGTTCACACTGGCAAAGAAGACATTTAGGCTATTTTAAACCCACTCTTCTCTCACCCCTCAGAAAGGTCACTGAACTCGTCTTTTACCCGCTCATCCGACGTTGCAGACAGAACCTGCTTCCCACTCAACTGTCCTAGGGAATGAAGGAGAACACGGTGCGTTACAAGGAAAAGCAGCAGACCCACGTCGGCCGAGGAGGAGCCGACTGCTCCGGGTGCGCTCGCGTGCTCACACCGTGGGCAACACGTGCTCCATGGCAATCAACGATTGCTTAACCCAAACTGTCCCCTCTGCCCAGAAACAGCTCTCCCTGTGCTCCACCTTCACCCTGCAGCTCCCAGGAGCAGCTTTTGGTTCCTCCTGTGACACCCATAACTGAAAGACTTGTCCCCAGGCAAGTCCCAGCTGCCATTCATGTGTCCAGCAGCAGACATCTCCTGTGGGTGCTGGAGCTAAACACAGCCCCACTTCTGGAACTCAAAATGGGTGTTAATTCCTCACTTCTGGAAGTGGCGTTTGGGGCAGTTCACCCAGCCCAAACCCACCCAGCAGTTTTCCTTTAGGGACAGAAGGGGCTCCTGGGATTCAGCATCAGCTGCTGTGGAGCAGGGAAATCCAACTTCAGGGCTGAGCCAAAAGAAACAGCTGGCAAACGTGGTGCTGGGGAACCAGTGACTGTTCTGTACCTCTGGAAAGAGCACGGTAGCAGCAGGGTCTCCCCTCTGTCAGAGGGGAAACAGTACACAGGAGAGCGACCCATGTTCCCCTGTCCCTTCTGCACGGCTCAGCATCCTCCTCCCTGATCAGAGGCCAATCTCTGAGCACTTCCCAGAAGGATCTGCACCCTCCTTGAGGAACAGTGGTCTCCAAGGAGAGGGCCCAGCCCCTTGTCACTCCCTGGGCCACCTCTCCAGCTCCCTGTCCTTCCCCTGAGGCTGAGAGGGAGATGAGGAAGCCAATCCCTTACCTGTGGCAGTGCTCAGCGGGGAGACGGGCTGCGGCAGGGCCTGTTCCCGGACGGAGGCCGCGCTGTCCAGCTGAGAGGGAGACGGGTCCCTGTCCTGTGGCGGCTCATTCTCCACATTTAGAGGCACCGCCGTGGTCCCTTTGTTGGCGGGCTGCTGGCAAGGAGCTGTCCTTACTGGAGCATGCTGGGCTTTGGGAGCAGGAACAGCCTCGGCATTGTCTGCCCCGGCCCCGTTGTCAGTCAAGCGCTGCTGTGCCGTGCCCTTGCTCCACTCGCGTTTGACGGACAGGGCGTTGTCGAGCAGCACGGAGCTGCAGTCCGAGTCCGTGTCCATGACGTAGTCGTGGCCGTCCCCGCAGCCCCAGACGGCGCGGATGATGCCGCAGTACTCGGAGGAGAGCACGCTCCGCAGCCCGGGCACCGAGGCGCAGCTCCCGGCGTGCGCGTGCGTCCACATCACCAGGCTGTGCAGGCACTGCGGGCTGGACGTGATCAGGTCAACTGGCCAGGGGAGAGGCAGCACCGTCAGGCCCGGGCATGGGAGGGACACGGACAGGATGGGGATGTGGATCTGCTCCCCCCAGGGCTGCCCCAGAAGGCAGGTGGGAGCCACCCCAAGGGGCTGCACCCAGAGGGCTGGAGCGAAGCAGCCCCAGCGCCTGCCAGGATCACAGAACCACTGAGGTTGGAAATCATCTCTGAGATCACGGAGTCCAACCTGTGACCAAACACCTCCCTGCCAGCCAGACCAGAGCACTCAGTGTCACATCCAGTCTTTCCTTAAACACCTCCAGGGACAGTGACTCCACCAGCTCCCTCCATCATTCGCTTCACAGCTGAAAGGGTATTTCCAATTGTCCCCAGTGCCCAACAGCAGCTGGGACAGGCCTGGCACTGCCACCCAAATCTGCTCTGCCTGCTCTTCCCACCCCCAGGTGAGCCTGTGCCTATTTGGCCCAGCTCAGGGAGGTGAAGATTCTCCTGGGAAGCCAGAGGGAGGAAGGAGAACCAGAACCCTCCTGGATGTGGTCAATTCTCACCACCCATCAACCCCAGCCCTCCACTGGCAGAGTGGCAGAAGGAAAAGCGGAGTGGGCACTCACCCAGGCAGGAGGCACCTCCTTCCATACCCGGCTGCGCCTGGACCCCGCTGCTCCTGCAAAAACCAGAGCGGCACAGTGGGATTTGGGGGTCGCGGAGGGACCACGCGGCAACACACGGCAACACACGGCATCTCCGGCCTCCCGGGAGGCAAGAAAGGCCACCTACTTTCCTTTGGACTTGGCGTGGCCCGTGGGCGAGGCATTCACCCTCTGGATGAAGGTGCGGAGGACGCTGCGGCACTTGTAGAACTGGGCATGGCATTTCTTGCAGACGAACTGTGGCAGCGCGGGGTCCTGCCGCACCGCCACGCCCACCAGCCGCTGGAAGTCGGCGAAGAACACCTGGTCCACGCGCCGCTGCTTCTCCGAGTTCTCCCCCAGCACGGGCACCTTCCCGAAGGCATTGCGCAGGCTCCGCGAGGAGAACTTCCCGTGGCACAGGCGGCAGTAGCCGGTGCTCAGGGCTCTGCCGATTCCTGCCAAGGAGGATCGAATGCAGCTGCTGAGGGATGGCATCGATACACCCAAAGGTGTTCCTCCTCCCTTCATCCCAGCTGCTTCCATTTCTGCCTTCAGCAAAACATGGAAAATCCAGGCAGGAAAAGACCCTTTTGGCACCAGCTGACCCAAAATCAGCCTTTCCAGCCCCACTGTCCCAGTGGCAGAGCCTCCTCTGTGCTGTGGTGTTCCCAGGGCCCCGCCAATGTCATCCCTTGGTTTCAGCAGCTCTCCCCCTTCACCGGTGTTTATCTCCCAAGTATTTACAGCTGGCATTGTGTCCCTTGGCTGCCCCAGTGCTGGCTGTCCCATTCCTCAGCCCCCAGTAGCACCCTGGGGCAGCAGCTGGGGACGTGCAGCTCCCGATCCGAAACAGCGGGGCAGGATGCAAAATGTCACCCAGTTCGCTGACCTGTGGCATTCCCACTCTGTGGAATAATTTCCATCCCTCTGCAGCACCCCAGCAGTGTGAAGGGAACCCTTAGCACAGCCTCCTCCCGGCCCCGATCCAACCCGGCCGTGCTCCGAGCCCTGGGGGTCTCACCACAGCCCGCGGTGGTGGGACAGGGCAGCACCTGCTGGGGGAGTGCCTTGGGGGGCTGAACCCCCCATTTGTGAGTGCCCCCCGAGTGCCACCCGCTGTCCCGGGGCAGCGCCGGTGTCACAGGAGCCGTTGGAGATCCCGCTTATCTCCTGCCCCAGCTGCAACACACCCGGATATCAGCCGCCCCAAACCGGGATGCCGGGAGGGTCCCAGCCGCCCCAAACCCCAATCCGGGATGGCGGGAGGGTCCCAGCCGCCCCAAACCCCAAACCGGGATGGCGGGAGGATCCCAGCCACCCCAAACCCCAAACCGGGACGGCGGGAGGGTCCCGCTCACCCCCAAACCCCAAACCGGGATGGCGGGAGGGTCCCAGCCACCCCCAAACCCCAATCCGGGATGGCGGGAGGGGCCCACCCGCCCCCAACCCCAAACCGGG
>VWZT01009236.1:0-30763 GCA_013397055.1 Pachycephala philippinensis
GTCTCTTCCAGCCTGGTGATTCTATGATTCTGTGTTGTCTATCTCCAGCAGAAATTCATGTCAAGTGAATTTTCAAAGTTTAGTGCTCCCAACCAAAGCACCATTTGCCTGTTCAAAAGCTTTCATTTGAATGTTAAATGTGAAATGTCACTTAGAAGGCTGTACAAAAATCTCTTATCAGCTCAGAAATGAGAAAGTCAAAGAAGTCCATCCAGATAATAGTGCTGGCAGATTCTGCTTCAACCCCTCCAGAGTGTGAGGTCATTCTTCCAAGCTGACTTATATACCCTTATATATATCCTAATCACTGGAATATTGGTGGTTAGGTTTGGACTCCTCCTGTTTCTTCTCTTGGTCATACTTCTCACCAACTGGCATCACTCTTTAGCCTTTGAAAATTTGGCTTCAAATGTGAATTTGGATCAAGGGAGGAAATGACCAGAATATGACCTTGAGGTAATTTTGGTCAGTTTGGCAAATGCATTGAGATGCCCTTTTTATCTCTATGAACTGTACACATGAAGATGGGAAAACACTTCTCTGAGCTCCAAAAGATTCCGTATAAGCACAGCAATTTGATGGCTTTAAAAACACAGAGGCAACCAGAAGGATGAGAGAGATGTATGGTAAATATCATTAAAAAGGAAAAGGAAGCATAATTAGATTGACTTGTATTTTTATAGAAGAACATTATTTTTCAGTTGCTTTGTTGAGTACTTTCCTTAATTTTCACGTGGCGATGATAAAATCTACAGACTGGCAAGGGAGTGTGGAATATTGGCTATAAACTAACACAGGTTGTGAGTTTAGACTTGCAGTATCCTGACCAATAACCTGCAACATCTGCCTGTCCAAAATAATTCAGTTGTCCTATGATAGTATTATTTAAAAACCAAACAAAACAACCACCAAAATAAACAAACAAACAACCCCAAAATCAAACCCCACCAGTTTGCCTCTTCATCAGAAAAGGGAATGTCCTGTAAGTAGTTTCACTGGTTTCTTCCTATGGCAATTCCTAAATGTCATTGTATTCGCCGACCTCGGGAGTTTGGTAAAAGGTGACAGGAGACAGTTACAGAAACACATTATCAGGTATTTCTTTCCAACTTGAGCTAGGAAATTCTCAAAGTCCAATTCTAAATTATGTTTCTGAGAGTGGTATCATGTTGTGCATGCAAATTGTTCTCATCTTAAAAAAACGAATTGTCTTTAAAAGGAAAATTGGAAGAAAAAGCTGCTTTAGGGGTTTTTCAGTCCAGAATAGCTTTTTTTAACAATCAAATTAAAATAAACCCCACAATGTGGGGTTTTAAATGAACGCAGAAAGTGTTTGAACCATAAATTCATTAATATTACTCTGTATGGCAGGGAAGTGACTACAGACCTGATATTTAATTTATATTATTCCTTGAGGAAACAGAAGTCATCAGGATGAGAAGTTGGTATTGTTTTCGAGGAACATATCCCATGCAGGCTGATTCCTTCAGGTTTGGGGTATGGGATGCAGATTATCCACCACAGAGCACCGAGGGGTTTCTGAGACTCTGAGTGCATCAAAGTAGGCAACTGCTTTCTGTTTGACCTGAGTATGTTGTGACAAAAGAAATTGCAGTTGGCTTCAATCCTGATTTCACTGTTAAATGATTTTGGATCCCATCTGGTAGAGAGGTGCAGCTCCATCCCCTTCACTGCTGTGATACCCTGGTTTACCTGATGAGGAAACTGCCTGGGCAGTGGGAGCTCTGCAGTCGTGGGGGTGGGGGTGTTTATTCTCTACATTCTCAGACAGAAAGAAGGAAATAAAATAATAACGAGTGGGCCCTTTGTCCTGGTGCTCTGAGTGCATGGGAGTTACCTGGGTTTGTGGTGTCTGCACCGGCGGGTGAATCCTACTTTTATCTTAGGTGATAGGCAGCATTATTTGGAGATTGCAGAGGCCATACAGCTTTTCCAGCTGTGTTCTGGATCCAGGGCTCTCTGCTCTGTGAAAGAATCTGAACCACTCCCCAAAACTCGACTGCAGCCCTGTGTGGCTCCAGCAGTGGCACAGAAGGTGTCACTGTCTGGTAATCACTGTCCATCGCTGGCCTAGTTTGATGATGGATTTATAATGAACATCTTTAACCTCAGCCTAGCCCAGCCATCTGCTCTGGAAAGCAAGCTGGCACTTCAAAGCCGTTTTCTGCTTCAAGGTGTCTCCTTGCAGTTTTACAAAACAAACAGTGAGTCATCTCCTCCCACCAGGCTGCAGCAGGATTGTAACCCAGCTCAGTGAGGAAAGTCCCTCATGCTGCTGGCTCCAGAGCTGTGTGTGACTGAGCACAGGCACGGAACTTCAGCATTTTTCTTCCCAGCTGAATCACAGAGGGATGACACACAGATCTCTCGAGGGATGTGAAAGGGGTGAAGAATCTGGCCCACACCTCTTGGCAACAGGGAAAACCCAGCACTTACCCAACCTCCCCAAGCCTTCCTTTGCAGTTCCTGATGAAATTCTCTCCCTGCCTGTTCTGTGTCTCCATCATCATAAATTTCTGAGACTTCATTCTTAAACTTCCACGGCAACTGTCCATTTTTCTATTTAACAGAATGGCTCAGAAAGGGATAGTGCCAGTGAGGGCACTCATTTCATTAATGGAAATCATTTTTGGATTATGAAATTGCTCTCCACCTGCCTTCTGTTAGCAAAAAGGAGTCCTCGTCAAGTCTGCCTTCTATTGCAGCACTAGAAAATTAGGGACATCCAATCCTAAATGGAAATGTTTAAGAAGCTTTGTCTCATAAAGTGACGTCTAAGACTTGTCTGCCTTGTATTCCGTGTTCTTTACTAGATGATCCCTCCTGCTGCCACCTTCAAACGAAGCGATTTAAAATGGATCGGATATTAAAGCTTTAAGATCGGGTTTTAAAATAAATGAAATGCTATCAGGACTGTAATAGCAACAGCTGCTGTGTCTGCCAGCTGGACTGTAGGCTTAATCACTCCGGCAAATCCCGCTTCCCACAGCTCTGCACTTGTTTTCTCTGCCTTCTGCCCTCTCACCAAATCCCCAGCACAGACCCCACAGAGGGATGCTCCCCGTGGGTCACAGCCGGCTCTGCCGGAGCCGTGCAGGGAGGGATCTCTTCCTCTGGGCTGCCAGCACAGCACGGACCCTGCGCTGAGCCTGCCTGCCCGGAATGTGCTTCCTGAAGGCCCAAAAGCAGGAAGGAGCTCAGGCTTTAACCTCTGTAGGAGCTTTTGTCTCCTGCCTGCAGCCGCGAGTAGGAAGGAGCTGTCTCTGTCCTTCCCAGCTCCCCAGCAGATCTTTGGGAGCCTGGTTTTGTAGGTGTTGGAAAAGGAGTCCGAAGGGAGAGGTCCTGTCTGCTGAGCTGCTGCTTGTCTTCAGAAAAAAGCAACTTCTGTATCACTAGGGATTGAATATGAACTACGTCAAATGTAGTTCATGAATGCCGTCACCTTGAAGAAGAAGAACTTGTCCCTGCTCACTCTTAATTCAGCACTATGGTTCAAAGCACTGCCAGGTACCAGCCAGTTCACCAGTGAAACAAATTATTTCCAACTGAGTCATCTCAGAAAACAACTTGTGATTTCAAAATGTCATATTTCTCTCCGACCTTAGCTTTACATAAAGTTTACCAAGAGTTCAATATGATTTCCTTTTACGTGAAATTGAATTTTTTGGCTGACCAAAATTTATGTGTCTCTCATTTGGTTAAAAGAGCCACTAGAAGAAAATTATTTTTAGTGAAAGTGAAAAGAACATTTCTCTGATTTGTGCATCAGCTGCCCAATCAAGAACTGATGATTTATTTAGGTCTGGGCTCTCACTGCCAGCAGTGCAGGTAACACAGTGAGCAGCCACAGACACGGCAGTTAACCTCTCTATTGTGTGTTTAACCATCTGTAAAATGGATATGATACTACTTACCTGCCTGACACAGCTGGACAGAGGCTTAATTTTTAATCAAGCTCTGTTAAAACACTTTGAGCTCATTGTATAAAATACGCACCAAGAAGCAAAATAGTTTTATTCGGGTATTAATGCTTTTATAGCTTATATTGTGTTCCAAGAGTCACACACAGTGAACTATACCTATGTTCTAGAAATAACATTAAAAAGGAAAAAAAGTGTCAAGAAGCAAAAGAGTTGCACTGGGATGGAGAGCAGACTTTGTGACAGTCTAGGGTTCCTTCGTCCCTATTAATTATGCATGTGGAGCAACTTGTTAATGCATTTCTAAAGACATGTTGACACGGGCTCAGCCCTCTCTCCCGGCCACAGGCTTCTGAATTAATTTAACCCCAGGAGCAGAAGAACTGGACAATGTAGTTGAAGGCATTTCTATAACAACCAAAGTGGACCAGTGGCAACACAACAGATTTCCTGGGTCTGAGAGAGGCAGTAATGAAACACCTGCGTGGGAGCTGGGTATGAATAATTTCTGTACAGGGCCCTGGCGTTACATTTCAGGCTGATTGTCCATAGAATATGACCAGGTATTATTCTCCATGTTATTTCTCCACCCCCTATGCCCTCCAACACTACCAAAAATAGTGATAAAAATACTAAATTTTACTGATTAAGTCCTTCAGAAGTTATGTTAATGGTAAAATAGAACTGCTTATATTTAACAGCCAATGGAAATGGAAACCAACAATTAATTATATTTCAACAGATTGCCTAATATATGCTACTGTATTCCAATCTTCCCTAACATTTTTAAGCAAATTTGACATTCTGTGTGCTTTGCAGGCACAGCCCCCCGCCAAAATTACCAGTAATTACCTGTAATTACTGTTCATCTCTGCAGCAGTGGAGGGGCAGTGTCTGATGTGCAGTTCTGCTCTGGGAAGTGACTGCAACTGGAGCTTTAGGTTTCCTTATCACAGAATCATGGAATGATTTGGGTTGGGAGGGACCTTAAAGCTTATCTCATCCCACCCCCTGCCCAAGGCAGGGACATCTTCCACTGTCCCAGGCTGCTCCAAGCCCCATCCAGCCTGGCCTGGGACACCTCCAGGGATGGGGCAATGGGATAGCTTCTTCTCTGTGCCTTCTCAGAACCTCAAACCACATCTGTGCTCTTTCCAAAACAATGGGGAACAGCTTGGCACTTCCAGGGACCAAACTGTGATGATTTTTCAGTCATCACAGTTTAAAAACCACACACCACATTGTGCTGTGAAGCTATTCCAGGAGATGCAATCATTAGCTCACAAGATCTTTATTGTCTCTTTTTCAGAGTCACTTAGGAAATTAAAACTTTTCAGATAAAGGCCTGGAGAAGTTTAAATTAAACAAAAAGTGTTACTCATTACTGGACAAGACATCCACACTGAGTGTTGAAACATTAATTTGACCATTTTAAATTGCTGATTCATTCACAGGCAAGTCCCCCCAAAGCATCGGTGTCTCAGACAACTTAAAAAATCAATTCTTAAAACAACCAAAAGACTTAAGCAAACACTTGCTAAAGCAACGACACATTCTGAGTGTGCAGCTGGAGACATCCTGAGGAACAGGACCTGGACGTGCTGAGCACCTGCTGCCTGGAAAATGCTAAAAACTGGAGGCACCCAAATACCTTCAGTATGTTTAAAGATCCTAAATCCTAAGTTTAGCATTACGCCTTTACCTGAAGGCCAGATCTCATGTACAATATGAGTTCCTGTGGAGGAAAGTGTTTAAAAACATAACCAAAGACATTATAGACATTACCAATAGAATGGCTTTGGATTGTGTTGGTTTAGTGAGTCCTTTTTCTTCTTCCTCTCCCCCCGCAAGCTGTGCAGAAATATCTTGAACTGCTATGGGGATTAAAGCTTTATCCACCAAGATATATCCTTTTCAGGCCCAATCCATCTAATCCAGAGCCCAAGCAATCCTGCAGTTTTAAGCTGGTAGTTTATGCTTATTGCTAGAATTTATGGAATGACCAGACTAATATTTTTTCCTCTCTTTAATCAATAAAAATTGGCTTCTGGACAATCTTTAAGATCAATGACATCAGTAAGGGACACTTGTCACTGTTAAAATTCACTCATGTTTCTATCATTCAAGCTGCTTTGGTCAATCTAAGCTACAAGATGTTTCTTTTTTTCCCTGATTCACTGGCACAACCATGGAAATGACTGAAAGGTTTGCTGAGTGTGTGACTTTACAGGAGAAAGCTTTTAGAAGAGCACAGTTTCAGCTATATGAGTACAGGTGGGAACCCCTTTTAAATAATGTTACCTATTGCTTCTTTAAATAAAGCTCTCTTTGGGAATTCCAGATCTCTAACACTTTTAACAGGAAAAGATTAGGAAACTACTTACAAAAATATTTGTGAAACAGCAAAAAAAGAACGGAAATATATTTTTAAAACCTGAATAATCAGTCAAGATCTGCTAACAGCCTGTGAGCATTGGGAAAAATGCCTTTCTTGAGGTGTTGGAAATCAGTAGCTGCCACGTTCTGTAGAATGAGAGAGAACGGGAGCAGATTTTCAGAGATCTCAGGCAAACCGGAAAAAAAATGCAACTACTTTACCCAGCCAACACCACCGATGTTTAAGGAGGTACCCACACCACAGACAGGAGCTCCCTGCTCCCCTCTTCAGCCAGAGGCTGTACTGGACTTGAAGGAGTTAATGTTCTCTTCCTCTTCCCTTTTTTTCCTCTTCCTCTCTCCCTGACTGGCTCCAGCACAGGCTCTCATCTGAAGGGCACAGGCACTCTGCGAGGTTCACATGATACCACTGACAGCAGCATGATCAGCCTATTTCTGACAGTGTGGCAAATTACTATTATGAAATCCCAGTACATTTGATTGCAGAGTGACTTTCAGAAGGGATCACACTCAGCAAGGTTACAAAGGGCTCCGTGTTTACTGCAGTAATGCTGACTTACTGGGAAAGAATATCAAGAGCTCTTTAAATAGAAAAGCTTGGGAGATTCCCAATTCAGAAAACATTTGGCTGAGTATATCCAACGAGGCATTATGTTTCTCTAAAATGAAAGGGAAAAAATGATCAGCAGGAATTCTTAGGTTGGTTTTTTTCCTCTTTGATGAATGACTCAGTGAAATGTGTTTGCTAGAGGTTCACTCAAAAGGGATCATGAACCTGAGGCTGTCCTTCCCCTCCAGCATCTCTCCCTTCAGGAGGTTCCGGGTGCTCTGACTCTCCAGAGCTGCCTCCCCATTCCAGCCAAAGGTCAGGATCTCTGTACAGTGCCCGGGTTAAAAGGACAACAAGATTCAAACAAAAAATCAAGACAAAAGCAGAAGTGGGAGGAGAAATAAGGAGCCTCTGGGCTCAGAAAACATGGAATTTGCCAATAAAATAAGCATATCTGCAAAACACAAAATAGCACTGACCCACCTGCTGAATTATCATCAGCACCCAAGGAAGTGTTACAACATGGAGATAAACTGTCCCTGCCCCAAATACCTTCCTTTTAAACTCACTTGGGGGTGACTCAAGCAGCAAAATCAAAAAGAGCAGGTACAGAGCCCCGGTTTACAGCAGGATTTTTATCTCACCTGTGGGCAGCAAGGTATTTTCACAGTGAAATTAGTCCTTATTCCATTATCTACTAAATAAATATGATTATTACTTTGTTTTTCTAGACTTTGATAATAAAATTATTGGTTATGATAATACAGGTAGAACTCCAATTGGTTTTCTTGGTTTTATTAATTATAATACCAGCAGCTGCCTTTGCCCAGGCAAACATTGTTGCCCTGGCAGGTAAAATTAGGTGTGTGGCAAATTCAGATTTCTCTCCTTCTCTTCCTCCCTTCTTCCACCCTAATTGAGGAACAACTGCAATATTGGTTGGAAAACATCTGCTTGCTGTAAGTGTGGGTACAAAACCCAAAAGCCCCTGAAGTTCAGGCAGAAGCCCTTTGGTTTGTATGAGGTTTTTGAACAGCAAAGAAGTAAAAAAGCCCCCAAACACCTGCAATTTTCTCATCTTAGCACATTTTTAAGTTAGGGCAGAACAGGCCAATCAATAGATCAATATGAAAAAGATTCCCTTTCCTAATGATCTCAATTTTCTTGGCCAAGTAGAGCATTCACATGATCTTTGTTTTGGGATACACACACAATATAATCTCATCTGCTGGCTGGAACGTGACTGTTCCAGTCTCCTCTGGGTACTTTTCCCAGATGAATTAGGGAACTGATCCCTTCGTGGAGACTTGCAGGTTTTTCTGTATTCCGCCTCCCCTGTGATATGAATATATTTGGGTGATGATGGAAACGGCTGCCACAAGGAGGTGGCCAGAGCCTGTCACAGTTGAAGCTGCCTGACCAAATGTCTGGGGGTGGATGTGGAGCACCCACAGCTGTCTTTCTACAAAGGCTACTTTCTCAAGGCACGTGTTCCTGGAATTGGTTTCCCAGGAGGGACAAGTGTTCAAACAACCTCTGCAAACATGGATTTTGCACTTTGCTGTAAGGCCCGAGGGTGATTGTCTCTGAAATCAAACTCCTGATGGCAAAAACTTTGGTGTAAGTGAATTGATAGTTACTGCCTTTCCCTAGATGTGAAAGGGGAAGAAATGACAAAGTGGGGATCTTTTTGCATCTCTAGCAGATTTGGATAAATGAGACTTTTACTTCACTGGGGTGAGGGTGTCACCTGTGAGCTTTGGAGGGAGAGGTACTGATGCTGAAGTGGGAAATGCTGCTCTGCTGGGTGGGGGCTGGCAGGGCGAGCACTGTTCCTATTTACAGTGCCCAGACATGAGGCTGTGGGAGCTGTGAGCCAGCCAGGGGGCACAGAAACCCTCTAACTGCAGCTGCCCAGCCTGTGGCCCATGCTGCAAAACCCACCAAAAGGGTAGAGCCCTGTGCTCTATAGCAGGGAATTGACCCCTTGGTTTAGGAAGTGGGGACTTGCAGGGTTTTTTTGTAAAAAACTCCTTAAAAGTCGCTGTGTTCCTAATGCTGAGCTCGTATCAGTGACCTGTCTGTAGAGCCACCCTTGTCCCCTCGCTACCAGCACACGCTTTTGGGGCTATTTAAACACGGTTGGTATCTTTTGGTAAAACAACTTGTGATTATTTACGGAAAGGAGGAGAAGAGGGCACGGGGAGCATCCAGCTTTCAACCAGGGGCCTCTTCCTCTGAAACCAAAGGAAAAACCCTGGGTGGTGCTACACAGAGATCTGCCACCAAAATCACTGCTGACAGGTCTTGGTTTCGAGGTTGGGATGGCAGAATTGGGCAGAGGGGGATTTAATCTATGTAGAAAAAGTGGGGTGATAGCGGAGACTGCTCCCCAAAACTTTGAAGCACAAGGGGAAAAGTGAATCCAAGAAAAGAGGGAATTCTTGGGAACCATCATGGTCTAAAAATAGAATTATTTTTATCCGCAAGAGTTCCAGTTCTAAGAACTCTGTGGTAACAGCCTGACCATAAGTCTTTCACAGCCAGTTGAAAGATTTCCACTGTTTTCAATTTACTTTGGACCATATTGTATGTAATTCATCTCATGATGTAGAATTCCTAATTTTCCCCTGGAAATATAGTCCAGGTCCCTGCTGTGTTATATATATTACGATGCCGTTTCCAGCAGAGTATAAAGACAATGACAAATGCTTGTTTCAGAGGAAATCTTTGCTCAGGTATTTCAGCTTAGTCATACCCTGGCTGATCCGAGAGTAAATCTGCATATCAATATTTATCTTATATAGGCCATCTGCTGTACCCTTGACACAGGAATTCCAAGGGATATGGGAAAATAAAGAAATAATTTCTGCAGATTTCTAAAAAAAGACAATAATTATCAACAGTGGGTCTCCTTAAAATAGGCCTGGAAGTTTGCTATGACTCAATGTGTTTTAAGGAAAGAAAAATGTTGTTTTAACTATGAAGCCAGCAAATTCTACCCTTTAGATTCCACAGCAGTAATCTCTGTAAAACCCATGATTTAAAAGCTGTTATTTCTTGCCATCTGAAGCTAAATACACTTTTTTATTCTAACAAATCTGAATAAAATTAGAGCACTCTGCATAAAGTCTCCCTGCCTCTGCGCCTGCTGTCTTAGCTTGAGGCAGAAGCAGATGCCTGTGATTTCTAAGACTGTCAAACCAGCACCATAAGCCAAAGTTACGTTCACCTTAAAAAACCACGAAATTTATTCCAGCTTGGTAACAAGCTGGTCCATTATTTCAGGGTTTTGGTGCCAGTGTTCTGCTTTTTAAAGGCCATCTAAAACCTCACAGGCATTTTTGACATTTTCCCATTAACAGGGTTGATATTTGGGGGATTGAGAGTGCTTTGTGTTCAAATTTAAACTTTTAACACCTTAGATCTGTCACTGGTTCACTGGAAGATGATATTTTGATTTTCCTCATTATCAGTTCATTAAAAAAAAAAAAGGAAAAAAAATAACACATTGCTCATTTAATATTAATTGGAACATATTTTTCCCTGTAGCAGTTTGCTGATTATGAATTTCAATGCCACAGAGGTGGCGTTGCAAATAGTGCCTATAAATAGAAAATAAGCATTTTCTGTGAAATGCCCAGCCAGAGCAAAGGCTCATTAATCAGGGAACAGGTACAGCCCAAGAGCCCAGCCTGACTATGCTCATGGAAACACAGAATGACAGAGCTGTCTGAATGATCAACCACGGCACTTCGCTCTGTGCACAGGGAGAAAGTTTAGTCAAGTGTTTAAAATATGGAAATAAGAGTGAAAATGCCTGTGTTGTTTCTCCTGCTGACTGGCTGCAGGCACATCCCCTCCCTGTGATTTAATCTCTGACAAAGCGCCACCTTCCACATGAAAACTGCAGGCAGCATTTCTCAGACAGCAAAAACAGTAAAAAATTACATCATGGAGTGTGAAAGGTGAAAGTGGTCAGTGTGTAAATCACGGGGATTTGTGACAAATTAAACAGTTCATGTTAAAACCTGGCAGGTCGTTTTGGGCTGGCTGCATCCATGGGTTGTCTTCCATGTATCCTGTAGTGAGGGCATTGAGTACAGCCAGAAAAAAAGGATTCATGGAGGAGAGTGAGTCCTCCTGTTCCCTTGTCTGTCAGCCATGGACCAGTGAACATTGGGTGGTGCTACACAGAGATCTGCCACCAAAACTTAATCAAGACAGCTCTTGGTTTCCAGGTCGAGACTGGCTAATTGGGCAGGGTGTGATTTAAACTGTAAAGAAAAGGGCTGCTTTTGTACTGGTTGCATAAAATCAAGCCCAGTTTACTTTTGACCCTGCTTTGACCTCATTTCTATTCTTAATAGAAATAAGAACAGTAACAATGGCACCTTTCACCCCCAGGGATTTCAAAACATGGGAAAACCTGCATCCTCTGAGCCGAGATGTGGCAGGGTTTGAAGGAACATGAAGAAATTCCTTCTCCTTAAGAGGGGGACTCATTTCCCTGACATCAGAGGGGGCTCTGGCCCACTGGGACCTTTGCAGAGCCTAAGCTGAGCCTCGGTGCCCAGCTGTGGTCAGGGGGGCACAGGGCATGGGCCAGGGGCAGCTCCCCATCAGCACTGGCAGAGTCCAGGGATCGGGAGAACTAAACCAGATCCAATTCTGCCACCTGCTGCTCCCCTCCACGCCTACAGCGCCCGTATGGTCACTCTGGACCCAGCCCGGGTCTGCTCTAACCTGGCTGGGATTTTACTGAGGTTATGTTACCAGTGGGGTTGTTGTATTTAAGCCTAAAAAACACCCAAGAAGCTCAGTTAAGTGCTTTGCTTTCAGTATTTATATTAACAGCAGGAGTGCAGACTGTCCCTGCAGCATGCAGTGATAAAGGTGATGAAGGACATCCACGCTTGCCTTGCAAAAACAAACCCTGGGATTGTGCTAAGTACATAATTTAGAGGAAGATTACTGATACTACAAAGGAGGGAGACTGGGCTGTTCAGTGAGACAGAGCACTGACGTAATTAAAGGTTATGACTGCCATAACTAAAGGTGCTTTCAAAGCTCCAGCATTTGAGGGAACAGAAGAAAAATGCAGGTTTGCCTGTACAAGCCAGTGGGGGTGCCCAGCATCCCTCTAGATATCTCCAAGTGAGAAGTTTAAATTAGAAAGTTGACTCCGTGGACAGTTATCAGCAACCAGCATGTGCAAAGCCATGGCTTCTGTATCACTGTAGGAACTCAAAATTGCTTTATTTTTAACTCTGAATACCAAAGATTTTCTCCTTATGTGCTGCTAGGCTGAGGCACTCAAGCAGCTGAGGCAGTGCCTGGCCCTTAAGGCTCTTCTCCATGAGCACTTTCCTGTTGGGTGTGAGTGTTCCCCACCTCGAGGTGAGCTGGGAGGACAAGGCTCTCACCTCCCATGGCAGCAGAAGTTGCAAGTGCTGATATCAAGGATGTTCAGGTTGCCACAGGAGGTTAGAGTTTTTGGGACTTCAGGGAGACTGTGGCTCATCCCTCCATGGATCCTTAACCTCCTCTCAGGCCAACCACTGTCAAGGACAAGGGCTGCCATCAGGCCAATGATCACTTTATACAGAGTGCTAACTAAATTTAGTGTTAAATCTGCTGTGAAAATTTACAGCTTGTAATATTTGCCTGACAGGCGTCCAGACCCTCCTGTCCAAACACACAGTTCCTTAAATTAGACACAAAATGTGTCATGAGACAGCAGCCTAAATTACATATTTACAGCACCAGAGCAGGTAAGTACATATTTACACAGCCAGAACTGAGTTCTTATTTTAAAGAAGTGGACTGGCTTGTTCGGGGCGTTTTTTAAAAAGCTGATGGAGTATTGAAGAGCTGGGAGGTTTGGGAGCTCTCTGGGCCAGGGGCTCTCCGTGTGTTTACAGCAAGTTCTGCTCAATGAGCCCACCTGAAAACTGGGAGCAACATTTCTGGGATCTAATTCTTGGATTCAGTCCTCAGGGGTTCTTGCAATTGAAAGAATAAGATTATGTGACAATAAAGAGCAACTCCCTCTAAAATGACTGTGTCCAGAGATTTTTCCCTTTTTAACAAAAATTATTGCTCCCAAACAACTACTTTTGTATTATGTAACAATTTCCTTATGGGTCATTGTTGAATAGAACTCGGGTCCTTCTCTACCCAAGGCCAATGTCCCCATCACTGCAACTACAAAATTATGTCCATTATACCCTGTTAGGGCAGTTCTTCTCTGCACCAACAAGCCTAAGAGTTACATCACAGTTACTATATTTAAAAAATACTACTATATAAAAAAAACATAAATCCATTCTGCAGCACTTCTTCAGTATTCCAAACTTATTCCTTTGTGAAGTCAATTTCCTTCAAACAGCCTTTTGAACTTGTGTAAGTTTTATATCCTAAGAAAGCAAGAAAAAAGGAAAGAACCGAGGGAATGTCTTCATCAGACTCTGCTCATAGCACAAACCAGGTTCAGGATGTGACGGTACAATTTTGTTGCTTTCAGCTGCTCTTGGAGATAAGTGGCTCCTTTGAAATATGACTATGAAGTATAAATTAGTAAGATGTTTCTGCAAAGAATGTGTCACGTTTGGGGAAGTTTATACAGCCTTTGTTCAGGTGAGTAAGCAAGGCCTTACTCTGTTTAATGGTTACCTTGGCCTTGCTGGGATCAGTGGATGTGGTCCTCTGTGCCCCTGTCCAGAGCTGGGTGATGCAGCTCCTGCTTCAGGTATTTGCTGTTTGATGAAATCCCTCACGGGAGCTGCAGTTCCTGCTGATGGCTGATGGTATTCCTATGAGGAAAGCCACACTGTCTAGAACAGAAGGACCAAATACGAATTCTTTTGAAAAGCTATTAAATTAATTCTTCCCCTGAAGTGTTTCAACCCCACATGGCAGTGAGATTGTCATCACAGGGGTGTGGAAAGGGAAATCTGCTTGGCCTTATGGGGGGAACAAAAGACTATCAATGGCATGGTTTTAAGACAGTGCCTTTGAAGAGCTGATCAGCTCAGTGCAACAAACAGTACAAAAATTTTAAAAAGGCCTAGTTACTAATGACAATTTGATGTTTTGTCACCAATATGAAAAATAAATCTTCAAACACACGAGCTTTGTGAGGAATGTGTGCCTCGTGTAAGTGCCGTCAGAGAAAGCTTTCTCATATTCCTGCGGATGAGGATGAGTCTGGATCCCAGTCCCAAAGGCATCAGTGCAATGGGACGTGCAGGTTTGGAGGACAGGACTCGGCAGCCTTTGTGCAGTGCTCAGACTCAGACCAGTGAGGCTGTTTTACCAGTTAACTGACTTCAAGAGCTCTTTTTAAGCACCTTCCAAGGAATATTTGTAACTCTGGAAGAGGTCTCCTGACCATGGGAACAACCTCTTGTCAAGAGCCCGTTTCTCTTCTCCCCAGAACGCTGCCATTTGGTCCCTGTGACCACCCTCACTCCACAGGGCATCCACAGTTCCCAACTACGGCAGCCCTTGCCAGCCACAATCAGTGTTCCTGACAGAGCCCCAGCCCCTGCTGAGGAGCTCAGTCCAAAGAATCTGTCGTCTTGTTTACACAGCTCATCCAGGCTGACACTCGTCTCCTTCGAGGCAAGAAATATGCTGGCTTTGAGAGCTGTGCATCAATTCCAGCCATCATGCTGCCTCTTCAATGTCATAGACATGCAAACACAAGGCTGATTTCCTGCAATCAAGACAGTCTGGAACATTTTCATAACAGAGAGTTGTATCCAAACATCTATTTGCTCCATGAAAAATTGAAGAGCCAGGTGCACTCTTGCTTTTGAGACACGAGTGACCACAAGGCCCTGAGACTAAAAAAAATTTCTCAAAACAAGCTTGGATAAATCTGACACATCCTCAAAACATCACCCTTTGCATATTATAATGATTCTCAGGAGCTGTGTTTGTTGTACACTAACAAATTAATTACAACATCAGAGTGGGCCAGAATAAACATGACCATTTACTTGTCTTAGAGAAACATATTTAAGTTCCAAACCTGATCGATATTTCAGAGGTCTCCAAATTCAAGAGGTTTTATCACCAGGTCTATGTGTCAAGTTGTGTCTTTTCTTTATAAGGTTATGCTACTTTCTTCATTAGTATCTTATCTTCCCAAAAAATGAACACATTACAGTATAGCCCAGCATTTCTCCTGTACATTTTCAAGACTCAGCTGAATTTTTTATTTACTAATAAATGGATTTCTGAGTTATTGCAGACTTGCAGTGATGAAATTTCAGACTTTCTCACTCCTTTTCTGTGGCAGCTGTGAACAACTTAATTCTTTCAGATTTATGTGTTCTTGAAGCACAGGCAAAATAACCTCTGTTTCAGAGGGTTTATCATAAATAAAAGTCCTTGTAATTTCTGAAGATTAGAGTGAGTTGGGAAATGTTGTGTTAGACACAACAAGGGTATTTATTATTTAGGGAACCTTTAGCACAGCATTATTGTCACTGATTAAACAGCACTGTTTCCCTCAGCAAGAATTAGTGTCTCTAAGCTATGGGTGTAGGAATCTTTCCGTTTTATCTTCCATTCCTACCTCAACTGACTTCTGCCAAATGCAGTGCAGAACTTGGGAACAATCATGCCTGTGCTGACCTCTGCCTATGGGGACAAAGCAGACGTGCAGGCCCAGCACCTGGGATTGTGACCCATTCACAATGGTCAGAAAGGAAATACAAATGAGATACCCTTGGTGTAGCCGTGTGTTCGCAGCATTGCTTTCAGCTGTGGCTCAGAGGGTTTGGGGGGTTTTGTCTGGAATAATTTAGGTCAGCTACATTTTGTATGAAAAAAGAGAAGGGGAAAACCTTAATTATCAGAACTATTCTGTCTGAAATTTTTTCATGTGGAATATTTGAGACAAATTCAGGTTTTGTTTCGGGCTGGTTGGTGTTTGGTTCCATCGCCCCTGAGCTCAGGCCTGGACTCATTCTGCCAGGAGTTCAGTTGGAGCTGGGCTCAGCACAAAGCCAGCTGGGCACCTGTGAGGAATGTCTGAATTTCCAGGTGAAAACAGCTGATCAGTTAAACAGATCCAAGGAGATATTTTGCTGCTGGGTATCACCAATCCCATCTGGCCTGTCTGGTGGAGCCGTGCACCCTCTTGATTAAGAAGCTCTCCACCAGAACACATTTCACCAGGTTACCTCGGCTTCCCCTGGGTGTTGTGGTTATATATTTGATTGTAAATGGCTCAATAAAAACAGATCAGACTTGTGGCTGAGGAGCTCTCAGATTTTGGAATTAATGTTTTCGCACAAATTTCATAGGTGGTTCTTGTTCATCTCAGTAATTCCCTGTACATCGAGCCAGTCATTTCTTTCCATAGATGAGGTTTGCTTTTAAAAGAACAGTAGATGATAAACATAAATGTTTCATATGTTATAAATATTTAATAATTATGAATAATTGATGAGCAGATTTTTAAGCAAACTGATTAGAGTTGTGTGGAATTAAGGCTACCTTTGTAAAATTTCCTAAGCTGTATCCTAGATATTATCTGGGCTCTGTTGTGCTATAGAGGTGCATGCCTGATTGGTACTGTCATAAAAAAAATATTAGCAGATGGGAGCAAACAGAAAAATACACTTTTAACAGCTATATTGGCAATAAAATTAATATGGAGGATTTCCTTGTGGATACAAGAATTTCTCTATCCACCAGTTTTCATTCCATTGTAATACATTCTTTATGGGTTATTTTAGAGATTTTTTTTCAAGATACTGTGTTTAATAGTACAGCACTAATAGCTGACTGTGATTCAGTGACTTTCACCTATTTTGCTTTCAATTTTTTCTAATTGCCTTTGATCTCCCTGGGGCTTTGAAGCCTAAAAATACCCATATAATGCTTATCTAATTACCAGGGCTCTTGCATCTCCGAAAGATTTCATTAAGGACGCTGCTTTCTGGTTCCTGCACTCGGCTGAGGGGCTCTGTCCCCAGATGGTTTTGGGTGTCTCACAGAGCCACAGTCCCTTTGCCAATAGGTGCCACTGTTGCTCTGCACGTCTGAGTGGTCAATGTCCTTCACTTGAAAACCAAACCTTGAAAACGCAAACCTAAATCACGGTGACTAAAATGTTGCAGAGGTAAAACTCCATCCAGACCATGGCCAGGGGCTTGTCCATGCCAAGACTAAGGTATACGCTTTATCTTGTTCCTAAAAATACTTATAATATTGTTAATCTTGAGCAAAAATGATGAATTGCATTGAATTGATTCCAGATATATTGAATGCAAGCCTTTAACTTGCTGCAGGTTTATTGTTGAGCCTCAGACCAAGAGCAGCTGAGCTTTGCAGATCTCTGCTCTGGGCCAAATGTGATTTAAATGCAGAAGTTGCATATTGGAGCAGTAGGAATTTGGACTTGTACCAGCACTTCTTACATAGGAGCGAAGTCTCGGGGTGGCCTATCCTGGGGTGGAAAGGCCCCCCAGAGCTATTTCTTCCAGGTTTGCTCTCTGGTAATGCAAGGTCAGGTAATGTAGTTTGCTTTGCAGCTTATCTGCCATTAAGTGCTGTTCCCTATGTAAAGCCAAGGGTAATCAAGGTCTGCCCGCTTCCTGCATGGGGAGGAACCTTGCTTCACCTTGTCCTTGCATGTGCAGCTCTTTCCTACGTTTGCTTTATTCTTGGATGTTTCAGATATACTATGGAATAACACAAGGTTCTTTTCTGCTCTTTCTTCAAAGAAACACGTAGCAAGCTGTGTAAAAATGAAAAAGCAGAGGGCAAAGCAATTAAGAGTTTTATGTCCTTCCAAGTTCATCCCACTTGTTTTGTGTTTTGGCTTGCTTGGCTTTTTTACTGCAACTATTTATTGACTAAAAACCAAGAGATGAAAAATTTGTTTTCAGTGATTTAATATCTACTGGAATAGTCCTGGCCACCCGCAGGTCAGGATGTAACCCAGCAACTTGTTCTAACTGGTCTAAAGCCCTGTGCCTGTATAACCTAATTCTCATTCCTCCTGCATGGAGCAGCTCCCACAAGCTATATTAAGTAGTGCTTAAGATCACCCTAAGCAGTTTACACAGGGGCATCCTCAGCTTCTCTGCCTCTCACCAGTTGCCCGATGGTTTGCAGATATTCTGCCCCTCTTCCAAGTCCAGAATTCTACCGACATTTTGGGGAAGATATACCTGGTTGGGAGGTCATCAGTTTTAAGTGGTTGTCTCAGCTGACAAGTAGCAAAAGCCAAATTGCTAGGCTTTCACAGGAAATGGGGCAGACACCGGACATCACTCAACTTCTTTCTAGTGCAGTTTTTCATCAGGTCTTTGAGATGGCCATAGAGAGTGGGTTATTCTAAGACAAGATTAAATGTTAGAAATTATATAATTAAATTTTTGGTCCGGGTGTTTTTACTCCACAGTTGTCATAGGGAATGTTTGTACTGTTTTGACAGCAGATTAAGGACAAAATGGATCTTTTTGTTCCCAGGACATGTGTGTCTACCTCTGGCTAGAAGAGAAAATCACTGCTAGATACTGACAGATGCAGTAATGTTACCAATCAGGAGTCCTGATTCTTCAGAGCCTCTGTGGTAGATATTTTAAAAGTTAGCACAGGTGTACCTTCTACTTAAAAATTCAGAAAGATAATAATACTCCATGAATTCTCCTGCTAAGTGTATCCCTCAGCTCTCCTTGTTTTCAACTGATATTGGATAGGGGAGAGAAATCTGTTCATTGACACTCTCCCTCACTGCTTTCTGTGAATAGGAATGACTAACATTTCCACTTCATTAATCCAAAAAATAAGGTACTGATTGGGAAAGAAAGTAGCCAACAGTCACCACAAGATCCATTTCCAGAATTTAAACAGAAGGAGGTTCCTGTCTCTAAATCTATATATTGACCAGTGTGCCATGTTCCATTTCATTGAATTAAAAATGCCAAGAACTACCAAGAATGGGGAAATCTGATTTCTGAGGAATCCAGGCCAACTTGCACTCCAGCTGCAGAGGGGAGGCAGCACAGGTTGTAGCCGTGTCCATTGCAGTCGTCAGCATAGTCTGACTCTAAATTTTGGCTTCTTGCTTCCTTGTGATGGATGAAAAGTGCTGCAGGCCCTGAAATGAGATGCACATGATGCTGTTGTGCGCAGCATTCAGATGGCTTAGTGTGCTTTTGAGTCAGACTGTATTGCCACTGATACCATACACCTTTGTCAGTCTTTGTGTTATTCATAATTTAATCCCTGAAAATAAGGGCATTTGCATTTAGAATAAATTTCCTCTTAAGCAACTGCATCTGTATGTCATGAGATGTGATCAGTCTGATTTCAACACTTGCATCACGGATTTGCAGACACATTTAAGAAGGCTGAAAATGAAAAGCTGATTGCCCTGTGCTGCTTAAGGGTTTCGTGCAGCAGCATTGCATATCCAGTCTTCCAGCTGCCTGTCTAGAGAGAATGATAACAATACTTGGGGGTGCAGAGGCACCTTGGTGGAAGGGACATTTTAGCAGATAATGCTTGTGGGAAAAGTATGGTAAAAGATCTGGGCCTTATTTAAGTACAGTTTGTTTATATGAACTGGAGGTGTGCTGATTAAAATAATCCTATTTTACTAGCAAGCTGCTACTAGAGCCCAGGGAGTGCCCTGAAGACACAACACCCAGTCCCAGGTGGGAGTAACACACTGGTTTTCTTCATGTGCCCTGCTCACCCCCAAGACACAGACTGGGAAACATCCAGGGAGTCCCAAGCAGTGTGTGCTGGTTGCCTGCCTCGGGAAGGATTCCCACTGGAATCCAACCTACAGGGGAGCTCTGAGGCCTGTGAACGGCCACAGAGCTGCAGTGCCTCCCTTTACACATACAGTTGTTTAAGGATATATAAAATACGATTTAAGTATTAGTCACAGATCATCACTGCCTGGAATGTTGGCACACACAGCCCCACACTGGAATTTTCTGTTCCTTACCTCAAATTTCCCCATCGTGGTTCTCCTCAGTGTCTGGTCTGTGAGCTGGGAAGCAGATGAGGCTGTTCTGTGTGAGATGCTGCTGAGTTTATAAATGTGATACACAACACTCAGCACTGCTGAGGCAGCCCAGTAATTACAGCAGCTCTGTCACAGTGCTCCTTTCTTCATCTACGCAAGTGCTTTTTTTGGGAAGAAGTCTGGTCTATGTTCTTTGCCTCAGCTGGTAAAGTCAACTGGTAAAATCACCCAGTGTAAAATTTTGGATTGGTTCCTTAGTGTAAATAAAAGATACTATATAGCACTTGAAAAATTATCTGTGGTTTGGTTAATTTAGTTAAATATCTTCACCTGCCATGGGAACTAGCATCTGAAAAGGATGAATGAACCATTTTTCCGCCCTTTGTTCTATTTCTGCTGCAGCAGACTGCAACGCAGTCTGGCATTTGGTTCCAGGAAAAAAAGATCTAAAGGAAGCAATTTTAGCAGAGTCAGGAGGATCTGCTTGAACAGCTCTAATATTGAACCTAACTGGTGTGTTTTGACAAAGTTAAAAGTCTAATGACAAAATTTTGCTGAGCTCTTAAGCAGGGCATGAAATCTATCGAGCAGTTCTGCTAGCAAAGATGCTCATGTTTCTGCAAGCAAATGAGACCAATATCCAGATTATTAAAGATCGTTCGATACAAGTCATAAGTATTAAATTCTGAAAGGATTAGCGAAATCTCTCTTGCATGATGTTGGTATATGTTATTGTCTATATTGCTGTATAGTTGTGTGCAAATGGTACAGCAGTCTCAAGTGACAGCTGTAAGTGCCATTTTTAATTGGCCAATGTTATATCCAGTGTGAACCACTCAATGCAACCTGTGCTCCAGCATTGCTTCTGCCCTGGCTTAATGAATGGAAGGGCAGGTCATAAACAGAATTAATTAATACAGGCCAAGAAAGATGCTTATTCTTCTCTGTTTTATTACTCTTGTGAGCTGAGGCTGGACTCCAGCTGACAGCTACAGCTCTGTACTACCCCCACAGCACAGGTTCTGACCTGCTCTGTTCCTGCCCTCACCTTCCTGATCTTCCCCTTCCTTCTCTCCTGATCTTTCCCTTTTCCTCTTCTGCAGCCAGTTTCCAATGAGAGCTGTAGTAGAGTATTTGGGTCCAATTTTCCACCAATCCTGCCCACCTTTTTGTGATGCAATCATACTTGTTTGTCCCACCAGCACTGCCCTCCCTGGCTGATGGAACTGTCCTTCAAGTTATGTGAGTGAAATATTACCCAGTAGTCCAGTGCTAAAACTGGGGCAGAAAGGGGCTCCAGTCCTGCCTGTGTGCTGAGAAACATGGGTGATGTTGGAACGGCTTGGCCATGGAACCATTGGTTTGTTGTGCCCACAGTAACAGTGACCATATTCGAGGCTGCATCACATTTATTTATTGTCAACCAAAACAGTGGCTCACAACCCACTAAAGTCAGCTGGGTTTTATTCTTACACCACACACACCTGCTAACACACAGTTTCTCTTCACACAGATGTATTTCAAAAAACTGGAACAAACCAGGATGTCCATTCAAAGAACTGTTCTTTACTGACAGAGCTAAAGATAAGGGCTTGCAGCATGGTACAAGCTTGTATAAGGTTTGCATATTCCATGTTCCAACTAACAGCTGGAATGAGGTTCTGATGAGCCTTGTTTATCATTGTTAATGGCTGCCCCTGATTGACTACCCATAACCTGATATTAAATATCCTAAAAAGATATTTTCCTAGGTTGAGGCATGAAGAGACTCATGGAATCTAAGATGTTTACTATAAGCTTTTTAGGAAGTTAACAACGCTGTCCAATCCCCTTTTCCCAGATGGAAATGAAAAGCCACAATAATCATATAGGCTTATGATTCCATGGAATCCATCCTCGAGGTGGTACCAGGTCACTCGAACCCCGTTGTCCTCCAGCCTCTTCTTGTACAACAAGCCATCGTCCCTCAGCACGTCGTACTCGCAGGTCAGGATGAAAGATTCTGGCAGCTGGTGAACAACAGAGTCTTCAGCCAGCAGTGGGCACAGGTTGGGCTCGCAGAATCTCTTCACTGTCTCATAAACTTCAGCTATAAAATCAGTGGGCCTAAGTGGTGTCACACCTCTGACCTTAAATTCCTCAGGGATGTTGTCTGGACTCACCCATTTCCTATACTTCAGCCTCAGGTCTGGAGGAATATGAGAGCCCTCCAAGACCTCTTGCATGTGCAGTGCATCCCCATTGAGGTACAGCAAAGCAAAGAAAGCAGCACGTTCCCGGAATAACAGAGGGACTCCCCGATTTTGTTGATAGGATGGCAAATTGAAGTCCAGTGCCTGAAGGCCTGGGTAGATCAGGATCTGAGCACGGAGTTTGGGGACGTCTGACCTGCCTGCCAGCGTCTGGCTCACAGCAGCTGCCAGGTTGCCCCCAGCACTGTCCCCGCAGACAATGACCCGGGCAGGATCCACGCCGTAGTGCTCCAGGTGCTGCAGGAAGTGCTGGGTGGCGTTCAGACAGTCTTCGTATGCAGCGGGGTATTTGTGCTCAGGGGCTAAACGGTACCTGGGACACGGAGACAAGTGTAAGAGAAGGAATCAGTAGCAGTAATCAGGAAATGGTCTCATATGCTGTTCTTCAGCCCTGTCATTCTGGGGTGGTTTGGCTCTAGATTAGGGTCTTCAGTGCCTCCAAACAGGTGCTGCAGTTTGGGATTGCAGATAAGCTGTAAATGGTGAGTTCAGTCACAAGGACTCACTGAAGTAGGATTGTCTCTGATTAATGATCTGACCAAGGAATTGTATAGTTCCTAGTGATGCTGAAAACTCCCTCTGTACTCCTGACAAGATTATTTAATAATTTTGTGCCTCTGCTTTGTATGTGTAAAATGGGAGTATTTCAGTGTGATTATTCTCTTTTCCCACAGTTCCCAATTGCTTGGAGCATCAACATGTCCAAATGTTTGGCGCAAGGAAGACTTTTTTCACCTAAGTTTTTAATTGGCTTATATAGACTTCCTTAGTGTGCCAAATATTTCCATTTATATCTTTTTGGAGTATCTCTGGGCATGAATATTTAAGGACTGCGAAATCTCTGTTATCACTATTTGTCTCTTTATGGACTTCACTGAATCCCATAGAAATTCCTCTGCCAAAAAAAACATCTCCAAAACCAGCGCAGCTCTGCTGTGGTCCCACAGCAACAATAACCTCCCAACAACAGAACTGGGTAGTGTTCACTTACTGCACAGACACAACTACCGAGTCACTCTCCCTGGAGAGGTAGCGGCACACCTTTTCATACGTATCTGCAAAAGAAATATTGTTGTTAGTGCTTCGCTTGTGCCCTCAGTTTTGAGACAGCCTAAGGAATGTCCATTCCAGAAAGGCTTCAGACTTCATCCCAAATCACATGCTGAAACCTCATCTTATTCCAATTTTCTAAAAAGATGAGAATATTCTTTCTACACTACCACAGTTCCTCCAGGAAATATCTTACCAAGGCTTCCAAATACCCAGCCTCCTCCATGAAAGAAGAGGATGCCTCTCCTTGGCCCATCAGAGGTAGCTTTAGGCTGATAAACCCTCACAGGTACTTCGTTAAACTGCAGATCCTGGATAAACAGCTTTGGATCCAGCCCTAGTTTCCGTCCCTGTCGCACGTATCGGCCAAAAGTGATTTGGCTGCAAAGCCCAGTCTTCTCCAAAATCCTTCCCTGTTAAAGGTAAAAGACATTAAGTCATGTTGAAAAGTCTGGAGTTAGCCAGACTTTTATACCAGCCAGGGTATAAAAATTCTGCATCATACTTACATCAAACTTTATTTGGGGGAAATTTTAAAGAAACACAGAACTCTGATTCAGAAATGAAATAATTTTCCGAAGTTCTCACATCCTATAGTCTGTAGAAAAATTTACTTGCACTACTCAAATCCAATGTCATTGTAACATCACATCAGAAATCTTATAAAGATCAGCCAAACTGGTTGTCTTGGAGTACATATTTTAATCATCAGCATTGTCCTGCACACATTTGTGGTCATTCTTGTTTCATTTATACTTGATAACAACAACTAAATACAGTATGTAGAAACAGTTCTTCATTACTGAAACTAATGTTCATGAATTAGACCATAAAACTCAGTGAATTTGCAAATCTAAAGTGCCAAGCTGTGTTGGGCAAGTTAGTTACTGCTTTTTATTTGCACAACAGATCTACTGAGAAAAATGAAGTTCCTTCCTTTCTCAATGCTCTTGCAAGCTAGAATATAAATCTGATGTAATAAGTGAACAAACAAGAAGCTGGGAATCAAACAGTTACCATTCACTGGCTGAACAAGATCCCTCTTTTTAATGCCCAGTGAGTCTGTCTTGTCACCTGCTAGTGGGGTTTGGGATTGCTGGGCAGCACTGTCAGTAAATTTAATTTAAAGAGGATATAAATGGTTTAAGAGGCTGTGTGGAGGAAAACAAAGTCTGTGTGATAGCAGGGGTGATGTTTGTGGCTAAAGGAGTGACAAAGCTGAAGATTTTAAGAAATTCAAAGACAGTAAGTAACAGAGGCAGAGCTGAGGAGGGCTCTAATGCCGTTTATGCAACACTGCCAAAGGGAGTCCAGGGATTAAGTAAAGCAGCCCTAAGGGGATTGTGTGCCATAAATGTCAGCCGTGGCAGGAGCAGCTGAGGGGCTGCAGCTTTCCTTGTGCAAGGTGATTTCGCCTGAAGGTGCGGGCAGTTATCAGGCAGAACACCAGCCCAGCCCCGAATTCGGGGCTGCCATCAGCGGCCGCAATCTCCGCTAACACGCCCCAGCACGTTCCTGGACCGGGAACGGGGATTGCCCGCGACACGGGCAGTGCTCCCTGCAGCAGCCCGGCCGGGGGTGCCCGGGGCAGTGTCCGCGGACCCGGGTGTCCGGGACAGCATCCTCAACTGGGGGATATCGGGGGCAGTGTCCGGATCGGGGGTGCCCTTGCAGTGCCCGTATCGGGGGTTACCTCGGGGCAGAACCCGATCGGGGGGTGCTCTCCGCATCTCCTCCCCGCGATGCGGCACCGCCAGCATCCCACGGGGACAGCGGGGACACGCGGATCCTAGCCCCGNACCGCGGCCGCCGCCAGCGCCGCCAGGGGCAAGAGCAGCAGCAGCAGCGCGGGCAGCAGCGCCATGGCCCGGCCGCGGCCCCCCGGGTTCCCCCGGCAGCGCTCGGCAGAGCCGCGGCCCCGTCACGGGCCGAGTGCGGCCGCTCCGCAAAGCCGGCGCAGGGGTCATGGTGCGGGCGGCCGGGGGGAGCCGCGCGGAGCGGCCGGAGGCGCCGGCCGGGTAATCTCGGTTCAAGGAGGCCCGGCGTGACCTGCGCGCGGTACCGGGGAACGGACGGGCCCGACACCGCCTCCCGCCGCGCCGGGGCTTGGCACGGCCCCCGCGCCCCCTCCGCCCTCAGCTCCGCGATTCCCTGCGAGCGGCTGCCCGCGAGAGGGTAAAGGAAGGGCTGGCTGCCCGCGCTTAGTGAAGGGCTGCCCTTGCTCAGGGAACTCTAAGGGAAGTCAGCATTTGTTTTTGTAAAAAGTTCTGGTTTTCTCAGACATGTAGGATTTTTTTCCTGAGGATTTCCTTAGGACGAGGAGCAGTAGGCATAAACAAAGACGCAAGTTTCACCTCAACATGCAGAAGAGCTTCTTTCCATTGAGGGTGGCAGAGCACTGGGACGGTGCCCAGGGAGGGTGTGGAGTTTCCCTCTCTAGTGACATTCCAAGCACACCTGGATGTGTTCCTGCGTCACCTGCTCCAGCTGACCCTGCCTTGGCGGGGGATTGCACTGGATGGTTTCCAGAGGTCACTCCCAACCCTAGCAATTCTGTCATTTCCATGTCCTCAGTCTGGCTGTTCTGAGCGTGCTGTCCTTCCTTGCTTTCATCAGCAGGGTGTAAGGAAGCATCATGTCAGGGAATACACTGTCTCATCCTGTAAATAAAACTCAAGCCGTGGAGAAAGCACAAATTGACAGATTCTAGCACACAATCACAGCACAGATTCTGCAAAAGTTAATACTGGGGGGCACCCTTTGGAAGTATATGAAAACATTTTGCTTCATATTCTCTCTCTCTTTAAGCTGTACCTTTCAGCACACACAGACCAAGTGTCCAGTTCACTGATCCTTCCTGTCTTTCTAAAACCTGTCAGCATTTCTTCTCAACAGTATATCCTGCCCTCAGTGGGCATAGTGGAGACTTTCCAAAATTAAATAGGATTTTGTAGAACTACAATTATTTCAAAATCAGAGCAACCCTTACTTGCCTCCAGCAGGGTGTCCCCCATCAGCTCTGGCCTTGCACTGCTACTTTTGCAGCCATGGAATGTTTGCTCAATCTCCTCACTGATATCTTGATCTCTGCCTGTTTCTCTAGAGTTTTCCTCTGTCTCCTCCCTCCAGCTCACTATCTACCTAGCTTGTACTTTTTAGCTAAATAAAGTCATGCTTTGGAGCTTATCAAATGGACATCACAAATATCCTGGCTGTAATGAACAGTATTTAATCCAAATCATTCCACACAGATTATTTGTATAGAAGTAAATAATTTAGTAATTAAAGACAAGGAATCAATCATATGCCAAATCGAAAAAAACCACAGCACTTAGAAAAATTGTAAAGATTGAACTGTCAGGAGTCTCATGAGGAAAAGATCTGTGTTAATTTGAAGTTCATGGATATCAGAATTAGTTTTTTACATATCAAAAGGTGTCACATCCTTACTGACCAGCACTACCTGAGAGAGCCTAAGCAGAGACATTAGTGGGAGAAGCTAATGAGAGAGAGTTCTTTTTACAGGCCTTTTATAAATGCAACAACCTTGTCCAATCCCCTTTTCCCAGATGGAAATGACAAACCAGAATATTCAAATAGGGTTACGATTCCATGGAATCCATCCTCGAGGTGGTACCAGGTCACTCGAACCCCGTTGTCCTCCAGCCTCTTCTTGTACAACAAGCCATCGTCCCTCAGCACGTCGTACTCGCAGGTCAGGATGAAAGATTCTGGCAGCTGCTGAATAATTGTGTCTTCAGCAAACAGTGGGCACAGGGTGGGCTCACAGACTCTTTTCACTTTCTCAAAAACTTCAGGCTTGAATTCACAGGTCTTGTGTGGTTTGTAGCCTCTGACCTTAAATTTTTCAGGGATGTTGTCTGGACTCACCCATTTCCTATACTTCAGCCTCAGGTCTGGAGGAATATGAGAGCCCTCCAAGATATCTTCCAGATTTGATGTGTCCCCTTGTACGTACTGCAAAGCATAGAAAACAGCACGTTCCCGGAATAACAGAGGGACTCCCCGATTTTGTTGATAGGATGGCAAATTGAAGTCCAGTGCCTGAAGGCCTGGGTAGATCAGGATCTGAGCACGGAGTTTGGGGACGTCTGACCTGCCTGCCAGCGTCTGGCTCACAGCAGCTGCCAGGTTGCCCCCAGCACTGTCCCCGCAGACAATGACCCGGGCAGGATCCACGCCGTAGTGCTCCAGGTGCTGCAGGAAGTGCTGGGTGGCGTTCAGACAGTCTTCGTATGCAGCGGGGTATTTGTGCTCAGGGGCTAAACGGTACCTGGGACACGGACAGAGACAACAAAAGTAACAGAAGGAAATGTCATAAGTGTAAATATGAAATTTCTACGGCAACGTGTTTTTCCCTGTGTTGAAGTAATTTTTCCCTCAGAAAAAAAACCCATAAAGGTATTTTTATCTGCTAAACAGGTATTTGTGCAATGAGTCATCACAGAGAAGTGATAGCCATAGGATGAGGCTGAAAAGACATAGCATAGTTGGGATATTCCGAGAGCAGCCCTGATCACAAATGAAGTTATGTAACTTCATTTTTCTCTTCTGGTATAGACTGCATCTGGCCTGTGGATTAAGTAATTTAATCAATCTGCACCTCACCTTTATTTAGGATATTTAATTTTTTAGAATTATTTTTTCTTTATTTAAATAACTGGAACAGTTATATTTTTCAGTATTACTTGTATTAAAACTTACTAGCACTTGATTCTTACTGTTAGAAAGCTCCTTGAAGTTTACAAGGTAATTACACTTATTTAAACGGGTCACTGAATCACCACCTTCCAAGTCAGTGTATTAGTCATTTCTCAACACATTGGAACTCTCTTCTGAAAAGCTTTCCTTGTTTTTGTGTGGTGCCAGCATAGCTCTGTTTTGGGAGACACATGGACGTTACTGTGGGCTGTGTGTGCCCTGTTAGCTGATGGAGCAGGGAGAGAAATTAAAACAGCCCCCTTGAAATTTTGTCTGGATACCCGGGGTCCTGGGAAAATCAAAGAAAATTAGTTGGAAGGGACCCATCAGGATCATCGAGTCCAGCTCCTGAAGAGGAGCATTCCCACCAGCTGCACATCCCTGCAGTGCTGAGAAGCAACAAGAGGCAAAAAGGCTTCCCTGGGGCAGCCTGGCCGTAACTCACCCCACAGACACCACCAGCGAGCCGCTTTCCTTGGCAATGTACTGGCACATCCTTTCATGGGAATCTGAAACACATCAGAGGGTGTTTTGCTGCCCACAAACGCTCCAGCTCTTCCCCTGCCCGCCACCTCCCTTCACAGTGCTGGATGGGAAAGCCCAGCCAGACGTCAGCCATCCAGCTGTCGGAAATTATATAACCTTTCTATTTAATTTTAATTAATTGTTCTAATTAATCATAACCGGCATATTAATTATAAGCAGTGTGTTAGTCTTAAACCACTTTTAGGCAGCATGTAGCTAACTGTCTTTACACAAACTGGTATGGTTGACTTGATTGGGAAAATCACTGAAACTTTTAAAAGTTTTGCTAAACTAACCCTGATATGCTTCAATGAACAAGGCCTGGGAGAGGGTGTGTACTGTTGAAATTGGATACAAGAAGGGCAGAATTTATGGACTACAAGTACATTTTGCAGAAACCAGAACACAAAGAAGCACCTAACAAAAGACTCAGTATATGTGTGTTGGAAGTCCCTACAAGAGGAAAAATATACTAAAAAGACTAAAGAGGATAGAGTACCAATTTATGAAAGAGAATTAATTAATTTAGAACCAATGGACATTAATTTCTTTGTTTGCTAAAAGTGTATGAACAGGTGAAAAAGTTTTGGTTTAGCGTCTGTGTGGAGGCCGGAATTCTGTCGGCCACACACGCACAGTGGCCAAGGCTGAAGTAAAGCCTGACTCGCTAACCCCGCAAAGACGGTGCCAGCGGGTTCCGTGCCGGCGGGTCGGTGCCGAGCCGGGCCCGGGGCCGTACCGAGGCTGCAGGAGATCCAGCCGCCGCCGTGGAACAGGAGCACGGCNGAACACGCGGCGCCTGACGGCCAGGCTGCTGCACAGCTCCATCTTCTCAAAAATCCTGCCCTGTTGGGAGAGGGAGGACAGCCGGGGTGAGCTGAGGGGAGACCGCGCGCGGACAGCTCCGAGGGGCACCCGGTGAGGGGGAGCCGCGTGAGGGAGAACCGCGTGAGGAGCAGCTGGTGAGGGGCGCCAGGAGAAGGGCAGCTGGCATGGGGCGACTGGTGAGGGGCAAATGGTGAGGGACTTCTGGCGAGGGGTAACTGGTGCAGGGGCACCTGGAAAAGGGCAGTTGGTGAGGGACACTCAGTGATGGGGCACCCGGTGAGGGGGCTCCTGGTGAGTGAAGGGCAATTGGTGAAGGATCACTGGTGAAAGGCAGCCAGTGAAGGGCAGCTGGTGAAGGGGCAGCTGGTGAGGGAGCACTTGCCAGTGCTCCCAAGTGTCTCTCATCCCTCTAAGGTTTCTGGGGTTTCTGTTTTTGTCTTAGAAAGCATCCAGTCTTCCATTACCGGTACTTCCATTACCCAGCCTTCCATGTTACAGGAGAGCCCCAAGAATGGCCTAAAAGCATAATGTATGCTTACCTAAAGTGGAAATCAAAGCAATCTCACTTCTTATAAACATTTAATTTTAAATTTAATTAGGGAAGCTCAGCTGCTAAAGCTTGGGCTCTTATGGTTGTCCTAATCCTTATGTAACAGGGAAAATCTGACTGAGGTCTAAGAGAAATGATTTTCCAAAAACTGTCCTCTCAAGTCAGCCCCCAGAAGAGAAAAGCCATCATTTAAGCCTTGATGGAGCTGTCAGGATTCTGCTATTTGGATATACAGCAAAAATGACATCTAACAGCATTTCTGGCAGAAGTCGCAGCAGAGTTACTCACCAGAGCAGATGTAACAATCAAAACAGCAACAATAAGTCGAAGTTTTCCAGGATTGCTCACACCAGGAGGGATGCTGCAATTGGCATACTCAGTTTGAATTGTTCTTATGATTGCTGATATGAATGAAGCAACAAAAATCACCAGCAGTATCACTGGCAGTAGATAAAAAAATGCCATTTCACATATCCAGAGGTGATGTGTCTTCACGCCTATCTGTGATTTGGCTTTTTCAGGAAACAGTAAGGCCTGGAGCAGTCCCAGTTGCAAGAGATCTCTCAGGTGTTGCTCACTTTAAAGTCCCTGGAAATGTTGTGCAATGTGCCAGCAGTTATCACATTGGAGAAGAGTCAATGTGTTTAATTTCCTGTTTATCTTTATGGTAATTGTGGCACTGATAAAGGGTCTGGTATTGAATATGTAATTCTTGGATTGTGGATGATAACAGTGAGTGCTCAGAGACTGCAGTTAAGTCCTGAATGAAGTTCTAGTCTATGACAGGTAGCCAGCGAATGTGGAGATTAAATTGTCCCTTGCAGCTGATCTGCAGCCATGACACTCACTTCCTGCATTGTGGGCATGCCTTACTTAGTTTGGAATACATGCTTTTATCAAGGACATTTAGAAAAGAAGATGGTGTCCCGGTTTTAGAGACAA
>VWZT01009241.1:0-18669 GCA_013397055.1 Pachycephala philippinensis
ATGTTGTAACCTAGGACAATAAGGTTAGTCTCAGCTGGTTCGGCTCACTTCTAAGCACTTGCTAGGGAGCACACAGCAGCCATGGCCAAAGAGTACTGATGAAGGAGAAAGCAGAGTGGCAATCTTCAGTTAATTGCTGCAAATCATCAATAAACCCAGACCCCTTTAGATTCTCCCTGTCTCCAACCTGCGGTACTGGCACTTAACTGCCCTAGTTTGGAATGCTTTCCTTTTCCCCAAAGGAGTGATATAGGTGAGAATAAAGTGCTAAGATTGTGCTGAGAGTGTGACACTAAGTGCTGTGAATTTTTGTCAGTCTTTGCACAGGGCCATGCCTGCTTCTAGTGCTGCCTTCCTACTTGCAGACTATATTCCCAGATTAATGCCAGAGAAAACTGGTCATGGTCTTCTGTTAGGCAAGGAACACCTATTCAAAACTGCATGGGTCTCTTACTGAAAGAAACGTAAGACAGAGTCATATGTCCTTCATTAAAACTCCCAAATATAAACAAGAAGACATATTACCCGAACTATTACTGATCCTAAACCAATGTCAGCAAACAAAAAAACATAAAAACATAAAAACAAAAAGCATATTGACATGCAGTTAATGCTTAAAGTAATAATTTTGACACATTCTGAACAGGAGTTGAAAAAACTGTTTGGCTACCGCTGCCAAATAAAGAGTTTTCCAGGTCGTATTTGTGATTTATATTGGTTAAGAAATGGAACCAACCCAAGTTTCTTAATGTCCAAATCATAATTGGGATACCTGGTATGAAGCTTCCTCTTGCAGAAGTCACTTACACTAAGTTTGAATTTGCATTGGGTATTTGTGCTGTGGCACAAATGATGGCTCACAAATGATCCACACCGGGGAGAGGTGGTTCTTCACAAATGAGGGCTCACTCTGCCCCCTTGCAGTGACATGAGATTTATGGAGACAGCTTGGCAGGTCAGAAGGGGAGGACCACTGTTCTCAGTTGTTCCCAGTGCCTTATCTGACATGGGTAGCATGGCATGGGACCAGGGAGAGACTGTGCTACTCTGGTCACTCCTTCCCCACTAGCAGCTCCAGAGATCAACTGTCCTTGCAACTGTTCCGAATGATCTTGAGGAACAGTAGTTTGATGATTCCCATTTACCAAAAGGACAGTAAAAATATCAGTTCCCTATGACTTAAAAGGTCAGAATATGCTGCAATAAAAATTACTATGAGAGAGTATTTTAGAACACTTTAAAACTTGTGCCTGTGTTTTCTAGCTCCTCTCCTTTGCTGGCTGCGTAGATGCTCACAGATATATGAACAGACACAGTTTATGAAACCTACAGTCAGTTTTAAACCCCCTCATCCCCCTGAAAAAAGCATTTTCCAGAGAAACCAAACAAAAATAAATCTCAAAATATCAGAATATCCCTTACCTACTCAAAATACAGCATAAAAAGGAAAACACAAAACATTTAAGCTATCAGGAGTGTGGAAACTCTTCAGCTTTCTGAGTTTTCTGTGGTCTAATCAAGAGTGCAACTGCATTAAAATAGGTGCTGGCACAGCTGTTTCAAGCCCTGAATGTTTTTCACAAGCACAAGAATTGTCAAAGGGTAAGTTACATTTCTGTCAATACTTTATCATACTGTTTTCAAGGTAAATTTCCTTTGGGTAATCTATGGATTCAAAGGACAAGGTCTAAAATAGGCTAGCAGAATTTGATTAAAAACAATAACTGATTTAAATAGGTTTTATGTGATTTAGAAAAAAGGTCCTTAAATGACATTGTGTCACTGACATATGGAAATTAAAAAAAAATTACTCCACAGCTATGCCGAGCCCTTCAACATTAGTCCATTAACCATTACATTAATACATAAATACCTTTGAGCAAACCTGTGATTGGGTTTGTTACTTCCAGTGAGATGCTTACGAGAGAAATTTAGTCAGTTTTTTTCTGTAAAACAAAGCTCTAAACCAACTTATGAAATCTTCAGAGAGAAAAGATAATTTCAAACTTCTCAAAATGAAACTCCTTCATGTAAAAAATTTTGAATTTTATGTAAGTTCTGTAAATCCATATGAACCATATTTCTCACCCCGAGCTTGTCTGTAAGACTAGGCCTAGTTTGACAAAGACCAAAGATTGTAACCATACTTACCTATGCTGCTTTAAGAGCTGTGTGTCCTTCAACTTTCCTGCCTTTCGCTTCTTCCTTCCTACTAAAGCACAATACTTTCTAAGTAATATACTCAGTATATCTTGAAAACATTTTATAACTTCTTTTGAGATACCATGTCAAACCAAATGCTAAAACAAAAGCAATTTTCCCTTGATTTTCCAAAAATGTACTCCACTTTGATGTATGCCCTTGATAGTATAACAATATGAATATTGTTTTCATTAATATTCCCATCTATTGTTCCCAACTTCTGTAGATAACATATGTGATGCTCAACCTTTTCTTTTACAATTAATTATATGTGTTTTAGTTGCTCTGGTTCCTCACAAAATTATCTAGCAGATTTTGAAGGTTAAATGAGTTTTCTGTTGTACATGAAAGCTTCCTCGCCTTTTTTTTTTGTGATAAAGATCCAGTTACTTTTATATTAAAATGCTCTTGCTTAAGGTTTTTGCTGCTCCTTTAGTTAAATAGGCACCATATACCATCTTTTTTTTCAAGCATTGCAGAAAGAATTAAAATAAAACCTGAAACAAAGTGAAAAACTTTACTGTTTTTAGAAACAGGTAATGACCAGTGATCATAAGAGTAAAGTAAATACTGAAGTCTTTGTGTTTAAATCTGTTTGCTTTTCTGCCTTTTATTCTTATGGTTTTAACACTTTGTGTCCTTTGTGTAAACTGAGTATCTTCAGCTACCAAAAACATTTGGGTAAAAAATACATTAAGGAATTTCACTGCCCCTTAGTTTCAAACCACAAAATTGATTTATTTGAAAGAGAAGTTTTCCAGCATCAGGAGACAAAGATTGGTCTTCATTCTAAAGTACAATGTTAACAGTCTAAAGAATTACCTAATTTATTTAGTCTGTACGGATTAACTTTGTTCTTGTTGGAGACAGTTGTTATTGCATGTGATAACAAATGAAACTCCCTGCTATGCTGAAAAGTTTTCTGACTAAATTGGCTGGTTTCCTACTAGTCCCAATGGCCACAGGAGCACAAAAAAGGAAACAGATGAAAGAAATACTTGTGGTGTTTTTTAGGTTTTTCTGCTGTTCTTAAAATTTGAATCCAATTATCAAGCTGTGTTGATTTGAAAATTGGTGTTTATATTTTATTAATTGTATTGTGTGCTGTGACAAATGTCTGTGAACCTACATCAATTAACCAGCTTATTTTTCCAAGATATGAGTGTTGTTTCAATTATCCTTTTGAAATTTTATTTGTCGGATGCTGTAATTATACCTTGCACATACGTTTTGTAAAGTTTCCCATTGAACTGAGAAACTCTGCATTGTGTTCACAAACCCCATCTTGTGTTTGCTGTTTTAAGTGTGCTGTGAAAGCTGGTCCCTTGTGCTCCAAATGTAAATTGGACACAGCTAATTGCATCTACTGCTGGTGAGCATGTTCAGTGAGTGCTGATTTCTGGAGGGAAACGTGCCTCCACTCCTCGTGCTTAGATAGAGCTTTGAGTCCTCCTTTTGATGCGCTTCATTATTGGCAGGGGTAGGCTTCACTGCCAGTGCTTCTTATGGGAAACCAGAACATTTTGTACTTTACTTGTTGAATAAACCTGAAAATGTTTTCCTATTTCGGATGTAGAATATTTCTCATTACTTTCCATGCAAAACTCACTTCCTGAAACCCTGAGTGATGAACATTATTCTGAAAGTAAAAGCAATCTTACACTCTTGTGCTGTTTGTAGAGTCCTTCACTCCAGAGAGAGAGGTACAACACCTAACACAAAAAGAGGCTGCAGTTCTGTGGTAAGCTGCAGCTGCTGAGGTAGGGAAGAGGAAGGTTCAAAAAAGAATGTGGTGCTATTATTGAAAATTCAGAGTCATTTGTGGATGTCTTCTGGGTGCAGTCAAGGGAAATGCATGGGGTGTAAACTCAGCAGACATCTGGTGGTGACAAGCCACCCGGGAGGAATTAATGACTGGCTTCACAGAAGGGGATGTTTTGGTTAGATGCAGTACCATTGTTACTCTGCTAGAAACATGAATACTGTTCCTGGTTTTGAGGAAAAGAGAAATGACTAAAAGCAAGTTAGAAGGAACAGCCAGTTGGTCTTAAAGAAGTAGTTGGTGAGTTGACCAGTGGAAAATACATTGTGACTTGAAGAAAATACTTAGTGAGAGCAAACCTGCATCATGGTAATGAAGAAGTTGCCATGAAAGTGAAACTGTGTATGAACGCCTAAGGCCCAGCCTCCTAAGGATAGCGCTAATCCAACACATTACAATCTCTGTATCCCATCTAAATAAAACCAACAAAAGATAGCTTTAGAATTGAATATTAAAGAAAGACAAGAGTGAAAACTTCTTAAAAAAAAATCCCATGACAGTTTGCTGATTTTCTGATGGCTACACACTAAGATCTCACAAAAGCTTGTGGATTGTGAATTATATCACTTCACACAAAAAGAAGTAAACACACACTTTAAATTGCACAACCCAGCAGAAAGAGACCATGAGAAGAATCACCTTGTTATAAGAAAAATCTGCAGGATTTTCATTTACTTATACTATCTTTACTTCTTCAGAACTACTATGTTCCTACTTCCTGGATACACAACAAATACTGAGGCAAAAGACAATAAAAAGTTTGTTTGAAAATACATGTTATGTAACATCACAGCTCTAAGGCTTGTAATTGAATATCATGTAAGGTAGTTTTACATTGAAAACCATAGAATTCACTGAAAAAGAAGTTTTCATGCATCACAGAGGAAGATAGATTGTTATTTATCATTTTGCAGGTAAAACACCTGACTTACTGAAACTATGAAATTGGCAAAGTCCAGATATTAAGGGCTTGTGCTCCTCTTAGGATTAGAGGGAGGAAAAATACTTTCTTCCTAAGTATAAAGTAGCTCAGTATAAATGAACAAAGTGAACTGCCCCATCAAACAAATAAGCAGCAGTGAGCTAAAGGAATGTTTTCCTGGGATCTCTATCAGGCTTTTCTTCAAGAGATTTCATGCTCAGCTGAATGTTAGAAGAGGATTATCTAGAAACACACTTCATTCCTGCTTATGTATTATATTTCTCTGTTAGTAATAGGATATCAAAGTTGTTTTTTTGGTAAGCCAAGGCTTCTGATGTAGCAGTAGCCCACCTCTTTGTGTGTCTCTCACATATTTTAGCAGTTGCAAGTATTTACGTAATATATAATCTCTGGTTACAGACAGAGATTGCAGAGTTAGAAGTGGAGAATTATGCCTAGAGCTATTCAAAGAGATTAGAATTTGCAGTTTGTTTTCAACACTGTTGAATAACATTCAGGGTTGTTTGTTGGTGGGGTTTTGTTGTCGGTTTTAAAACTTTCTGACATATTTAAGCAGATTTTCTGATGTGCTGCTTTACTGAAGTATCTGCTTTTTCAGCATATACTTCAGTACAGTGTTTTCACAGTATCATGAGTGTGTGTTTGGGACAACAAAACTGTCTTTTTATCTTTTCTTGCTGACCTTAAAAGAGGAAATGTTTTTCAATCCTATTTAAAAATATGAGTCAACAAGGGACAACTCACGTAAGAGGATAGGAGTGTATTTTCATCAGAGTGTGATGAGCACATCATCTCATCATCTCACACAGTATCCTTTGATTTGGAATTCCATCTGCAAATGGCAGCAAAATTGTCCATATACAAGTCTGATGGTCTTTGCTTTTACTAATTATATGGTCTCCTTAACAATTAATGACAGTAAAGCATGTCAGGAAGGGAAAAGCATGATCATTAAGAAAGAAAGCGACCCTGTGGTGGCAAAATACTTCACTTGTACTAGATAAGGGAATTGCTCCCACTGTGTTTGCTTTTGTAAACAAAATGAGTGGTCAGGATGTTTCTCAGGATCAAATGCATATAGGAGGAGCAGCCACTACTGTATTCTCAATTTGCATAATCCTAGAAGACAGGTGTACACACCATAAAGGGGACGTATCTCGGGTAGCTTTTCAGACAAATGTCTCAAGGGACCTGTTGCTGTGCAGTGTCACAAAGGGCTGACAAAATGTGTAACAGTGGCGGAATTGATGCTGTCACTTCAGCACGGAGTGATTTTTGGCATTAGACAAGGGACTTTGCTGTATGGAAGTACAAATTCTGAGACATTATGCACAGCAGTGGCATCAAAAGGAACCTTGGTGTTCTACTGGCATTAAGTAATAATGACACTTGATACCACATTCATGGGTTGGTGACAACAATGTCCTCAATATGAGTTTCCGCGATCAACTATGATAACTGGAGTATTGGTCATTATTTGTGTCAGTGTTCATGAATACAGCAATAAGAGTATCTTGCATTAATTCTTAGTGGTACTAGCTCCAGCATTTAAATATATCAAACTTGTCTTTCATTCTAATGTTCTTTAGTATATAAAATAAAGGTCAAGGTTTGGGCTTTAGCCCAACATCTCTGATTGCTTGAAGTGCTGGAATACCAGTAACGTTCAGCAACTTCATTCCCCTACAGTGGATATACGTAAAAGTAGCTGTGTAAGAGAGCTTTCTTGGGGACCAAACTGAAAATTAACTCTCTACAAACCAAAGACCCACTGGAAGCCTGCCTTCCTCCTGTAAGACCTTGTCTTTACCAAAAAAAAAGCTCAGTCCAACTGAGTGAGAGCAAGGTACTAACCATGCTTTTTTCCTTTAGGAAAAGGGTGGAAGAAGAAATACTTAAAGGCAGAAACTGATTGATGATGGTGCTGGATGTGGTGCTCTGGAAGAAGCTGCTGCTACAGAGGACCCAGTGTGACTCCAATACTGAACTGAAGGAGCTCAAACATCCGCTTCTGTGTCAGGGAATTCAGCAGGGACATCACTGCCTGCAGAGGCACAGAGTGATAGAGTCTCACTGCTGCTACACAGAACTAGAAAGTAAGGCAACAAGACTGTAAAATGGACGGTAGCACTGTAACTCGTGTCTCCAGTGGGGTCCAAACCAGAAACCCGGCGCAGCTGCACAAGCACAGCACACACTGTGACATTACTTTCCCTCCCTGTAATGGTGTGAGCTACTCGTATTGCCATGGGAACTGTCCACCCAATTTGTGAGACTTTTCCCTGCGGGCTCACCTCGGGCACGGCTGGCCCTGGGCACGGTGCTCCTGCACTCCCCAGGCGTCCCTTATCTCCGGGGGGGCTGGCACCCGAGGAGCGGCCACCGCGGACAAGGAGCCGCTCCCCTCACGATCCTCCTGTGCCCGCCACATACGGAAAAATCCAGCATAGGCCCCCAAGAGCCACATCCCCTCGACCACCCTCCCGGAGGGCCCTTGATAGAGGAGTGACCCCGCCTTCCGGCCTTGCGCCGCCACAGGCGGGGCCGCGCACGCGTGTCGCAGCAGGACTGTAAGTCTCCATTTTGTATTAATTTTACCCTCCTTCTCCGTCTCTGCTACTCATTGTTGCAGCGGGAGCCGCGGGTGGCGGGCGCTGAGGGAGAGCCCTAGGGCAGAGCTGCCCCCACTCCCTGAGGTGGTGCTGGCCCCGTGCCCTCCGCGTCCTCACTACCCCATCATCCTCCTGTCCCTCCCCTCCGATATTGAAATACCCTCGTGGGGACGTTTCTCTCTAATGAAAAGTGTTTTATTTGCCCTCGTGAGCGCTGCCGTGGCCCCTCGGTGAGCGGCAGAAACACGGTGTGTAACAGCACATCCGTTAATTCCCACGCTCCAGCAAAACGCAAGGCAGTCATTGCAACAACCAACCCATGGTTGGATCACCGAGACTCTGAGCAATCGCTTAAGTTTAAATTCCCGTGTAAGGCAGTAACGCTTAAAACCATTTTAGATGCCTTACGGGCTTTTATCGAAGTGATGGATCAAGTGCTTTTATATCAGTTCCTAAATTATTTTAGCTGAACATGGGTAGGCTGGGTGACAACACCATACACAGGGCAAAGGTAGCTATGTTTTTCCAAGGATACCATGTGTCTAAGGAATAGATTCATATTGCAGATTCCTAGTAAATCATTTAAGAAATTAATGAAATCAAGATGAAGAACAACAAAAAGCCCCACTCCCTTCCTCCTCCCCAAAACAGTCCTCTTGTTCTTGGTTCTAGGCTGGAACCTAAAATGTGAGCTCAGGGATTTTCAGCTGAAAGTTGCTTTTGAGACAAAAAAAAAAGAAAAAAAAAAGGTTTAAACTATTTTTGTGGGGTATAGTGTAATTAAAAATCTTAAATGATTCAGCACTCTTAAAAAGAGGAAAATACAAAGTTTGGTTCAAAGAGCAATTGTACAGTATGTCATCTGTAAACAGTTTTTTAAGTATTTATTTTTGAATGTTGATGTTGGTGATTCAAGTAAGACGTTCCAGACCATGTACTAAGATCTTAATTTTAAATTGAGTCACTGAAATGTCTACTGGAAAAATGACATTAAATATTTTGCCTTTTTATCCAGGACGAGATGTCTCATCTCCAATAAATAGCAGGCCCCCTGATTACATAACCCGCTTTCACATTTCCCTTCAAATCCACTTTTAGACATTCTGAGTAGTTTTAAATCTTTGAATGATAGCAGAGTACTGTTCCTGTCTTTACAAGTTACATTCTGTGTGCTGAAACGGCATTCTACTCACACACACACTGCATTTTTCCTGTGTTAGGCAGAGTGCTGGCAAAAGCTGAGTTTAGTTTGCTTGTCAATTCCACCACTTACTATGAAACCTTTAGTTTATTTCTTTCAACTTGTTTATTTTTTTTTCCCTTGTGAGACATTTGGGCAGAGATGTTGCTAGTTTCATTCAATGGGAGCTGTTACATTTCCAAGTATAGCACTTCTGATGCAAGTTCTAATTCTATCTCCTCAAAATATGCTGTTATAATAATGCTAATTTAATTGGTATTGTAGTATTGAGAAAACTTGGAAGAATTAAGGCAGCAATATGTAAAAGCTGTGGAGCCTACTTGTTTTCATTCACTTATTTATTAAACATTATATTTGAATCCATTTTTCAGATGGTTTTATTCAGCTTCTTATAATTTTGTTTTCTTTGTTATGGTTTATGTCTTAGTCTTAGAGTGCAATGAGAATAGTGTGTTACACAAAGCCTGTACTGATAGTAAAATATTTTAGTTTGACAGGCTTTGTTTGCAGTTTCCATTGAGTTTGCTAGTGACCAAGTTAATACTTTTACATGCTGGGAAAATTGGAGGATATAGAGATGCTATTGGAAACAATGGGTCAACTCATGTAACTTAACATTGAACATGGGATTATCCACTTGTCTTGCATATTACAACTGTGTATGTACTTTATAGGTTTTGCCTTTTTATAATGTATAATCCTCTCATATTTGTTTTGTCATTTGTCACATGAATCCTTTTGTGAATTTGCAGTAAATTGAATTACTCAGTTTTATACATGTCAGTCATTCTTTCGCCTCCAGTATCTGCAGCTTCAGTTATGTCAATTACATTTATTTATATTATTTCATATATTTATAATTCTGCCTATTTCTGCAAAGGTTAAAAATATTGTCACTTTCCAACTCTGTCAGCTGATTTGTGTATAGAATGTCTTTAGTGTGTAAGTAAACAGCTTCAGACAAACTGGCCGTGTTTACTACAGAGGGCCAAGTGCTGATATTTTAAGTCTCCAAGAAAAATGGTGTTGACTTCTGTAGCTCAGATCCTAATAGGAGAATGATTAAAAAATGCAAGTTGATTACTTTCAAATATTTTGGTGCTTTGTAAGCAATGTGTTATTTTGTTCATCAATATAAGTTGACCGGTATCATCCATATTTTTTCCTTACTAAAATAGTATCTCAAATGTCTCTTTTGCCTTCCTATAGATTTTTTCTCAGATTTAAGTAATTCTTACAGGGCTACATGGTTTTGTTGCTTTGTTAGTTCCATAAGCTCTAGGAGGAGATGGACGCTTTAAAGAAAGTCTTAATAAATTATGATCATTCTTCTTGTCTTTCTCTACTCCACCAGTAATTTATCAAATAAAACTCTTAGATATGTTTGGTGTGGTGTGTTCCTTGTGCATCCTTGTAGTTTATAACTCATATTTTCTGAGTGCAGTGCTCAAATGCATATGTAATTGTGGTTTTTTGTTTGCTTGTTTGGTTTTTATTGATTTTTTTATTTTAAAGGCCTAACCAACTCAGAGTTTGTTTTATTTGCTGATAAAATGCCTGCTGGGTTCCTTTGAGAACCAGGGAGGGAAATACGATAGTCCATAAAGCTACAGGATAATTCTAGTATCCGTGCTCAATAGTCAGAATTTGAAGCCTTTCACTTGTGCATGAAAGTTTTTGTTGTGAAGGAGGTACCTCTCCACATAATAATGTACCCACAAACTAAGGATAAAATTGTGTTGTATGAGAAAAGCAGTTTCATAATCAGCATTTAGAAAGCTTTACTGGTAAAAATGACTTGCATTAGTTGAATGTTATTCCCATTGGAAAGGGCTGGATCTGGCCCTGTTTATGACTAACCCAGCACCCTCTGTGTCCATGCAGAATTATTTGGGACTGTGCAAATGGATTTCACTTGTTCTCTGAGTGACTCAGCTGTTGAAAGAGTTTCTGCAGAAGCCCTTAATTAGGACTAGTTCCTCCTCCCTTCTCTTAAATTTCAGCTCATTCTGCTAACTGTCTTCCTACAAGGAACAGATTGGAAAGTTGTTGAAAGAGCTCTCCTCTGCCGATGCTTCAGTTGTGAGGGGGAATCCCAAGCTATAAAAGGCCCCTAAGTGGAGGTTCCTAAGACTGTAATCCCTGAGGGACATGTGTCAGGGTGGGAGGGCTGAGGGTACCTGCAGAGGGGAGCAGGGGTTTGCATAGGTCCCTGAAGATTGTTATGGTAACAGTGTAGAATTTTTCAAATTTATTGAGTGCTTCTAAAGGCCTGCTCCTTTTGGAAGTGGTGTGGCTATTCTAGTAGCAAACTTGAAAAATTATAAAGAGGTCTTAGGAAAAAAAGCTAGTTTTAATCTTTTGGACAATACTAAAGAAAATGTCGTAATTGTGAGGTGTAAATAAACCTTTTTACTTTATTCAGACTATGTGCTTCTCCTCTCATCAATTTGCACTGCAATACTGAATATTCACAGTGTAGCTCATCAGATTTGCATTGTAACACATTAACAACAGCTGCATTTGTCTGCTTCACATTGCTAGATACTTCAAAGTACAGAATTTCTGTATTGGCACTGCAGTGATGGCCTGTTACTTTTACAAAATAATGCTCTGTCTTACTGCATGAATAGTCAAAAACATTTGTATCAGTTCTTCTGAATGTAAAGGTTTTTTAGCCTTAATGTTTGCAGAGATTTAGCAAGGTCTAAAGTCACTAAAAATCTGATGTGTCTGGTAGGTATTGGCCTTGGCAGGTGTTTTGTTGTTCAGAAGTCATTGCATACTGACTTGTTTGAATAGATGTCATTTATGTATGTCATTTGTTTTCAAATTATGTCTGAAATGTTAAAGAATAAGACTTCAAATTGTCATAGTGCTGATGCTTGGCACTAGGTATGCATATTATTTATCCTTTTCAGTGTTATTATGCAAATACTGGAAAGTAAGTACCTTCTAAATTGTTTTACTGGATTTGCACATGAGTCTTAACTGAGAACTAAGAGATAATGAAGGCCTGTTAGAAAGCAGTAGGTAACACAGGAGGCTCAAATTTGCATTTAGCTGGCATTAGGAATGAGCATCAGTGTTCTGTTAGTAAAAACAATATAATGATTCCCTAAACTGGGAGGAAGTAAAGTATTTCATAGGGACTTTGGATTTAGAAATAGCTTTTAAATAGCATTAATGCAGTAATATTTTTCTAAATGGTCACTAAAATGAAAAGATGCTTGATTTTGTTGTTTTCTGTTGTCACTATCTTTCCCATTTTGATGCTTTACCTGACTTTTGCTACCTTTCTGATACTCCCCTTTAAAAAAAAAAAAAAGGAAATATCATTAATTTTGTATACTTTATCCACTATCTTTTTGGCATTTCCATGAATCACAACCAGTAGCTTCATTACTTGGTTATTTAATATACAGTAGCAAAGCAACCAAGCTGACAGTCTTTAGATCTCTCTGTGAAAGGACTTTGAAATTACACTTGCAGAGAAATGTATGTCTCCTTTTTATTTCTTGTGCTGGGACATGTCCTAATGATTTCCGGCTTTCAGTCTCTTTTTAGTGCATGTTGTGTTATTAAATATTTAAGAATTATATGGTTTTGATGAATCCTATTTCAGAAGAGCAGAATTTGGTTCATTGCAGAGAAATTTTCAGGTGAAATTTGTCTTTAAAATACTCAGTATTAGAAAGAGAGGGTGCGAGGACAGAAGGGAGCTTGCCTAAATGTGAGGTTTATGAGTCTGTAAGTCTTATTTTTGATTAGGCAGATGTTTTGCTGAAGAAAATGGGTAGTCTTGTTTAAAAATATTTATAGAAAAACCGAAATGCAGACAAACAGAGCAAACAGAGCTCAAATGAAAACCTAATGGTCTACCTAATATTTCTCTAGAAAATTTTACGACCCTGGACTTCAGCTTCCATTGCTCTGCAAGCCTTTATAGGAGTTGGATTTAAACTGCAGTGATGTTATTGTTTGGGGAAGTGTTGGTTGTCGAACTACTGTGCCTGTTTGTGTGTTGCTGCAAACTGTTGTCAACTAAAGTGTTTGGTTCAGTTATCATTACAGACTGGTGTAAGACTGGTTATTTGCCTGTTAAAAACTAGAGTGAAATATTGGTAGTGAAATATTTGTATTACATACATAAGAAGTTTTTATAAATGTATTTAGCATAAGTTGTCCTGCTAGGGACTGAATTGGAAAAGGAAGAATATGGAGAGTATTCTTGGCAGTTCGACTGGAGCAATGTGACTATTCAGTGTGGGGTAGTTGTGGGGTGGTGAATAGGTACTTGTCTGCAACTTCGTACCAAAAGTCAGGATTAGTGTTTGAAGTTATATGAGGGGATACTGGGGGCAGGATTTAAATCAGGAAAGATTTAGAGGTGGTTGGATATTGAAGAAAAACAGTGCTAAGAATCTTACTCAGGATACAATTTGAGGTACTTGAAGGTTAGACAAAACAGTGCATTTTAGTATAGATATTTTGATAGAAGTAGTCAAATAAATGAAAATTACATCCTCAGGAAAAAGTTTTTTTAAATGTTTTTGTTTGCCCAAAGATATAGAAAATTGCTTTAAAATTTGAAAGGAAAATATGAAACTAAAAGTTCTATTCCATTTGGCAGCTGTTTTTTCTTTATTTTTGTAGTGTAATGTTAGTTTTTGATCATGTGTGTGAGCATTCATTGTATATTGAAAATAAGAATACGAAGGCAGCATTAGAAAAGATAAAATCATTCTACATTATTTCTTAAATGTTTTATAGTTATTACAACACTCACATTGTAATGGGTTTTGTGTTGTGTGTTGAGATTGAATGATGCAATTATCAATAGTATTTGCCAATATTGTAAGGAACCACCCATTGCACTCTGTGTGACTTATTTCCAGGTGCCGATGCCTCTGTGACTCTATTTGCAAGGTCAAAATGCTTCACACTGACAAACTGTGCAAGTGTCTGTACACAGTGATCAGCTCCCTTCTCAACCTTCCTGATAAGCTGAATAAATTAAAATCCTTAATAGGAAAGGATGAGGATATCAGATAGCTGTTGCAAAAGACAAGCTGTAAAATTCTCTATGAGCAAAGGAGAGAGAAAAAGACCAAAATAAAGTGACAGAAGAATGTGATTATTGCCATAATCTGAAAGGGGTGGCTGGCCTACAGCAGTTTCAGAGAATGAATCAGTGACACACAAATGAAGGAATGCTGTTCTGGAAAGCTCTGTTGTTTGTGATCCCACCTCAACATGTGTTAGCTCTCAGCAAAGCTGGTTTTCAGAAAGGTGTTCTCTTGCTTATTGTCTCAGAGGCAATGCCAAATAGTACAGGGTTTGCTCACAATGATCTGAGTGTGGATAAGGGGACCAAATTCTTTAGAAAGATATTTGACTCACCTTGCTGCTCCTAAGAATTACAAGAGTAGTGCTGGTTCTACGAGCCGATAGGAAACAGCCGATATAGAAAATTCATTTGTGAGCCATGAATACTTAAAAATTCAGGTAGTTAATATTATTTACTTTACGTTTCCTTTCCAGCTGTTCTATTATCTAAGTGGTTTATTAAACTGAAAATCTCTCTGTAAATACTACGAAGTGAAGCTTTAAAAGCAACTAAGCCAGGAGTAATTTGGACTGGTGCTGTTAGATAAAGTGCATTTTTTGACAAAGCTATGTTGTCCTATTGCATCTGTCAACTGGGCAAGTAATTAATGAGGATCTTTGTCCTGCTTGCTGTTGTTTTTTCTCAGAAGTACCAAAGCCAAACTTCAGCTTTTTAAGTGTCTTTCTCTAGTCACATTTTACTCTCATGCTGTCTTTTCCAGCTTGGGCAGAACCCTCTTGTTGCTGTTGGCATGGAAGGTCTAATTTGATGGAGGTTGAACATTGTGAACCTAAACAGGGCTTTCAGCTCCCCATGCTAATAATTCTCATTTCATCAGGCACAAGTAATAGAACCACTTGCAGTGACCTGCTTTGGAGCTTGTATAACGTATAAGGTTTCTTTCCTTGTTTTTTCCAAGCGTTACAAGCAATGGTCAGCTTTGGTGGCTATAAATGCTGTTTAACTCCTGATGTAAAATCTGTCCTTCTGATGTCTTAGGTTTTAACTTTTATGTTTCTCAAATCTTGTACTGCCTAGTGTGTAACTCTAAAGTTTCTTGTGGCCTGTTAACTACTGTTCTCTCATGCTAGTTAGACATAACAAACCTCTCTAGGTTTGCTCTCCAAGGATATCTAGATTGTCCCAGGCCTCAACATGTGTAAACTAAAGCCTTGAGAGGGAGGGCAAACTTGGGGAAATTACATCATTAACTCAAGTTATAATTGGAGAATTAACCCTGAAATGCAAATGGACCAAATTTATAAAAGGGTGAAGAACCCATGACCTGGGTTCCATCTTGGGTGTAGCCTTTTGACTGCCCATGGTGTACCTTTGAAGGCCCTTCAAATAAAGACCTGCCTTTATTCCCCTATTCCTGTCTAGTCTGTATTTTAGGTGGCCACCACAAGGCATCACTTCCACAAAGGAACGTGCTGTCATCTAGTTCAGCTAAGGCTCATTTGTGTATATTTCTGATAATTTCTGCTCTTTGTAACTAGAGATTTTTTTGCTAGTCAGCACTGCTTGTCAGGTTATTTGTGCTGCATATCTTGATATTTTTTAGTCTCTGAAAAAATCTAAGAAAATCTATGTAACTGAGAAGCTTTAAGCAGCCACTGCATGCTAGGTGATCAAGGACGCAACTACAGGCCACTCCTACAAAACCTGAATTTTAAAATGTTTGTGTAAATTGCTTTTTTTTTTCTTTTAGGTGTCAGCTCTTCAACTTAACTGAGACAGAAACGTGCATAACTGGCAGAAAGGGCTTGCCTCTCTAGAGCTGAATTGTGCACCTTAGCTGGATATTGAGGGAGTAGAATTTCAGAGGAATCTTTTCTGAATCTCAGACTCTTAGGGCTATTTTTAAAAAATATTTAAAGATTGTTTTATTTTGGTAAAATGTTGTCTTTTTTTTCCTTAAGTAGATTTGTCATCTTTGTGTTACTACAAGGAACCTGAGACAGACTAACATTGTGCAAATCTGATTAAAATTATCTGTGCTGTTTCAAAGGTCAGGTGCACTCAGTGAATTTGCTTTCAAATTATTTTGTTTATTCTGTGTACGTGTGCATCTTGAGCTCTATAAAGGTCAGGAGAGGAGACTCTTTTTGGAATTCAAAAGAACTTAGGTTTTGACTGCTGGTAGCCCTGGTTAGTTTCATTTGAACTAATACAAATGGTTTTCCTTTGTTGGTTTTGTTTTGCTGTCAGTTTTATTTTTCTAGTGAAACTTGTTTGTAACTATGAGGTCTGTTTGAAAATAAGACAGTATTAGTAATGCATTTTATTTTTTTTGTATTTTACATGATCTTAAACATTAAGTACTGTTTGTACAAATTAAATACTAGTCTTACTTGATTTTCAGTTTCTTAGCTTCTTTAATTAATCTGGTAGACTAATTATTTTCCCGAATAGAATAATATACTTAAAGGATACACAGTGTTTAACTGTCTCTTGCTACAAATGTTTTAATAAAATAGGCATGGGGATGCAATTCCTGTAGAATTTATAACAGTCCTGCTATTAATGTTCAGGTTTAATGTAAAGGATTAATGTGTGTGTCGTGAAGCATAACTAATTGCAGTTTTTGTCACAGAACCAGTGACAATTAGTAAGGAAGTGGGCTTCTATTAAACACCAAAGAAACTGCATTGTAAAAGCCTAATTTTTGTCCTAAAAATGCTGTTATATAAGCCCCTTTGCATTCCAGTTCTGTCTCTAGAATGGTTGAAATATTTGTGATTGTTTGACACAAAATTTTTTTTTAAGGATACTTGTAGGAATGAAGAAATTTTCAAACCAATAATAATGATTTTCACTAAAAAATTAGTATCTTTTTCAAAGTTTACATTCACTTGGAAAGTCTTGAGCTGTTTAACCAAATCAGATTTTCCTGTCAAGTTCATTCTGACATTTTCTTTTCTGCCTTAAGGAGGTGGAATCTGAATGAGGCTGAACGTGCTGATTGAATGAACATAGTACTAAAACTTAACAAAACTCTGTGTTTTAGTGCACATTTTACTGGAAGGATGGACAAATTTTGCAGTTATATGAGAGGTTAAGAAAATTGTTCTGAGTCTCTTTTTATGTGTAGAAGAATATAAATCTCATGTGGGCGGTTGTGGTGCTTTCAGTAGTAAGTAATAGATGTCGTTGTAAGCAGAGCACTCGTCTACCTTTGCCAAGGATTGGATCAGTGTGTATTTAACCTGCAGTTGCTTCAGTCCGTGTGGATGTGACCAAGCTTGGCCATTAGTAGCAACAGATTGGTCACACTGGTTTCTTTTTAGTTTAAAAAATTGCTTTAGTAAATCAGGTGCTTGCCCAGGCTGGTTGGCTCTACTAATTTCATAGGGCAAATATTGGACTGCTGGGTGCCTTCTTTAAAAGACTCAGAAGATGGTGAGGCCTAGACTGGGTGCCTTTGCTTGTGGGAGTTTTGCCAAGATGCCGCTCCTGCTTTGAGGGTCTTATTTTTCTTGTCTGCTTCTTACTAATTAGTCTAATTTGTAAGCTTTCCTCCACTGATTCATTATTGTTGGTAGCAGGCACTGTCATTTCTCTTTACCTAAGTGTTTCCAATGAAAAAGATTTGTGTCAGCTTTTCATCAGTTTTGCTGTTTGAATCCTAGTCCATTAGTTAACTTCAGTGTTTTATACCTGTTGTGAGATGTAGCCTTCCCAGTGCTGCAACTGAAGCTGTAGGTATTAGGCCTTGACAGTGTTATTTAAGAAAAAATTTTAAAAAATTAAAATTGGGAAACTTCAGGATATTTGAATTAGGAATTAGAATATGTTTTGTAACAAAAACCCCAAAACCCCAAGCATTGTGTATACTTGACTTACTTGGAAAAAATTCTGTTAAATAATATGTTATCCTGTTTTTCACTTTCCCAGGTGTCAGGGGGAAAAAATTGCCTTCTAGTATTGTGATTATTGTAATTCTAGTATTAACACTTCTCATGTCATGTTAATTCTGATGTATGGCTTGTTTTGAGAAGACTTGCTTAAGTGCGATAAAATCCCAGCATGACGTTTGCTATGATGGCACATTTCTGAGAGGTAAGCTTGAGAATCAGAGTTACAGACCAAGTATCAGGATCTGAATGCAGGGCAATAGAGAAGAATAGAAAGGAAGAAAAGGTGGAAATAATTGTTCTTTAGAGGAAGATTAATAACACTTATATTTGGGAGTGATATTTAAGGGCAGGTGTTGCACATAATCAGAATTCTGGCTTAGATAAATACTTTGGATGCTATGTAAAGATTCTAAAATTACTTTTATTATTTTCTTCCAGAACTGTGTTGTAATATAGAACCACATTCATATTCATGTTCATATCTTTACCCATAATAAAACATTTGTACCAGTGAAGATCTTTTAAACTTTGATATACAAAAGAAACTCTTTTGAAAAGTTTGGGGTTGGTAGTAGATTCTGAGGTATTAGGTACTAAGCATCCTGTGAGATACATTGGAAATCCTTGAATTAGGGATACTTTGTCCTTGAACTTTTTTGTTCTTATTTGATATTTTGTTATTATTTGAGACCAGAGCAGTGGCTTTCTGTGTATGGAAATTTGGTGTATAGGTGTGTCTATGCTGTAGTGGGCACTGCATAATTATGTACTTTGCTGCATTTGCACATTTATTTTATTGTCATTAGGAAGCTTATAATGGCTATTTCTCTTGCAGTGTAGGAGTTAATTCCTAGGTAGACTCCTCTAATGGATGGTTTCAAACTGGTGTAGCTTTATCTGAATATATATATATATATAT
>VWZT01009241.1:18878-35945 GCA_013397055.1 Pachycephala philippinensis
ATATATATATGTACATATATATATATAAATATAAATTTTGATATATTGTATTGAATCTGTTTGTTGCCATGTTGTGGTGGATTGCCTCAGTTCCCTTGGGTGCTTTTCATTTATGCTGTGTGTGCAATGCAGGTGATTCTGGGCAGCATTCTGGGACACTTCCTTTCAGCTTCCTGTGGATATGGACTGCAAACAGTGGAAACTCAATCTGAACACAGCTGATGTTTTCTGAAATACAAAGCACACAAGTGCCTCGCTGTTCCTGCATGTTTTGTATGCACCTGGGATGGGAAATATTAGTGGCTGCTCTTGTCTTCTGGCAACAGCACTGCTGCTTTTGTGCCTGTAAGCTCCTGAGGCTGAAAAGTTGTGGCTGGATTCTTCCTTTGAGCATTATTCATTCTGTCCATATATATTATGTGTTTCTCTTGTTATCTGCTTAGGGTTCTATGCTCAAAATTGGCTGAATTAGATATGCATTTGTTGAGTTCCCCTTTGTTTTGGAGAATGTACCATGTCTTCAGGAAGTTTGAAGAAAAACGTGGAGAATACAAAGAATTAAGTATTGTCAGTGTTGATGAAAAACATAAGTCAGAAAAAAAAATTGATAGCATTGTTTAAATAGCTTCTCATAAATGTGTAAGATTCTCATTAGTCTAACATCAGAAGTCTAATGAATATTAATAAATGAGATCAAAGACATTTAGAAATCAGAGCAAGTAAACAACGATTATTTTTAAGTATTATGTAAGTTTTTAACTGCACAAAAATATGAATCATCTTAACAGAAGGGCTCAATGAGAAGTTTTTCTTGAAAATACTTTTCCTGAAAATTTTTGTGTTGAACTAGAAGGGCAAGTATGTAACATAAATCAAAAAAAATACATACATCAAAACGTGAAATATATAAAATGTCTTCATTATGCTGTATTGAAATACCTAAATTAAATTGTGGAATCTAATAGGCTGGGAATTTTTACTTGACCTGAGTCCACGATGTGAGCTTGACTCAGACTGTCAACACAAATTGGTAAATATTGAGAAGGAAATTACTTTTGGATCTCAGACCTTTACTGTTTCCTTCTACATTTCTAGTACTTTTGGACTAAAGTTATCCATGCTGAAACATATACATAGTGTAATTCTGTCAAAAAAGATAGGTTTACACGTCCTTTAATACATGCAAGATTTTGATCATCAAATACCAGAGTAGGGCCAGAACTAGCTTCATCTCATTATCTGCTTTTCCAAATCATATCTAGAACCAGCATGTGATGTGATCTGTATACCACAGTTATTTAATCTTTGAACAGTACATGCTTGTAATATAGCATGGGATATTTCAGCATCACAGTATGATGCAAGTAAATCTTCCAAGAGTGAGGGAAATAATTGGAACAGTTCACTAAATACTACTTTTCATTTATCTTTACTTTTTTACTAGCATTCATTTAATAATTCTTTTAGTCCACTAAAAATAAAAAAATAATTTTTGTATGAGATGATGATCTAAAGAAAATAATAGGTGTAGGCATGAGTTCAGGTATGTTTTATTTTTATTTCTGCGATTAAAAATACCCATTTTATATCTGTATAATTTTCTTTAAAATTCTGTAATGATTTTAATGCATTTAATCGAAGGCCATAATGGTAATATTACTCCAAAGGCCCAGCTTCCCTGGTGCAACATGGAGAGTGTTGTCCTCATAAAGCACCTGCTCGCTCTAGGCAATAGTGACATTTATTTGACAGTTTGTGATTCATACGAACTTTAATGGCAAAGTAGGGGCTGCAAGAAGATCCTTCAAATACTGTCAAAGAATTTGAAGTTTAATTTTGAACCTGGATATAAAGCTAATGGTATCTAACAGCTTTTAGTGTCACTGAATCAAATTCCTCAAGTAGAAAGAATGGGTGACATTCTGTTTTAAAGTGACCGTATGTTTGACCCAGTTTCGTGATGGTGGTGTCATCACAATTGTATCTTGCTGCTGTAGGCTCTTGCAGCCTGACAGGCGGAACAAGTTGCTTTAGCTCACAGAGCTCATATGTCACACTGAGCAGCTTGCAGGTTTCTATTATCTGAATGAAATGTGGAGTGAGGACTTCTCCCTGCTCCCTGCCTATCAGCATAGTCAGCAACCTGCTCACACTCCTGGTAATGGACTGAAATGAAATGGTAGAAGAAGAGAGAATAAAAAAACTATTTCCAAAGATGCAAATGTAAGCCACATTTAATAATTAAATGGCTTCTGGTTCAAAAATAATAATTAAAAAAAACATGTCCAGGAACTAGATGGAAAGTTAATTTCCAAGGAAGGATTGCAATTTCCTTATCTGAAATGAGAGATGGAAAGCTTTTAATTGTATATTTAAGACACAAAACTAAGAACAGTTTATAATTCAGTAGGGCAGTGACAGGCATCTCTGTTTTCATCATGAGCACTTGCTTAGCATTTAAAGTGTTCAAACATTTATGGAGATTTTATTATACTTTCCCAAAATAGTGCACCTAGAATTTTGTACCCTAGGCCAAATCTTGCCATAATCTCTAGACTCTTTGTAGTTCTGTAATAGGAGCAATGTTAGGGCACTGAGTTTGTGTAGGTTCCTCTTTGAAGTTCATGTGTGGCTGACTTGGCTGCTTTATTCTTGCAATGACCAATTTTTACTTGTTTTGAGAATATCGGCAAAAGATGCACAAAGCATTATGCTTAGTAAATTCTGATTAGTGGTTTTCCCTATGTTAAGCATAGGAAGAAATTTTTTCTAGCCTGTTTTCTAGCCTCTACTTTTAAGAATGTTTTTAGTAGAGTAAGATTTCCAAGTAAAACTTTAGCTGGTAACAATCACCAACTGGTTTCTGTTTGTTATAATAATAATGATTGTGGCAGTCAACAAGCAAAATGATTCACATGTGGCACATGTCAGGAATGCCCTCTGGTATTTAAAAATGAGATAGATTATAGTGATGGAGAAACCTGTTAATGTTTTATTCAAAGTGATGCTGTACAACATTATTCAAAAGGAATACACCAGTTGATATTTTCATCATGAAAATGATGAGCTGAATCACCCCAATTTAATGAAAAATAGGACTATGGAATATATGGCATATGTATGAATTAGGAAGATATTTATATCTTTGGGTTTCACAGCTTCAGTGGAATAGAAAGGGTCATTCTGTGGTGATCAATGGATTTGTGGTGAATTGCACAAGATCTGAGAAAATGAGGATTGCATTTATCACATCTGAGGGGAATGTCAAAGTGTGTGTCTGCCCATAACCCCATCAGTGGTACAATGATGACAATGTGCCTTTGGGAGATACCAATCAATATGACTGTTGTAAAGCTCAACAACGACTGATGCCATTCTATCTGATGAGTTTTGGGGGTGGCTTAGAGAGCTATGGAAAGAAAAAAACAAAGAAAGACATCAACTTTGTACCCAGAACCTGCTTGGAAAAAGTTTGAAATAAGTCTCATAAAAATGAAATGGGACATAATGTTCTAGGTTTGAAAAATTAAATAAAGATGTTCAGCTGAATTCGGTTTGCCTGGTCATTATAGACAGCGCTTCCACACTCTATAACCATTGAGAGCATGACACAGAACCAGAATGACTTCTGGTGGTCTTGAAGACTAAGTGTGTAATGAACTTCCCAGAGTGCAGTTCGCTGGGAAAACCAGTTGTTGGCCTCCTTAAAAAAAAAGAAAAAAAAGTAAAATAAAAAAAAGAAGAAGAAGTTGATGATAATCTATTCAGAAAGCCCACTGGTTTGCTCAACAGAAATCTCCTGTGATTTCTGACCAGAATAAATCAATGGCAATGTCACAGATGAAGAATATCCAAAACAAGCTCAGAAATAAAATGTAAGTGAACGGGAACGTTTTAAACAGCAGAAAGCTGCTGCTTCTGTCACAAAACTCGTAACATATAACAGCTGAAATTTATTTCATATATTGTTTTGCCAGTAAAAACTCTGAAACCTGAATCTAATTTTCTGTGGACAAGAGAGAGGGATTTCTGAGGGAATAACCCAAATGTACACAGGCACACTTAAAATCCCTTAATTATTTTCAGCAGTAGTGAAGACAAAAGCACCTGAAATCTGTGGTCCTATTTCCTAACTCTGAAGTTCCTAGCTAAAAGATGTGCAGCTTTGTTCCTTGACTTGACCTGTTTTTGTTGGAGTGGGTATCTTATTCCTTATGTAGCCAGATCTTGCTACATAAATAAATGTCTAAATAATTTGAAGAACCACTATAATTTAGGTGCAATTCTGAAATTAAAAGAGGGAAGAGGGTAGAAGTGGGAGATTTTTGACAAGACAAGAAGTAATTCTCCATCAATTTTTCCAGGAAAACTGAAGGAAAGACTCAAAAAATTTTGGTTTTGCACAAATTTGTGTTACTTTTTGTGCTAAACTTAGAGAAAAACTGTACCTAGGGTTACGAGGGTGATAGAGTTTCATAGTTGTAGAGATCAGGAGAGATCACTGCAGTGTTTCGGTTGATCTCCTGTGTGGGGAATGTAAATGTCACTCATTTCCCTCGATGGAGGCAGGTAACATGCTTGGCAGAAGTGGATCTGCTGGAAAGCTTGTCTTCATTTGAAGAGACTTGAGAGGGATAAGTGTCCACTTCCTTTGGTAATTAGTTCTATTTGTTTGTTAATCATCTTCCAGATTAAACTTGGGTTTGTACAAATTGATCTTTTGTCTGTGTTGTCTCTCTGACGTGCAAGGCAGTCCCCTTTAACTTCAGAGGAAATTGGGACTGGCCAAAATTGCTTCAGCCTCAGCTCCCCTCTCCCTGCACAGGACTGCTGGATGAGTTCAGTGTTAGTGACCAAACAATGATGTCATTAAAGCAGTAGAGGGAAGCAACATCTATTAGTACAGAACTTTTTCATGCAGTAGTAGCTGTACAAACTAAACATGATTATTAATGTATAGGCCAAACATTGATGTATGTATTTATTATCCCTTTGTAGTCTCTAATTACAGAAAGATGATACTCCAAAGGTAAGTATATTTTTTACATTGCAGTGACAAACATTGCCTTACACCCTTTATGTTACATTCACAAATCTGAGTGCAGAGATTAAAGATAAAGCTGACAGGACAACTTCTTTAGCCACATGGCTTCCCTATCAGACAAAAGTGCTGAGTGATAGAGGGAAAATGTAAAGAAAGTTGGTATGCTGAGGGTCTCTGTGGTAGTTTGAAGAGACTGAGTTGATAGACAGGGTTTTAGACCAATCGCTTCTCACGATTTTGCATATAAAAGGGCACTGGTGAGGGGAAGTCACCCTCTTCTTTTCCGGTCCCTGAGCCAGGAGGGGTGGCGGGCCCGGGCCCACCGGGCCCTGCGGGGCCGGGCCGGGCCGAGCCGAGCCGAGCCTCTGCCCTTTCCCCATCTCTCTTTGGGGATGAGGTACAGTACCTCCCTGGGTGCTGCAGAACCTCTCGGAGCCCGTGGACAGCTGAGAAACAGCCATGGCTGCTTGCAACTGTAGCCGAGACCATCTGGGGCTGACGGGCTCCCCTCCCCCACTCCACGTGGTGGCGCGGACCCGGCGGGAGCCGGGACAGTTTTCTACCACCAGACGCAGCAGACACCGAACAGCTGGCAGCATAAAGGAGAAAAGGCTTTTCTTTCCACCGCAAAGCCCGAAAAGAAATCAGCCCTTCGACATGGAGGCTGCAAGGTCAGAGAGAAAGAGAAAGCAAGTCACGTGTTGATGGAGACTGAAAAGAGGGCGGCGGCGTGTCTTTTTGCGCGCAGCTTAAAAACGCTTCTAGCACACTGTGGTGAGAGACATATGTCACAAACTGTTTTATTTCTCAGTCAAAGACGTGGGGGGAAGAGAATTCCATGTGTAGCCTGCTGAAGAGAAATGTGGCCACGGCAAGGTCACTTAGGGGCTGTAAGAGACTTTTAAGAGAGTTGTTACTTTTCAGGCTGGAATTTGTTTATCCTTAAAAAGACACCCCATGCGTGGCTTATGATAGCAGTTGTGGGAAGACTGCAGAATTCATGAGAGAGATATATTTCACGGCAGCAGATTTCCGGGTGGGTTTGTTTGCTGTGGCAGTTTGAAGCACCACATTGAAGCAGAAGGAACCTCTTTTTCTTTCAAATATGAAAGAGACGTAAGAACTGTAATTCTGACCTAAAATAATGTGTGTTGTGCGAGTTGGGAAATAAGTGGGGAGAGGTGCTGGGGGGAGAGGTGCTGGAGGGAAAGGGAGAGTTTGTTGTAATTTTTATCATTCTTTTATTACCTTTAATTCTGTTAGTAATAAACTTCTTTGTATTCCCTAAAGTTTTGAGCCTGCTTTGCCCTTCTTCTAATTCTTATCTCACAAAAAAGTAAAAGATGCAAACTAAACCACCACATTAATTGGTGCGTTGGCCGGGAAACGAACTGAACCCTCTACAGTCTCCAAATCTTAGAGAATAAGTGCTGACTTCTGCTTTGTTCACAGTGTTTAAGTTGTGCCGGTGTAGTTATGTTTGCAAAGAGTAATGCTGGTGTATTTAAAAATAAATGCACTGGTCCTGTGTCTGCTCCCTAGACTAATAATGCCAGGTGAGAAAAACAAGAAAATTGAAAGTGACTTTTTAATGGTTCTTCTGAATTTGTATGAGGCTTGCTTATGTAGTAGTATGCATCAAGCATTTCTATGGAAAGCAGGAAATTAAGATACATAAGGCTGCATAACTGTGGATTTTTCACTGTGTATTAAGTGGATAAATACCTAAAATGTGGGTAGCAGAGCATAATAGTTGTGTGTATAATATCACAGTAACTTAAGTCTTTGAAGATAGTTCAGCATTCTGTACTTGCTCATAAACGTGTAACTTAATTGTTCTTTGATTTGTAGTTAAAGTAGAAATAGGGTGGGTTTTTTGCTAAAAAGAGATTGGATATAACATCGGACAGCCTGACAGAGACCCATTTTCATCAATAAGCTATTTTGCTGAGATTCAGACATGCCATAATATATTTGTTTCAACAACTTCAGCTTTTCATTTTCAGATTTTTCTGTTGTCACTTTCAGAAGGTTGAACTGGCATAATTAAAGCAGCCTGCAACATAAAAGAAAGATGTAGAAATTCAAGATAGTCACATTATGCAGTGAAATTTAAATTGATATGAATTTGTGTTGTTATAAGCTGTAAATCACTATGATCAACTGTTTGAAGACCAGTTAAACAACAGATTTGTATAGCCCAGAAGAAGCAAATGTATGCTACGCTGTGGTGTGAGTTTGCTTTTTTCTTCTGATCATGTTTGCCTTTTATGACATGATACATTCATTTTTAATATGTATAGGCAGTTGAGCTATTAATAGGTAGAAAAATATATAAGAAAAAAGAGATTGAAGCAGGGAAATCTTTCTAATGAATAAAAGTACTTTCAAAGGAAAACATTTAAGAGGAGCTAGAAAGTGGAGTTCTGTATGTGGCAGCAGCTCTCTAGGTTTGCAACTGTTTGTACCTGTCTAATTTTTTTATTTAAAGTTAGTATGGTAGCTGTGGTGTTGCCTGCCATAGCTGACCTTGAACCAAATAATCTCCTTATAATTATCTTTAATTTAGATAGATTTGGCTTCCAACATGCACGCAACCCAGTTCTTTCTCTTGTTTTTTATTTGGGAACAGAGTGAAAATGTCTGTTCGATCCCTCGCAGTACCCGCGTCCTTTAGGTGGCACGTCTGCACAGCTGCTGTCAGGTGCTGTTACCTGCATTAATTGTCAGACTTTCTTTTTCTTGGAGAGATCCTGGCAGGAGGAAAATTCTCTGGAGAGGAGGTGGTGACTAATTCTGCCCTAGTATGAGCACATTTCTTAGATACTCTAGTCCATGTAGATAGAAGCTCACCACACCTTTGTTGTGAACTGGTGAATACAAGCCAGCTCCATCCTGAAGCTGCTGTCTCACCCCTTTAGCTCTGAGTTAAACTCAAGCTAGTATGATTTGCCCCTTAGCATCAGCTACTGATCTGGGTTTGATGTCAAATTAAAGAGAATCATGCAGCCTTTCTCTGGATTGAAGAGGCAGTTTAGGTCTGTCCTTAGTATGTTAGTGGGATGTTAAGCACACAGGCTGGATGAGCAGAAAATGGCAATGAAGCATCTTGACTGCAGAACCTTGTCTCTGGCTGAAATGGATTTGCATGTGGTGATCTCTGTGTCTCATTGAGAGCCCGATTGCTTTGCTTTTGAGCTCTGAGCAGCCCTGGTGAATGGAATAAATTTATCTTTTTGTGAGAACATGTGGCTTGAATTCCTGATTCTCTGGACATGTTTGTGTTTGAGCTGAGATTAGTCTGGCTCCAGACAGTGAAAACAGGAGCTCTGAGGGGAACTTAAGACAAGAAAGGAATGAAGGGTCTTGCCTTCTATGCTCCTAACTGAGCATGGGCTCAGTTCAAGAACTCAGCAGAGGAGTTAAGAATTACAACGGTTCTCTTTCTTGTTGGTAATTTTTAAAATGTGAAAGGTATATTTGGAATTGTTTAGGTTGGAAAGACCTTTAAGGTCATTGAGCCCAACCATTAGCCAAGCACTGCCACTAAACCATGTCCGTAAGCGCCACATCTGCACATTCTGTATTTGAATATAGGATCCTGGTGTACCTAGAAAGTATGAAATGTGGGACTTGCTTATCATGTCATTGAGAATTAATTCTGTGTACCGTCAGTTTTAAAATAGTCTCAGATTTTCCACTAGTTAAAGGATGGAGGAAGAGTGAATAAAGTGAAAAAAAAAAAGAATAATAAAACCTTAATCACTGTCATATCACTACTTGGCAATAACGTTGCTATTTATTAGGTGGAAAGATGGAAGTGTTCCACTTGCAAAGCAGCACACTATGCATTCACATTGTTTTACTGCTTGAACTGCAGTGGATCTAAATTTGATCAAGTATCTTTGTCATTGAGAGGCAGTAAATGTTTCCCCACTAATTGTTTCTAATGCATTTCTTTTAAGTTATTGTGGACCTGGGAGTTGAAAACACTGAAAGTTGCTCAGATTTCATGAAAGAACTGGAGCGATCTTACGTTGAAACCAAACAGGAGTGTCCAATTCCTAGGGGAAGAAGTGTGTTCCCTGAATGCATTTGTATTTCAGCAGATTAACAGAGAAATGGCTTAGTAAAAGCAGCAAAGGCCTGTTTTCCAAACCAGCTCCTTCATATGTCTGAGATTTTTAAGACAATTTTCTCTAGTGGTTGTTTACTCGTAAGATGATTGACTTTAATATTTTTCTGGGACAGATGTATATCAGAGGCATTAGAGGGTTATATAGATATACTTTGAAAATACAATTGCATTGACCAGCATAGATTTAATTTTTTAAAGTAAGTTATCTGAATTTGGAAGTAGCTGACTTTGGAAACCTGGTATGTCCTGTAGAAAGCAGCATGGTAGAATTGGGAGTGTGTAGTTAATGTGTCCTTTTTAAAGAGAGAATATGTGTAATACGAGAATACCAATTATGTTATTGGCCCTGCAAAAGAACTGAAAGGCGATTGCCTGAATTAAGGTGACATTGGGTGTGAGTATGATCGAATTTAAGTTCCCTCTTACCAAACACAATTGGTAAGCCCTTGGAATCTCCAAATAAATACTTGTGCTTTAAGGTCAGTCCAGACCTCATGGATTGCTTTTCCTTTCCCTGATAAAAGCAGATGCAAGCATGCCAAATTGCTTTGCTCCAGCTTAACCCCAGCACTGTTTGAATTCATAAATGCTACAAAAGGAAAGCTTATTGCAGCATACAACAGTGAAGTGGGAAAATGTCATGCCTACCTAATCTATTTCCTGGGAAGGGGAAAAAATCCTTATGTTCTTTTACTAAGACCTGGGGAATAAAGTAAGGACTGGATGTGATGCTGATAATCAAGGACTGTCTTTCATATTTTTAATGGATATCAACCCTATATTTTCTGTTGTCTCTGATATATTTTCTCAGAAATGAGACAGTAAAGGAACTTTTTTCTGTATTGAATTAGAATATTATACTGTATTTAAATAGTTTCTAGTTTTTTCAACTTATTTTACTTGTTTTTTTTACTATTAAGCAGCTGTTTCTCTGAAGCTCTTGGTTTAAGGATAAGTTGTTCAAACACTGGCAAATCATTTAGTAGATGAAACAAAACAATGCTGCTTTTGGGCTTTATATGGTAACTTATAGCAGTATTAGAAAGGGCATCAATGGGAGCTTTGCTCTGAATTGGTAACAAGTACATAGTTTTAAATAACTTGGACAAGAACAAAACACTCCTAAAATAGAATGCTTGAGGGAAAAGTAGGTTTTCACACTGTAAACATTGTTTTTTGAAAGCTGGGAGAAGGAAAAAATACTGTAGCACAGTACAGTAAGTTAAATCATTACATTAACTGAACATTTTTCTATTTGCAGTGGTCTTGTTTTGTGGATGTCAGTAAGATGAATGGTTGAGAAAGTAAGTAAAAGGGAAGTAGTAGTGGGTAAGGTTCAAAACAAAGCAATTAACATTCATAGGGTGTAATTGTGGGTAATGTGTTAAGTTCACTTTCCTGAAAGTGGTTTAGTGGTGTTGTAAACTACTACCTGTAATCGATTTAGTAAAATCTACTAACACATTTTTTGTAATAATACATTCCTCAAGTTTTAAGTGAGGATGATAATATCTTGTGTTGTATGAGTCTTATTTTATTTAATCATAAATGTTACGCAAAATTTTACGTCATTGTAAAGTTGAAATTCTGCATCTAACAGGTGTTGAATCCTTTTCTTTTGGAAGGTGGTACTTAAACCTGAATGCGTCTTATTGTAGTTCTAAGCTTGAAATAGGGCAGATATTTCTTAAGCTATTTGGTAGACAGTCTGTTAGCCCAATGAGATATTGACAGGATTTTGTAGGATGCAGATGGCAGAGGAAAATGTAGTATTTCATTGGTATCATGAGCTTTTCATTCTGTTTCTGATGACAATCCAGTTATTAGGTTGCTGGTTTCCTCGCAAAACAGCGCGTGGCTACTTAATTAGATTGCTTTAAAGCCCGTTGGAAATGCCGATATGTTTCTCATAATCCTTTTGCCTTGGGTTGCTGTTGTTAAAGGCTAACTTCTCCATCTTGGGGAAGAAAGGCTTGTTCACTGGGCTAAACATGAAAAATGCATTATGTTTGATGTTCTGCAACAGAATTCTCTCTATACTGTGTCCCTTTAAGCTGTAGCTGCTGGGCAATGATGGCAAAAAGATGTTCAGATTACATTTATAGGGACTCTACTCAATCATAGTTGGTAAGAGATTAAACTTTAATCATTCAATTAAAGCTTTTGGCCCAACTTTTTTTAAAACAATATCAGTAACGAAATAACTTGGTCTGGGTGTGTGTTGTTTGACACTGCAAATGACATTGTCTTTGCATTGCACATATTGCACAGGAAGGGTTTGCATTTAATAAGGTACTTGAAGAAAGTGGGAGTATTTTATTTTTTTAATATGCCTTAAAATTGTCCACAAATGAAACCTACATATCCAAGGCTTCACCCAGTGAAAACTGCTGTACACTTTGAACTATTAAAAAGGAAACCCACACTTCTGTGTGAGGGCAGTCAGACTGAAATATGGTTTTAGGGAATTGCTTATTTAAAGGTACTCAAAGGCAGTTGCAGAGAACTGAAGTCACCAGGAAGATTTAGCAAAGAGCTTTGAATACGTAACAGGAAAACCTGACACATTCAAGCCCCTCCACTTCAAGTAGCCTCAGGGTAGACACAAAACTAAAGTTTGAAGCCATTCAGTTGTCTTGTGAGCAAAAGCAGATCCCAAACTGGCATGTATTTATTGTTTTATTGAAAAAAACTTCTGAAGGAAAGCTACTGACATGCAGTATCATCCCAGTAAGAAAATTTTGCTAGGACTAGAAACAGGGATAGTACATGTCACTGCAGATGTTAGGCACCCTTTAAACAAAGTCCAGTTAGGAAGACTATCAAAAGGTTAAGGCAAATCCGTTTTCAAAAAAGGTATTCTTGATCAAGTGCTTCTGAAACTGCAGTTTTGAACTCTTAGTAGAAATTAAATAAACATTCTAACCTTGTCTTTCATAGTGTGTACTCTCAACAGGAAAAGCTGGCTTAATTCTGCAAGAGTTTCAATTTATAACTTTAAGTTGCAATTTTCATTATTGCTGTTTAGGTTAGGCATTATTCTTGTTTATCGATAGTAGATGTTTATTTTTATTTGATAATAAAATGTAATATCAAAATAATCATAGTAGTGCAAATGCCATATTGTATGTTACAGTATTTCAGACTTAAGAATTGGAATTTATAACAATTTATACCAAAGTTGTAGTATTTTGTTATCACTAAATAGTTCAATGACTACTTAGTTCTACCATAGTCCAACTGTCTAACAAATTACTCCTCAGTAAGTAATTTTCATCTGTAAGCCCACACCACAGTTTTGTATCTCAATCTATTGTTCTCCATCTCAATTTTCAAATTAATCAGAGAATTTCTTGGAATTTCTGCTAATCTTCTCAAAGAAATGACGTGAGCAGGGAAGGTAGAAAATAACTGCTTTGTTCCAGCTGCTCTCCTGTAATACCGTATCTGGTGGCTGTCCTGGCCCTGAGAATTCGTCTCTGCTGAGTGGTTGCAGTGAGTGTTCAGGAGGGGCTTCACTGTGCAGAAGTGCAAACTTGGGTTCAATGCTACAAGGTGAAGATGACTTTTGGCCATGTTCTTGTTACGAAATGTTGTAGTCTTTGTGGCCTTTCAAGTGTTGTTACTAATGGTTAGAACAGAAGCGGCAGTAGCCAATTGATTCTTGTTTTTCCCAGTGTCAGCATTCTCTATTCTGCATGAGGAGCATAAATCCTTACTATAATTCACATGTACAGTTTAAAATATAGACAAACCTGTTAACCTGCAGGTAGGTAAACCTGCTTATTCTTGGTATCATGAAAATGAGATGTTGAGTAAGACAGTGGTAATCTGAACCTATTATGTTTTATGCTGTTTAAGTCAATATAAACATTTGTTTTAGTACATTCCTCTAGTTAATGCTATAATAATGCTAATCACTGCTGCTGTCACTGTTTAAATAGTTTTGCAAACTGAATTTCTCCCAGGAAAATCTTTGCTGGCTTCCAAGCCTGGACAATGCTGAAAGGTCCTAAAAAGGACTTGCCCATTTCTTATGTATTTAAAGACTAACTGTAAGAATAAAGGTTTAGTGATGAATACAGAATTCTAATTTAATTGGAGAGTATTAGAATGCATTTTTCCCTCTTCTAACTTAGAAACTTAAATTTTTTTTTCATTTTTTTTCCTACCCGGCGAAAGCTAATTTAAGCCGACCAGATTGTACATTTGAAATGTCCAGAAGTTTAGTCCTATTTACTGAGTATTGCTCCCTGGGCATATCTCAACTTCCCCTCAGAGGACTGACAGACACCTAAATGTAAGAGATTGTTCTTGTCATGGGAGGCACTGACACAAATTCAGTTGCGTGGGTTGTTGGCTCTGTCGGATGTTGTCCCTTCTAATGCTATAGAACAAATCACCTTGCACAAGGTAAGCAGCATGCCCTGTCTGCCTTTTATTGAAAGCTGTTTCTTCTGATCTGTCATGTCATGATATCCTGTTTGAACAGTATTCTGGAACAGTCTTGTGTTCAAGCCAAACTTTCACAGCAGTTTTCTGTTGCAGAGTGATCTCATATGCAGCGCTTGACTGTGGATGAGTATCAAAGGGCCTATTCACTGCAACATGAAAGGCTTTTACCTGCTGTGACTAAACCATGTTAAATTGTTACAGACGTGCAGGTGTATTGTGTGTTGGTAGGAGTGTTTGAGCATAAATATCTTTGTTCAATCACCAGGTAATGAAACTTGATTTATTTCCTACATGTGAATTAAAGAAACAGATTGACTAAGGGAGATCTTCCTGAAGGAGCATTTGCTTCTAAAGAAGTTTCATCTTTCCTTTAGACTATATTTGGTTCACTATATTTTATGGGTCTTCTAATTGAATGTTGTTCACAAGAGGTTTACTGCATAGCGTGCTCACAGTTGTATTGAAAGAGAATGTGATAAGCTACAGCTTCGTTCAATTAGTTAAGTACTTCCTGGCTTTGTTAGTGTTCAGAAAACTTGACAACAGTTGTATTGTACTTTTCCCCCCCGTATGTTTTGAAAAAGCTGTATCGTAAATGATACAAGGACAAATCTTTGGTAGAGTAGTACCTTCTGTTGCACTGCTGACCCTGATCGAAAAGCTAAAATAAGACAGCTCTGGTCATTTTTTCTCATTATCAGCTGTCTTATTAAGTATTTCCCGATGCACATTGTACAATAAAGTCATTTTATAAAAGTGAGGGAAGGAAGACATTCCTGTTGACACTCTTGGTCTAGGATAAAAAGTGTTGGGAAACAAAATCTGCTGTCCAAAGGAGGAAGAAGCATGAACAGTTTTAAAGAGAACTTTTGGCACAAATACAGGGATAGGCAGCCCTCTTTCTTGGGAGGGGTAAGTGTGAGTGAAAACTTAAAACCCCATAATGGTCTATGGAATCTCTTTCCACTAGAGTGTCCATACTGCAGAATACCATGTTTTGAACTTAAGTTCTCAGAGCAAGCTGCCATGGATCGGGAATGAGGTGTTTCTCGGGGATTGAAACACAGACCCAAACCAGCAGGGAACCTTAACCCGCTTTATTCAAAGACACACCGGTTTTATACACTTACACGACCTATCACACATTGCTATGTCAGCAGCACACCTTCTGAATGTCCTTCTATTGGGTCACCCGCCTGTCAGCTTCCAGCAGGCTCCTCCCCCCATGATCCAGCGGAGACAAGCTTCTTCCTGCCGCCACATGCTCCTTTGTGCTGCCTTGTGCTTTCTTTGTCCTGTCATGGCATTCTGCAGGCACATCCCACAGCCCGCAGGTCAATCCCATCCCATCTCCTCCATAATTCCCTCTCTTTTGTTTAATACAAACAAGAATTGTGGAACAAAACTCTTCTAACATTAGAACGTTTGGCTTACTGTTTGAACTGACTAAGTTCCGTTCCTCACAAAAGCAGTATTTTTCTTATGAACAGGGGGATAGATGAAAACACTTCATAACTGGTCTTATGTATGACAACTTTGAGAAACAATGTGAAGTTATCTAAAACCTGTACCATCACTCAGAGTCTGCAATTGCTGGAGGGTCTCATTTCATAGTGAAGACCTGGAGAGTCTTTCCTGGGTAAGACTTCCAAGTTTACCTTGAAAGAGGGTCCAGCTTTTATAAGATTCAGAGACACCTGATGAGACATTGAGTCTCTTTGAAACATTTAAAATAAGCCTCTCTTAAGTATTTAGATTGAGTTTTTCTTAAACATTTAAACATTAAGAATTTAGCTAAAAGAGTAGTTAGAATAGGAAGCAAACACAGCAGAATCTAAAACAATGGGATTGATGATTAAGCAAAGAAACNAAACTAAGAAGGTAAAAAGGTCATAGCGAGGAAGAAGAGTTACTTCATCCAAAGAAGGACCCCTCTCATAATTATGAGACCACCGACCCATTTTCTAGAGAGAACTACGCATGCTTAATGACTTTGTGGCTAATTTCCATATGGAGTGAGAAGGGGAGGGGGTCCATGGTATTTGTATTTTGAATATTTAGAACTTTCATGGATAAATAGGCTTTGGATTGCTTTGTAATCTCGGAGCTGTGCTTTTGGAGCTATCCACACAGCTTCCCGGCGTTGGAATAAACATACCCTTTCTAACCCAAACGAGTTAGAGAGTCTTTGTCCGTTCCAGTCGGGTATTGATATTAGATAGATATCCGTTCTTTAGTAAATCACTGAGTCTGATAGTATAATCTCCTGTCAGCCAGGGCTAGGGCTTGGCCAGAGTCTCAAGCCATGAATGAGAGGGTTTTTCCCTAAAATACTTAAAAAATTGCCTAAAAACTTTATTAATAGCAGTTACAAACATAACTTCAAAAGAGCTTGTCTTCCCCATGAACAGGGGCACAGATTAAAACACCTAATAACTGGTAACAATACACATCTCCTTCCCATGAATGGAGACAGTGATTAAACATACAGAACTTAAACAAAAAGCAATCAGAACAATGCAGGGGGTCACCCAGGCTGCTCCTGCACAAGGCAGTGCAAATGCTGAAGCCCCCCACAAAGGAAGGGGCCACCCGTCCCCCCTGCAGGTCCTTTTTTCCAGCATGGCATCAATTTACAAGGGTCTGCAGGTGCGGGGGAGAGGAGGCGAGAGTCGGGCGGCCGCACCGGGTCGGCTCGCAGGGCTCTGCAGAGAGCCGCACCCGTCCGTGGCAGATCCGCTGTGTCACCAGCGCGGTGTCGGCCGCTCGCCCGTGCCGCGCGGCTCTGTCACGTGCTCGCCACCACGCGCCTGCCACCATCTTTTCGCCGGCGCCGCGCGCTCGCTGTTGTCGCTACGGTGGCACACCTTCACGGCCCCGCCCGCTCCCTCCCCTCAGCGTCTGCTGCTGCCGCCGCTCCTCTCTCGCAGAGGGCAAACCGAGAGGGAACACGCTTCTAGGAAGGGCTTTCCCGGCTCCAGCCTCTCGCTGCGGTATGGCTCTAGCTGGTGCCGCATGGCACGGAGCTCTTCTCCGATACTGTCCAGCTCCTCTCCAGGATAAAACGGGTCGGGGGACGAGGTATGTGAAAATGAGATGTTGGTTTGCTTGAGAATGCAACAATTCCGAGCATCCTGGAGTTTTTTTTATTACAATGACGATGTTTTTAGTGTTTTGGTAGACAGAGAGGTGGAAGGAGCAGAGGCAGATAAAGTTAGCTTCAGTGAGATGAACTAGAGTTAATAATGTATTACTTTACTTGAAAAACTTCTGAGAATTTTTTCAGAAGTTATTTTGATGAGTTCAGAGAGAAGTTGGTGGTATCATTAAATAAGTTGACAACTTCTGTAATCAGCTTTTTGGTATTATAGCTCAAGGGAAAGTCAATAAACTTTGATTCCCAGCATTAATGTAATTATTTCCCCCCCCC
>VWZT01009280.1:329-42852 GCA_013397055.1 Pachycephala philippinensis
TCGCCCCGCCGCCCTCCCTCGAGCGGTGGGGGAGGAGCGGCGGGAGGCAGCCCGAAGCTAGGGCACAGGGCCGGCGGGAGGCGGGCTGGGCTGTGAGCCGGGCCGGCACTGGAGGCTGGCGGGGACGGCGCATGAAGGAAGCTGTGTCAGATGGAGGGGTGAGGGAAGCGGGACGGAGGAACGGGCGCCGAGGGGGTCCCTTGTAAGCACGGGCTCACCTCCCGAGGAATGCGAGAACGGATAGAGATAGAATGTGTTTAGGGAGAGCCACGACACCGTTTCTTGGCAATGCTTTAATGAAGCAACACAACAATCCAGCGTTTCTTTGCAGGTTGGGGTGTCCCTGTGGAAGCCCCCAGAAGCCATTTCCCCTTGTCACTGCGGTCTTACCCTCAGATAGTCAGAGCTGTGATTTTGTGTTTCCTGGTCGGGAGAAGTGAGAGCATTCCGTCACGCCCTGTAAGCACCGATTAAGTGCATAGGTTCTGCTGTGCTGGATGGGCCAGGCTGTCCTGCCAGGGCTCAAAGAAGTAGTTAATTTCCAACACACAAATGCATGCATTTATACTGATAACCCAGATAAGAGGCATGTGCTTCAGGCTGTGACAACTGCAGTTCTCATCTGACAAACTGACAGTGCTGGGAAGCTGTCTAATTTATATAGCAAAGTAAGTAAAGATTAGTTACTTTTAGCGTATTTCTTTCAAATGAGAATTTGGGGAGTGTTCTACTCTGTGTTGGAATGCAGATTATCCTGCTTTAGTTTTGTACGTGACAGCCAGGTGCTGTCCCTAGAGCTATCGCAGGGAACTTTAACAATCAGACAGCAACAGCAGAAAGGGTTTGCTGAATTTTTTGCTCCATACAGGTGTGGGAGCACTGAATATGAGACATGGTCATGGTCAGAGTTCTTGGCAGCGTTCCTGCCCACCCATGGCTTCTGATTTCTCTGTGCAGCGTTGCCATTTCAAGGGGCTGCAGTGCCACTTGCTGAGAAGTTTTGTGTCAGGAGCTGTTGGGCCCCACAGGTTCTTTGCCTGTCTCTTGCAAGACAGTGACAAGGATCTTGTGAGTACTGCAGCACGAGTCAGTGACAAGGGTTAAATAAGGATAAAGCTGCTGAGCTGAGGGGTAAGACTAATGTCTCTTCCTCTTCTGTGATTATTTCTAGTATTGCATTGTTTCCATAATGGAAACATTTGCAAGTGTAGGAAGTAAACTTTTCTGCCTTTCTTTTATGGCTCTTCATATCTTCAGTTAGTGTGGTGGTGAGCACCTGAAGAACATGATAGTGGAACACCTGTTGAGGGATCCTGCCATTGATGCTTTCCTGCGAGAATCAGAACCTCAGCTTTCTGAGCTGGGAGTTGGTGGCTGCTCTGCTCACCAACTGCTCTAGACAAATGGATAGATGTTCCCAACCTGAACTTTGGTCTGATTGCCTGCATCAGTGCTTTTTTTCAGTTCCATGTGAAGGAATCTCCACACTTACGGTGCTGCAGTGCCTATTATTCTTGTATCTTGCAGGCAGCATAGCTGCGGCTCTTCTCTTCAGTTCGGACAGTCCAGCAAGGTCAAACAGACTGTTTGGAGACCTGAGTTAGGTGCAGATGTCAGCCGTGTGTCCTGCCTTGCACAGAAGGCTTTGACTGAAAATTGTAACTCTCTTGATACGAAAAGTATGACATAGTGTGAAAAGGCAGACGCTGGGATAGTTGTTTTTTTTCTCCAGTTCTAGTACCTAATACTTCCTTTTTTCTCTAGGGGGAAGCTGGGCCGTTACCCTCCGTGGCCAGGAAAGGTGAGGTTTGTTTGTATTTATTGTCACTTTCTTAGTTTTTCATGGTTTGTGGTTTATTTTGTTTGGGATTTTTTTTGTGTTTTCATTCTATGTAGGGAAAGCTTTGCCTGAAAGCATTTCAGTTGTAGATTAATACTGGTTTTTTAAACACATATACCCTACAAATCTAAAGTGTGAACTAGTTTAGGGCTTTATTTGATCTATTAGCTCAGTCTGTCAATAACAGCTGGTAGTTCAGATGGAATGAAAAGCAATCAGAGAGCCAGCTCTGGAACTGATTGTGTTTCCCAAATTTAGTTGTTTAATCCCTGTCACTTTCTGCAAGACAGGTTTCTTTTCTTCCATAGTACGTTGGTTAACAATACTATGTTAAATAATAGAAATAAGGAGTCTGGCTTGTTAAGAAACTGTTCTACAGCTATGGTTTTTGAGAATTATCTGGGGTAGTTTGACCCTACTTCTGGTTTGATTGGGGTTTTTTTCTGACGAAAGGTTTTTTAAAATGAATTTTATATGCCATTTTTATTATTTGTACTTCTCTGAAAGACCTTTCTTTTATCTTTTATGTGGTATGAGGGCTAAGCATGCTGAGGTAACAGCCTGAGTCAGGGAAAAGAATTGTCAGTGTGGCTGACAGCTAATAAACATTTGGTTATTGGATCAGGTTAACACCAGGCTCCTCTACAGGTGTCACCTCTGTAACCGAATGATATCTTTTCTCCTTACTAACATTTTAAACTTGATAAGCAACCTCTTCTGGGAGTAAATACAAAGTTTGAATTTAAATTTTAAAGGTTACCTAAGCGGAACAAACTTACATTAATGCCAGTTATCCTCCTAATCAGATTTTAAAAAAATCTGCAGTAGCTGAACGCTGGGTGGTAAAATCACAAAATTTGTCACTATGTGCTTTTTAACTTTGATTTCTAATCACCTTTAGATTGTTAACCCCCCTAAAGATCTGAAGAAACCTCGAGGAAAAAAGTGCTTCTTTGTGAAGTTTTTTGGAACAGAAGATCAGTATGTACCTGATTATTTTCACCTGGGGAAAATGTTCTACCACATAACGTGGATCTTTTGTGGAAGAAATATTTACTAACACAATGCAATGTAGCTTTGTAAAGGATTCCCTTTGAACCACACAATAAAAGAAATTCAACTATTATTGCATGCTATAGCTGCTCACTGGGGTGTATGAAGACTGCAAAAACTTAGCTTAGGATTTGAGTTGCTGCTGTGATGATAGCTCCCCACTTTTAGGTGTGACATGTCTGGGTTAGATTTTAGCATGTAACCATGTATGAGAAAGGTACAGCTCAGAGTAGTCTTTTGTTTTGCTGCCAGAGGAATAAAATTAACTATAAAATTGCCATTTGTGAAAGAATATTCTTGTACTACCTGGTGACTGAAAACATTCTTGCTGTGCTTTTGGAAGACTTTACAGTATCAGAGAGCCAAAACTGTTGTAGACTTCCTTTTTGCTAGGCAGAATTTAATGATTTCAAATGTGAACAAAACCATAGTTGTCTTAGATTTAAATGATTACAAACTAGGGGGAAAAACCAACAAAAAAAAAACCTCTGAGAATTTGGATAGTTCGTGAAACTGAAAATTATTTTGCTAATTTTTCAGTTTTCCTCTTTATTTTCTGCTATTTCCCATTAAGTCATGCAATAAAGAAGAAAATTACAAATATCTGTGGAAGACTGAAAAACCCTTTAAGTTTTGGAAGAAAGGTGACAAGAACTGAGGCCATTTGATGAATGTCTCTTAAGGAAATTATTTTTCACTGTTAAATTATTTTTGCTTAATACTTAAAAATATTTTTCCATTAAGAAATGAGGTCTAAACTTTATGAAGTAGTAGTGAATGCTGCATACTAATGGGAATGTTTGGATCTCTAATAACTTGAGGCAGGTGAAGGTTGATTTGAGGACAGAGAACGTTTTTTGGTGATGCTATTAAATATGGTTATTTTAGCTAATAAATTCTGAGTTGAAGTGGATTATTTCTGTCTTGATTATTTGTTTCAATTCTTGTATTTCACATTAATGAATCAAATACAGGTTTTTTTTGTATTAAGACAAGTGGTCAAATGTCTTGGATACTGTAGCTGAGACTAATAACATGATTGCAAATGAAGAGTTCAGAGCTGCAAAATAATTGTGATTTATTACAGGATTCTAGAGCTCTGGCTGGGGCAAATCCAGTCATCTGGCACAGTAAGGTAGTGTGGTTGTTGTAGTGTCGCCGCCTCCCCCAATCTCCAGCTTGTGAAATTTAATCATGTCATGCTAGTTAATAATGAATTAAAAATTTGCTTGCTTTGATTGGCATACCCTACCTGAAAATTGAATAGAAATAAATATTATCACCTTTCTTTCAAATAATGTTGATAGAAGAGAGAGAAGCTTGTGTACCTCTTCTGTTCTGACTTGGAATTTCAAAAGACTGTGCTGGTTAGAACTGTGCTGTTCTAACCAGTGTGTTGCTTGAGAAAATTCTGACATTTGAGCATAATCAATGAGCCAAATCAGGAAAGATGGAAATTATTTCACTTAAAATGTGAACATGAAGAGAAAATCCCTTTACTTATTTCGTACAAGTAAACTAGTGGGTTTTGCAAATACTTTTTTCAGGTGTCTGTATAAACAGTACTTGTAAATACATAACTGAGAGAATGTCACCACCTTATGAACAGTCTGAGGAATAGCAGAGTGCAGAGATGTCACTGTCTGAGGGGTGATGAGGAGCACACTTAACCATACTGATGGTCTAGAGCGTGTAGCTTCTTTTTCTAGCACCTCACTTTTTCTCCCATGTTCATGCTGTACAATGGCATTTCTGTACCATGGATCCATTGCTGCAGCTCTTGTATTACTGCCTTACCCTTTGAGGCTGAACAGGAGACGATTTGGACATTGGCTATTCACCTCTCGTCCAGTGTATGTAAGGCAAAGGTGATGCTGGTTGCTGGGTACAGTCCCTCCCACGAACTTCTGAGGGTTGTTGCCAGCCAGTTTGTGGGGCGGTAGGCAGTCTCAGGCCTTATTTTAGTCTTATTTCCTTCTGAGGATTCCTAGGTGCCTGCTGTGGCCAGAAATGCCCCTGTTCCAGGCTGAGTACAAATTGTTCCCTCCTGACTCGTGTGGCTTTAGTTTGTCATACTAAAGGTTGAGGAGAAAGGTGTTTAGAAGTAAAAACGGATGTGCATGAGCAGAGGGGTAAATAAAAACATACTGATCAGTTTGGCAGTGGTTTTGGTGTAGTGTATAGGTTTTGGTTATTTGTGAAATTCTGGCTAGCTTAGGATACAGCACAGAGGAAATACATTTTCCTTTTCCTGCAAATTGAATATTACCATTTCTAATGGGCCTGTGCAGTGCTGCACTGACTAAGGGAATAGATAAACTGGAAAGCTGTGAGTTGTTTTGGTCCAAGACACACAAGTGAGACCATGGGTTTATTCAGACTGTTCTTTAAGTCCTGGCTTTTGATAAATTTTCTGCTGAGCCCTGTGCTCTGTATGTTAATTGTGTTGGTGTTAGTTGCTCCTGTTACTTCTGAAGGAATGGGTTTTCTGGAAGATAAGTATTCTCTATCCATGGAAGCAGATTTTGCTTATGTTTAAACTGTGAAGTACATATATGCTTTACCACAGTGAAAGCCGCCTTGATGTTCATAATAGTGATGTAATATCCATGTCCTATTCTAAGTGATTGTGTGCATCGCAATTAAGGCAATCATGTAATGCCTCTTTATTACCTTGTTCTCTGAATCGATAAGGAGGTTTTTCTAGTTTGCCTAGGAGTTGTTTTTCCAAATGTCTGTTCTTAGAGTAAGTCACATTAAAAGGATTCTTTACCTAAAATCAAGAACAGTTGATGTTTCCCACCCATAGACCTGACAAGCATGTAACAACATTCATTATAGAAATCTAAACAACAATTTTAATTTAGTTTAGAAGTGGAACTTAGACCTCTTATCTGTGTTTCTAACTGTGCTTCTCAGATAGTATTTAAAATCCCCTTTTATTATTATTTCCATGCTAGAGTCTTGTTATAGAAAATTTTCGTAAATATTTTAGTAGTCAAGTAAGAACTTTTACTTTGCTAGGTATGTACATTTACTGCTTTTAGTAGTTAGAACTAATAGACTGGCAGGTCCACAAGTCTTTCTTGGTGTGCTTCATCCAGTTCAAAATATTTTTGCATTTCATGGCCTGCTTAGGAATTCATTATGACATTTGTCAAAACTAAAAATATCATTGCTTTGAAGGTATTTTTCTACTATGATTCTATGGAAATACTAGGGAGAGTCCTGCAGGCATCAGAGATGTGTGTACAAACACATACATTCACCTTCCTTCCCCCTGTGATAATCCCTAACAGCCAAATGGACTTGCAAGTCATTTATATCCATGTCTTAACAGGAAGCTGGGACAGTCCATTCTTCCTTACAACCTTTTGAAGCATCCGTGTGAAACTAAGTATCCTGGGGTCAAGGGGCACTTCCTGACTTGATATATTAAGGAAAAAATGGAGGAAGCTTGCAATCTAAGATAAGTGTAATAATTCGCAGGCTATTTCTATCAGGCACAGTGATTTTAACACAGCACTCATTACCTTTCCATCCTCCATGTCCTATTGGGATGAAAGCACCTACCCTTTTCTTCTACCACTGTTTTCCCTGGTTTTCAAGGAGAGAGTAATTTCCGGCTGTAGTCTTTCTGAAATGTTCTTTCAGGTCCTGACATCAGAAAACACTCGCTTTAAGTTTGCCAACTGTTGGAAATACACCTTAGCAGTTTGAGGGGCTGGAGGGATAGGCTGAGCTGATGGAGCGGGTGAGCTTGTGTTCCTGGTACTTCTCAGTGAGTCAGATTATCCCATGCAGAACTCTGTGTTCCTGTAGCAGAGCCAGCTGCAATGTTGATCGACATCCCTGCAGGCACAGTACCATAGCTGAAAATCACTACAGACAAAACTCTTCCGCTTCTTACCGAGGAGGTACTTTATTGCACAAATTTGAAAAATCTAATCCTTAATTTCCTTCGGTATTGCCCTGCTTCTTGGTTTCTTCTAAGTATGCCTTCCTTTATTCTAGTATGATGTGGTCATTTTAGTATTTTTTTTTCCTAGAAGTTTATATACTAAGTTGCAGAGTTTAGTTATTTGAATTATTTAATTGGTGAGAATTGGGATGTTCCCTTTTAACAGAAGGAAATCCGTCTCGATTTGTGTCATGTGCTCACACACGCTGGCCTTGTAAATAACTAAGCAATTTTCTTTTGACTTTCAGAACTGGTTGTGTTAGCATTTAGTGTGGGCATCTAAAGTGCTACAGTCTAAAGCGATAAAATTTTTCCCAGACTGTGGTAAATAGAAATTTGGAGATACAGTGCCACTGTTTTCCATCCCTAGCTATACGGTTTGCAAAAAGTGATGATTGGTGAATATTCTTCCATCTCATGTCTGCAGTTTATCATTAGGAGTCGGTATCTGTAGACAGGAAGAGCGTGGCTGGAATGGCGAGGGTTTGAAGATCTCCGTGCCTGTTCCAAGCTTGTGCCAGGAATTTGAATCCGGTGTCTCTGCATCTCTCTGTGCCACTGTTTCTGTGCAGCTGCAGGTCACTTTCATACTGGCCTCTGCTTATTCTAAGTTTTGATTATTGTTCAGTGTTATAATGTGGATTTGACATGAGTAGTGTTTTTTTAAGAGTGGTATTTTGGAGAAGATGAGGAAATGTCTGAAGAAATTAAAAGATAAACCCATTACTAATGGGTATTTTTATTACATCTTTTCACTTTCCATGTAGCCCATTCTTTACAGATGCCAGGTGACTGTGCAGCAGTATGAATGCAATTTCATCTTAAATATGATACCTGCAGTAACATTGTTAACGTTTTTCTCAGGCATTGATTCATTGCAGAATCAGGAGAGAAATAGTAGTTCCTTTTATATGTTGTATCCTTGAGACTTATCTAAATACTGGCCTTCATTGGCCTTGAGGGTATTGAGATCTTGTGTATAAACACGAATGATTTTGTTTGGTGAAAAGTTCTTTTGTTTTCAAGTGCTTGAAACACTGTATGCAATTGGTTTATGGACATTGGTGTCAAAGACACACTCATCTCTTACAGAAGGCTGTCCAGGTCAGTGATGCATAAAGAAACTGGAAAGGAAAAGACCAATTTAATTTTTTCCCTGTTTTTTCAAAGTTTATTTTTAACTGAGGCAGCGTTTTAAGATTGTTTTTCACTTATTAGTTTGTCTCTGAGATCTCTAGTTCTTTGTCCTGGTGGATCACAAGTGCCAAAATGCACCTTTGAAGCCAGGAACCAGAAAGCTTTTTGTGTCGGGCTTTCTCCGTACCAAAGGAAAAGGAATGAAAAAAGAAGCTAATGAACATCTGCAGTGAGGAAGGATAGGATGTACAGAAACCTAAGAGAATGCCTTGAGAGAAAAGAACTTGTTTTTATTTAGAAATTTGGTCCTGCAACAACATTTAACATGCATTTTTGTATTGTGGTCTAAAATTTTGTTTCCGTTATACACATAATGAAAGGCTTCTCATGAGCTGGTGCTCTGTGGTACCCAGGGATGTTTGTCACTGTTTGTCATACAGGCAGGCTTTACAGTGTAAGATAACTTTAAGGTGTTTCACAGTAATGTCTGGGTAGCTGGGAGAGATTCCCTGAATAGCTGCAGGACTCAGACTCTAGTCTGAATGCAGTGATTTGACTTGTTATTAAGTCAGTTCTTACGAAAATTATGTAAACTAAGTGAAAGGATTCAGCTTTGCATGCAGGAGCACTGGGTTCTTCGGAAAGGATGCTGGCATTTTCCACAGTCAGTTCTAGCAGGAGGTCTTGTCTGTGCTAATGAGACCCAAAGTGTTTCAGTCTACTTTGAGAAAGTTGACTCCTGATTACAAACAATTGCTGTTGCCAGTGAGGAGAAAGGTCTTAATGAGGTTACAGAGTTTATTTTGTGAAGAAAGGACAATCAAGATTCAGCAAAACATTACTATTATTTTTTGTTGTTTTAATTTTCATATTCAGTTTAACTATATAACGTGGTGCTTACAGTTTCTGAAAATGCAGCTATTAAATAATTTAATCTGCTTACAGGAGCTAGATTGCAGTGGGGAATATTTAAAGCCTGTAAGTGTGGATAGTCTATGTAACATAGAGATATCTGGGGAGAAGAGAAAGTCTGATTGCCCCATTTTTGCTGTGTGCTGGGCTACTGTGAACTAGGAAGTACCATTGGCCATACTAACTGAGGGAAGGGTGTTCAAAACTTACACAGTTCTGTTTTCAGTATGGTGGAAGTAGCTTTGTAACAGTGTGATTGATGATCCTGTGCTTGAATTTGGGGAGGAAGAAAGGTGGTTTAATTCCACAAGGAATTCAGACATCAGGGGAAGCAATGGCATTCCCTTAAACCGCATTGAAGTAGTGGTGGAAGAGCTTGTTTACCTGAAGGAATGTGAAGTTGTCACCCATACTTGATGTCTTTACCATTTGGTAAATGTCAAGAAGTCTAATTTAGCAGGAGTGGAAACAGGGAAGTAATTTGATTTTCCTCAGAGGTCTACAGTCTTAATAGGACTGCAGGTTAATATGCTGCTACTGTACAAGTCAGGTTATCTTAAAATAGCAACAGTGAAGGAAATAGTTCTTTTACCTCAAAAACAAAATTTGTTGTTTTCATGCAGAATGCCAGAGTACATCAGAAATAAGTGCAGCAATAAGCTGTGGGTTTTGTATTTGCTTTGTGTGGTCAGCTCTATAGTGAGATACATAATTTTGGGGTTTTTTTCCTACAATTTTTTTAGACTCCTGTGTGCTTAGTATATTTGAACCAGGGATTGATAGCTGAGAATTGTTAGGTGAACTTTGCTTTCAACAACCTCTTGTATTGGCTACTTTACCTGGAGGTGTGGGACTGTAGGTGTTCCTCCTGGTGAAACAAGAGCAGTCATTGGGCCACCATTGTTTTAAATGCATCCTGTGTTCACATCCAAAAGCTGTTTTGCCGATAGAGAATATGAATAATGCTTAGAGGGGTGACAGTGCTAGAATGAGAGGAGATAAAACTTAAGAAATAACAAAATAAAAGTGCCAGAAGAAAATTCTCAGTGAATGCAGTAATGGCAGCCCTTCAGTTTCTAGATAGTAAGCAAGTTTGGGCTGTTGTCATCAGTAGATCTGGGGGAAAAGGCGTAGCTGTGTGTTTCTCAAAGCGGGATGATTGAGAAAGCTGCTGTTTGGAGAATATAACTAGCTTCTTTTTTTGTTTCAAGTGCTTGGATCAAAGTGGAGCAGCTGAAGCCTTATCACCCTCACAAAGAGGAAATGATAAAGATTAACAAGGGTAAGCGCTTCCAGCAGGCTGTGGATGCTGTAGAGGAGTTTCTTAGAAAAACCAAAGGCAAGGACCAGGTGAGTGGGTTCTTATTCACTGTGTGCATCAAAACAGGTCTTGGCATGAATGATGATTAGATGCCTTGTTATGTTAAAGGAGTTTGTTGACTCTGGCAAGTTGAGGGGGGTTTTGTTTTCCTTCCTTGAGTTTTTGGGTTTTATTTCCTATCCTGTCTTCTTCCCCATTTAATCTTGTTTGGTGGGGAAAGGTGTTATTAAACTGATGGAGAAACTGAAGAGGCTAATTGATCTGCTTTCGATGATTTGAAAAAGCAGACTTAAGAATTTGGTATCTACTAATCTTGTCTTTAGTATGTTGGAAGTGCACACAGTCCTGGCAAGTCTTCAGGTGGCCTGTTCTGTTATGTTCTTGCTTAAACTGGTGTGTTTTTGCAGGAGAACTAACCAGGAACTTCACTCCCCAACTCCAAAGGGCTAACAGATATGTAGTTTTCAAGTTACTGTGCTGTTGTTTTGCTTGATAGTAATCAGCACAGGGTCCTTCACATCCTTGGTTTTGCATGAAAATCATTCCATCTCTTCTCTTCTTGCCTTACCATCTTCTATTCTATAATCTCTCAGGCATCTTCCCATAACTCCACTGAAGAGAAGAATCGGCGTAATTCCAGTGAAGAAAGAGGCAAGCAATCTGCTGGTGAAGAGAAACGCAGAGCCAGTTTGTCTGAAGGAAAGGTGAAGAAGGGCACAGGGGAAGGAAAAAAGAGGGTCTCTTCTGTCTCGTCAGAGAGAGGATCAAAGTCACCTTTGAAAAGAGCCCAGGATCAGAGCCCCCGAAAGCGGGGGCGTCCACCCAAGGATGAGAAGGTTTGTGTTGTGCATGTCCGCCAGTGCCCGTGGACTTGGCATCTGGACTTGAGGGCTGACTGGCACCTTGACTAACAGGCCAGTAGGAAGAATCAGTTCAGTATCCCTTTTTTTAAGCTTTTCCGTGTTGCTACTTCTAGACCATTTGGCTGCCTGATACCCTTGGCAAGCATATTGTTGATTCCTCCTGTGATTTTTACCAGTTAGTTACTGTGAGTGGCTCTGTTCGTATCTTTGAAAGGGCTTTGAAAGCTGTGTCAGGAAGGAGACTCCATCTTTCTTCTTGCCATCCCTCAAGTTCAGTTTGTGTGGGATTAGCAAAGAGATACGGGTCTTCATCTGATTCCTGACTTCTCCCATCTCATCTACTTCATATGATCAGGTGATTAGTAGTCACTCAACTTCAACATCAGTACTCACAAAGAGTGAGGTATTCTTAAGGGCCAGGGCTTAAAGAAGAACTTTGTAGCCTGGAGAATCCACCAGATGAATTGTCTTCATTTCTGCTTCTATGCTTTAGGATATGTTCCCATCCTCCATTATAAAGGAGCATGATTATTTTATCCCCACTACTTCCCTGGTACTTCTAGATGTTGTGGCAGCACTTTGTCTACCCTCATTTAGAGTTCCATCCTTTTTATTATGGAACTCACTGTTGTGGTCTAAATCTTCCTATTCCAAATGGATATTTATTTTGGTGGGTTATTACAAGGCATGTGCTCCATCGGAGACTACACCTGAAGACAACTGGAAGACTTCAGCTGAAACACCATACAGCAACACGCTTGCTCACCTGTGCTTCAAGGGGTTCACTTTGTGCTTCACAGTCTTTTCTTTCAGTCAGGATGCAAGTCAAGATGGTGTTCTTTGCTCTCCAGAAATGTGAATGGATTGGCTTTTGCTAGTTGAACAGCAAACTCTCTCTTGATGTAGTAAAATGAAGCTGATCATCTCAGATATTAGCTATGAAGACATCATAGAATAGAGTCATAGAATATCCTGATTTGGAAGGGACAAACAAGAATCGTCAAGTCCAGCTCCTGAAGGGTTGAAGGAAATAGCGGCTCTTTTTTAGCACCAGTGTTCTGTGAAATTAGGCTGCGCAACAGATCCCATCAGTTTCTTCTTTTGAGGGAAGTTGGAGGAGGGGAGGAATGGATGCATATTTATGAATTATAACTGTCTTGACTGATGCAGGAAAATGCTTCATTGGCAACATAATTTTCACTTTTCTGGGTGTCTTCCTATAAGCATGTTGTGTCTCCACATATTTCTGTTAAAATAAGCCAGAAGACCATTTATTTCACTTGCAAAATGATTCTGCGTCTTTGAGCTAGATTAATTCCAAAATTGATCAAAATTAATGGCTGGGAGAATTCTGATTGTGCTGACACATTGCATGCATAGGTTTTACTGTGTTTACCTCAAGGCATCGGGGTGCTTTGAGTGAGCTAATTGTGGTAGTAGACATTATTTTACTGGCACATAGCAAGCAGACTGGTTTTAAAGTTGCCACAAAGTGGTGGCCAGCTGTGTGATAACTGCCTGGCCACAAACCAGGAAATTGAGCAGGATAAGGTAGGAAAGTAAGCCTTACGGCTTCTGGAAAGTGACAATTAAAATAATTGCCATGAAAATATAACAATACTGCATTAATACTGTTTTTCAGCCTATGAAATAATTTTAAAATCTTGTCTTCTTGCCTGGTTCTCATAAATTCCTTAGTTTTTTAGCCCTGGAGTAGAAAACATTTATGTTGTTGTCCTGAACTAATACGATGCTAGGATTTGGGTTTTTTTGCTCCATCCCACTCCAAGTTCTGGCTTTCCAAGCAATAAGGATGCATAAAATTCAAGAATCCAGTTGTTGCTGAGGTGTGCTCTGTCTAGAAAGGCTCTGTGGCCATACATGATCATTCACATACTCTCATTTTTAAGCTTATATGAATACTTTCAAAGGAGCAACAGAACTTCATAAGTATCAAAGCATGCTTTATCCATGCTTTACCAGCTGAAGTATGCAGGACTCTTCCTAGACACTACAAGGTTGGAGACTGATGGCTGCATTGTCCTGCTAGCGCTTGGACAGTTGCGTCATTCTGGGATACCTCCAGGAGTCTTTCTCTGGCCGTTTTTGCAAACAGTGTTCTTCTCTTGTGCTTCTGTGTGGATACTAAGGTATATTGTGCATTTTCAGGAAGTAATTTTGTAGGGGAGATAACGTGACTCCATTACTGAACCCTCATTTCAGAGGAAGACAGCACGTATTATGCAGAAGTCCTGTGCATTCTCTTCATGTAGCATAAAGACCTGTATGTCTATAGCATATATATATGACCTACAGCATAAAGACCTATTTTAACCCATATGTCTTGGGGAAAGAAAAGATAAAGTTCAATCTGCTCAGCAGTAAAAGCCCCAGTATGTTAAGTACTATCATGATACTACAAACCAGGGCCTGTGGAGCAGGTGAGGCAGCCCACATCCCAGTTTGTCTCATGGATTCTGCAAACTTGAGCAGATGTGGCTGTCAGCCTCATGCTTTGAAGGTTCTCCTGATAACAGGTAGGCTATTCTTTTGTGACAGGGCAGGTTTAAAAGAGTTCAGACCTCTGCTTGTAATGATGTTCTTCACTCATTTGTTAAGCTTTTTGCATCCACCAGAGGAAAATACGGGATCAAGCACGTTTGTTTGTTTCTCTGCTCATTGCATAAGTGCACAAGTGCAGTGATTCCTCTTAGGTGTGAAGAATGGACTCTCCAGAAGCCATAAATCTGGTTGAATTCCTTCGCTGGCAGGTCGTGTTTTCCTAACCTCACCTATGTTGTTAATACTCTGTGTTTAAATACGAATGCTCACGGAAAGGCCTTTGAAATAGAAGGCATTTATAGTCCTTTCAGAGCTCTCTATGTGTGCTCAAATGATCATCGTGCTGTGACCAGCCCCAGAGCCAGGTTTTAAGCTCTTTCTGATCCTCCTTTTGTCTCCTCAGGACCTCACAATTCCAGAGTCAAGTACAGTGAAGAGAGTGATGACTGGAACAGTGGCTGGATTTAAATGGCCACCGAGTGTGAGTGAGGTGAGAAGCTTTACAACATCTGGGATCTGAGTTTGTGGCAGCAAATCTAGAGCCTTTTGTGTGGCTGTAAAACAGTGAGACCTTATCTTCTTATGTCAGAACATACTGTAGCATAACAAAGCTGAACAATATCCCAGACAGTTCAGAAAGATGCTGGGAAGTGAGATTTCTGTCTCTGTGGAACTATTTGCAGATTCACACTTGACTTGCTGTACTAATTTTTACACTTCTTGTTTCAAAAGCATTTCTGGGACTGACTTCCCAAAACTGGAGGTGATGTGGATAGCCTCTCCCTGTCTGAATACTATCACATGGGGTGGTTTCATTTGATTTCCTTCACAAGCAGCTTTTGAAAACCTTTTGATTTTGTTGACTAAATGACTGATCAGTAAAGCAGAGTAAGAGCAGTGTGATTCTAGGCTAGTATGTGTGATGCTCACTGGGGAGATGAGATACCTGGGCCTGCAATCCTTGTTGCTGTTAGGATGGGTTTGCTTGGCATGTGGCAATCTCCAGCCAATTTCCAGAATGCTGTTTTATGGAATTGCTTGGAAGCTGGAAAATAAGTGTTTTCATTTGCTTGGGAGAGGAAGAAGTGAAATACGAATTTTCTCCCTCTCATGTTAATCTTGCTCGTATACTTCTTTGGTTTTCCTACAGATGTCCAAAAATGACGAATTTGGTGTGAATGGCTTTGGTTTTGAGAATGAAACACAATGTAAAGTACTTAATTGAAACAGGCTGCTTGCAACAGCTGATACATTTTATATTTTCCCCTTTATGCTATTGTTCTCAGGCAGCTTAAGAGAGCAAGGGAATTGTGCTGTGGTCGCTCAGTGACTCTCTGGATTTATTTCTGAGGCTGTACTTTCTCTCTTTGTAGCCTGTGAAGGACAGTGATCCACATTTTCATCACTTCCTGCTGAGCCAGACAGAGAAGGTAAGGATTTGGCAGACGGGATTGTGCCGCTGGGTAGCTTGGAATCCTGCCCTTTGCTGGAAGTGAATACAAGGAGTATGCATAAAGAGCTCCAGAATTCTGATCTTTGGGGGCTGACAATTAGATTAGTTCAAGTACTTCCCAGCCTTAAGACTTAGAGTGATTTAGCATTAAGTACAGCGAATAGTTTTAAGTAATTCAAGATTGTCTAGCACTAGTTTTTGACAGATCTGGTGTAATAAATTGTGTAGAATGAACATTGATGGACAGGAAAAGCTTTTTTTGTGTTCAAAAATCCTGTTGTTTGATTGTTGTTGATGGTTGTCCTATCAGCTTCTTCATCTGGATAGGCTTGTCAATTCACTGAATGTTGCAGGAAAACTTCCAGGACCAGAAAAGCTCCATGTAAAATACAGCCAGTTTATCTCCCAAGAGTCAGAAGCCTTGCAGGATTTTAAATTCAGCAGTGAACATCAGGAGGAAAAGGAAAGATCAAATTAAACGTAAAAGGATTTGTATCTCGCTGAGGATCTGGGCAGAGCCAGAAGGATTAAGAGCTGCTAATAGTTTTATCTAGACAAGCTCACAGGAAGCAGCATGGGGATGAACAGCCTTTGCCTTAGCATTTGTAGAAAGCCACATGTCTTCTCATATTAACCAGAAGGTTTTGGTTCCACAGCTGCAGAGACATAGTTAGCACAGATGCGAGGCTTCAGAGAGCTAAATGTAGGAGCAGGGATGGCCTGCGTTCTGGTGCCTCCAGTGGAGCCTTTTGTAGGAACTACAGAAGGGAGTTTGTAGTGCCTCTGTTAGAAGACAGGCTGAATTGCTGGGGCAGGGTGGGAAAGAATGATCTTAATAACTTGCAATATATGTTAGGTTTTATTTTCTCCCCTTGAGGGAAGCCCCAGAGTTGTCCTGCTTTGAAGGTGGTGGTGGGTGGGTGAGCTGCCTATTTCTGTGGAACAAGGATATGGTCTGTTTGCTCAGCAGAGTAAATCAGCACTGTCCTTCCCCTGAATGCTTTGTCTTCTCCATACAGCCAGCTGTCTGCTATCAAGCCATTACAAAGAAGCTGAAGGTTTGTGAAGAGGTAAAGCAAATCTTGATTTTGATGGATTTTTATTGTTATGAGGCCTTGCAGTTCTTCCAGAGCTGTGCATTATATTATTATTATTTTTCCCCCCTCTCCCCCCACCCCACTGCCTTAGGAGACAGGATCCACCTCCATCCAGGCAGCAGACAGCACAGCAGTCAATGGCAGCATCACGCCTACAGACAAAAAGTAAGATCTCCAACACACTTCAGCCATTTCCCTTCTCTCCTTCCTGGTTCACACTTGCAGCCACTCTCCAGCCTGTCACTGAGAACGAATAAACCTAACATTTCCCTTCAACTGCACATTCCTTCTGCCCTTGTGTGAAACTGTTCTGGGGGGCAAGGTGGGAGGGAGACAGCTAAAAACAGTGGGGGCTGTACAATACAAAATTCAGAGTAACTTGTATCTTGGATACATCTGCAATTCAGGGTGTTTCTGCAGTTGCCCTTTTCAGTAGGTCCCACGGCAGGATGTTAGCAGCAGTATTCCTGAGTGTCGCATGAGGCAGGAAGATAAAAGGGGATCTGTCTCCAGTAGTGCCTGGCAGTTGACTGGGGTTGTTTAATTGCTCTCCTGAGCGTGCAGAAGACAAGAGGAAGAGGGAGATGTGTTCTCCCATCACAAGAACTTTGCTGTGTAGCACATGGGCATGTTAGGAGAAACCAGAAAGCTCATTCTCCATTCTAGAGTGAGAGAAGCCTAACTTGAGCTTCCTGTTTCGCTGTGTAACTTCTGCTCTGTTCAGTTTGAGTTCAGGCCACTCTTGCTGTTTGCTATTGGGGCAGTTCTCATGGGATGTCAGTTCTCACCTGTACTGCATTGGAACAAAAATAACAGTGAAGCTGTTCAGGTAAAACAGTCTCTCAGGAAAATGCGTCTCAGAGGTGTGTTGGGAAGGAAGGAATATCTCTGCTGATTTAGAGACTTGAAAATAGGTAGACCTTATTTGGGCTGTGTAAGGAGTCTATAGTGATTTGCTCTGCCCTGTCTAAATCAGTTTGCTGAAAAGGCAGCATGGCTAGCTGGGAGAGGACAGGTGGCTTGTGAAAGCCACAGTGCAGCTGTAGTGTGGCTAATTCTGCAGGATTAACTGTGGAATTGCCAGGTAGATTTTGTTGTGAAGTTACCTTGGATGTAAGTGAATGCTTCAAAATCTCTGAAAACTGTGGGTTTTGTGGGAAGCTACATGATGGATAAAAGGTTTCTTGCAGCCGTATCTGCAAAGGAATTCCTGTTGCAAGTGATTGTAGGGACTTGTTGGCATATTGTCTTTTTTTTTGAATGGAGGAAGGAAAACCTTCCAGCTTGCAGGAGGAGGGGAAGGCTGTTCTCTGGGACTGATGGTGACCTATACTGGCCTAATACTTCCTTTCTTCCTGTGTCTGAAATGGCAGCTGTAGAGCAGGGACTAGGTCATTGGTCTGGCATAATGCTTAGCCCAGTAGTCCTTGCTGGGCTTTATTAAAGTAAAGATGGTAATGTATCATGCAATTATACAAGCAAGCATTATATGTGTGACTTAGTTTTAAAATCAGAAGATTAGTTGGAGAAGCACTTGCTCATTTCTAGATGTTCTCTTTAACTTCAGTAAGGCAATGACTGGCAACAGAAAACACACAAGCAGCAATTCTAGTAAACAAAAAACCGCACACAAACAAACCACCCCAAAGAAACAAAAAGAACCCTGACCATCCAAACCTTTAGTATTTAGGTGATTTTCTGAAGTAAGCTAAAGACTTTTTTCAGGAAATTGTTAGGGATGCTTGATAAGCAAAATAAATTCCAGCTTGTTCTTAAAGCTCAGTATTTGCCCATTGTAGCTGTGGCTGCAGTGGAACATATTTGTTTGGGTATTGTTTTGCTGGTAATGCTCCAGTTTGCTCATTTCCAGCACCATGAGAAACTGACTCTGATTGCTCTCTCTTGCATCAATGTTTATCTATACCCTCAGGATAGGATTTCTGGGCCTTGGTCTGATGGGAAGTGGCATTGTATCCAACTTGCTGAAGATGGGTCACACTGTCACTGTCTGGAACCGGACTGCCGAGAAGGTAGGCATGTGCTTAAACCTTTCCTAAACATTCAGTTACCCCCTATATCTCATGGAATCATGCGTCAGTGATGCCTGGGAGAGGATGCCAAAAAAACACAAGGATATGCTTGCCGCTTTGTTCTGTCCCATTTCCTAGGTGCTTGTTGATGGGCACATGTGACTAGGTGCAGCTGTGGTCTGTTCTAGTGTGGTTGCTCTTTATGTCACCAGTCCCATCCCACTGCCTTTTAGTGTGAGGGGAGAGAGTTGTCAGAAAAATGACACCTTTGTGTAATATATATGTGTTGAAGAATGGGATGTAACATGCTTCTGAAAATACTGCTGATGTGAATAGCCATGTCAGTGTGTCGTGCATCTGGCTGAAAAGGCCAGGTGCAGGGAGTTATCCCAGGAGATTGAGATGTGGTAAGATGTGCTGCTCAGCCACAGATTAGTCTACATCTATTGTGCTAGTCATATTGTGGTAACAAGGGTTCAGTCAAAGACCTGCTGTGTCATGAGACCAGGATGGAGAAAGGGCTTTATAGGGGTATTCAAACTGAAAATTGAGCTTGTATTGCATTGCACTTACATACTAGATAGTGTTATTCTTTGTAGTGGAGGAGGAAAAGTAGGTAGCTGGGGGAGATGTGGTACTTGTAAGATGCTGCAGAATATCAAAGCAGGAAGGACGCTGTGGTTACTGTGTTAAAAGGGGATTAAAAGATTTATTTTTTAAGAGCAAAACATGGCTGGTGTGAGGGGATAGAGTAAAAAGGAGCTAAGATTTTGAAGCAGCAGCCCACTAAAATGCATCAGTCTCAGCTGTGCATATCCCTGTTTACTATCCAGTAACACATTTTGCAATGTCCTTTTACCAATTTTTCCCTAAATCTCCCTTTTTTCCCTAATAATTTCTTGTCAAACCCAGAACATTCTTATTGTTTCACCTAAGAGCTTTGTTTCTTTGTGTCTTTCTTTCAAAGTTTTTCACCTGTTCTTCAGAAAAGCTGCAAAAGAGCCCTCTGTTTGTGTGTGTGTAGACAAAGCAACAGAAGGTGAAGTTGCTGTGTAATTAACGTGCCTGACTCCTTCGGAGTTGTGTCTAGCAGTGGAGTTTTGCTGCAGTGGAGTTTTTACAGCAAAATGCAAAGAATCCATTTGCTCTGTATTTAATTTGTCTTACCTTTGGACTTGTGCCTTTTGCAGTGTGATTTGTTCATCCAGGAGGGTGCACGTCTGGGAAGAACCCCTGCTGAAGTAGTCTCTACCTGTGACATCACCTTTGCCTGTGTATCAGATCCAAAAGCAGCGAAGGATGTAAGGATTAGCTCTTATTTTATCTCTACTGGTTAGACTACGAGATGGCTGTCACTGAATGCCAGTTCCGATTCCTGCTAACCACAGTAGCCTGGGTCATTGTACATCCTGAGCAGTGCAGCTGTGTAAAAGTATATGTCCAAACAAAACCTATGCATTTTAAAAACTTAAGTCTTTGAGGGCAGGTTCTGATATCCCTCTGGGGGTCTGCCACTGCAGTGCCATGCTCAGCTGACTCCTGCAGAACTGGGGTTTCTCTGCAGACACCCTATTGCTTTACCGCTCTTCTGTTCTCCACAGCTGGTGCTTGGTCCAAGTGGAGTGTTGCAGGGGATTCGCCCAGGGAAGTGTTATGTGGATATGTCCACCGTGGATGCAGATACAGTCACAGAGCTGGCCCAGGTAATCACTGAACTGAGCCTCTTAACAGCTGTAATTCAGCAGCATTTCTGCAGTTTGTGTTGCTTCAGGTGCTTTATTACCTGTTGGTAATAAAACTGCTTCTAGAGATCTTTGGGCTTCTTTTGGGAGAGTCTCAAGTTCCAGGCAAAAAACACAAAATAGCATGTCAAATCTTGACCAGCAAACACTGTTGGATGAGATGTTCCCTGGTGATACCGGCAAAGCCTGTAGATTTGTCAGAGCTGTTACCTGGCACCAGTGCAAACAGACAGCCAGATTTTGATCCCTTAAGAAATATTTGTAGACAGGTTGGTATTCTGTAGCAAACTGGAGGGTAAAACCCTGTCTGGATTACTGACTGATAAAATGCATAATCTGCCTAGTTTAAATGCTCTGGTTGGGGAAAAAGAATGTCTTCACATTTCGTTCTATAGAAATGCTATTATAGGATTTTTGTAGAAGTGTTCTGATTACTTCTGCTGTGATATCTCTGATTTCTTTTTGGCATCTTGATTATTCTCCACTGCCCTAAGGTAGCATGTGTGGTTGCACGATGAAGGGGAGCTGGTTTTGGTGAAGTTTTAAGCAGACATTTTGGTGATGGACTAGTGTGTAACATCAATTTGGAGAATGCAAATCACCCATATTAGTAAAGCTCTGGCTGAAGAGATCTGTCAAAGGCCTTTCCTCTCTGGGAAAGAGGGGAAAATACCATGATCAATCTGGGATTCCCATGCCACATATACACCTTCAGCATTGATCCCTTGGTCAGTATAGGGTGCAATGACTAAAGCATGTCGGTTCAGCTGCTTAAAATGTACACAGTAGTGATAGGTGCAGGATGGTCTTGCTGGAGTGTAAGGTCAACTTTTGGTCTTAAGCACCCTTTGCAGGATACAGTGTGATACATCATGTTAGTGCTTTCCTCTCCTGTTTAAATGTTGGAGCTATTTGTTCTGCTTTAACATTCTGTCCTCAGGGGCAGGAATGCCCTAAATGATGTTCCTGCTGCTGTTCATGCACAGCTAACCAGAGATGCTCTTCTCCCAGGTGATAGTGTCTCGAGGTGGTCGCTTTCTGGAAGCACCAGTCTCAGGAAACCAGCAGCTCTCTAATGATGGAATGCTTGTGATCCTGGCAGCTGGCGACAGGGGTTTATATGAGGACTGCAGCAGCTGTTTCCAAGCCATGGGGAAGACCTCTTTTTTCCTAGGTAATTGAAAGATGGAGGGCCTGACAGCAGTTTCTTAGTGCAAGGACTGGGAATTTCAGCAAGGAGTCCGAGATGTATATGTCATCTTTTTCTTTTCTCTTTGGGCAGTGTGGGAAATTGGCCTGCTCCTCTGGAACTTGGCCAGTTTCAGAGCCTGCAGGCTAAGGTTTCTTTTTTTGAATGCTGGCTCATTTTGGAGGATCTGTGATGCTTTTGGTTTTAAATCATATTTTCTTATGATTTCTCCATTCCTTTGAGTGCTTGGAAAATGGGAATACTTTCTGAAGTCTTTCAGGGGAAGGGAGAGCTGCCAAGTGCTTGATGCCAGGAGTCTAGCACTGTTACTGCTGTGTGGGCTGGGGAAGCAGGGCTTCTATTTCTCTTCTAGAGGAATCCCAATGGTGTGGTGTGTCTCACTCCCAGGTGAAGTAGGCAATGCTGCCAAGATGATGCTGATTGTGAACATGGTCCAAGGCAGCTTCATGGCAACAATAGCAGAAGGACTGACTTTGGCTCAAGTGACTGGCCAGTCCCAGCAGACCCTTCTGGATATCCTCAATCAGGGACAACTTGCCAGCATCTTCCTGGACCAGAAATGCCAAAGTAAAGTTATCTTACATTGCTTTCTTACAGGGCATTTTTTACAATCTAGCAGCTTTTCAGATAGTGGCAAAAGGTAGAAAATAACAGTCCCATCTTCATCAGCCTGGGATTATGGTTATTATAAGCATTCTGGAAATGAAGAGCTGAATTCCCATTCCTTCCCATTCATAGTTAGGACTTCTGAGAATCTGAATTAGGACTGCTTAGGGCTTAAGTTAAGATTTCATTTGGGCAGGGTAACAAGTAAAATGGAGGGCAAGCTGCTTAGAAATCTGAGCTCATTTTGTCAGTGGGCAGTAGTGACATCATCTGCTGTGGCTAGATGAAGATAGAGCAGAGAAACAGGAGAGCTCAAAGTAGTGATCAGCAACGGAAAGGGAGATTGGTGTTGAATTGCAGCCCCTTGCAGTGTGGGCTTGGCTTACTTTTGTCATGCTTACTTTTTGCATGGGTTCCTCTCAACAGATATCTTGCAAGGAAACTTTAAACCTGATTTCTACCTGAAATACATACAGAAGGATCTTAGATTAGCTATTGCACTGGGCGATTCTGTCAACCACCCAACTCCCATGGCAGCTGCTGCCAACGAGGTAAGAGTTGTTCAGTGTTCAGATATGTTCTTCAGCATTTATTCAACAGAGCCATTTGTCAACCAGAGACACAGATCTAAGAATTACATAATCTCTAAGACAAGGGAACAGTGACTGAAATATATTTTGACTAGGGTGGCATTGAATTTGTTTTGATTGTAGAAACCCTTAGAATGTTACATCAGGAAACACAGAAAGACCTGGCATTTTCTGATCTGCACTTGGATTATTTGACATACTGTGCAGTTCTCTGGTTGCAGTGGTCAGCAAAGGAGTTTTTCTGCTGGGAAGAGGCTTCACACAAGAGCAGGCTCTGATCCTTTTCTGATTTCTCTTTAGGTCTATAAACGAGCAAAAGCATTGGACCAATCTGACAACGACATGTCCGCAGTGTACAGGGCCTACATCCATTAGGCTGCACCCTTCTTACTGTTCATACGATGATTATTGATTAATATTATTATGATATACTGGGTTTTAGCTCTGGACCAGTCCATCTCTGTCTTTCCATTTCCTTTTATACACAGACTTTGAGACCTGCCATGGAGGCAGCTGCTGCTGTGAGCCTTCCAGTGTGGCAGGAGGCGGGGGGAGGGGGCTCGGATTGTTGCCGTCTAACTAGAAAAATCCATGCCATGCACTGACAGTCATGAGACAGAACAGTGGCGATTGTTCAGAAGCTCTGAGGCAGCTGTGCCAGAAATCTGCTGCTTGGCTGCTTTAATTTTCCTCTTTGTTTGCTAGTCCAAGATGCTGTTTCTAACAATCCCTTTTCTCCTTTGCTGTGAAATAATGCAAATGTTGGACTCTCTGCATCAAGGGGACAGGGTGACATACATCCCATCTACCTGTGAACATCACTTGAGTCCTTGGTCCCAAGTAAGGTGAGGAGCATTTCTGCTAATTAACCACTGCTAGAGAACAAAGCACCTCCCATGGAGGAGAAGGGCAGTTCCAGAGGGTAAGGGGAGTTGCGTGCAACACTGTCTTGATTCTGTTTCTTTTTAAACTTCCACTTCCCCAGCACCGTGGTGGAGGAATTCCTGTACTGTTAAAGACAACACATTGCATCCGTGTCTTCCGCTGTACAGACAACTATAGCTTAGGGAACACAAACTGTACTGAAAATAGGAGAATGCCAATGTCAGTGAGGCTCCTGAAAGGTTTATCACAGCCCATCCAAAACATGATTGGAAAGTAACACATTTGCATAGAAAACTGCAAGAGAAACATAGAGCCTATAAAACTGGGCTAGAGATTTTACTTATTCCTGGCCTTAGCTTGTCTTATGTTACTACTTACTTTTTTTTTTTAACCCTTGTAGTCAATAATTACAAAGGTGTCTTGGATTATAGCAGTGTCACAAGCAGAGTGGTGAGTCTGAAAGGGGAGAGAAGAATGATCCAAGAGATTGAAATTCCTGAGCTCCTTTCCACATTCTCTGGCCTTTGCATGGTTGTCATGTCTCTCAGCCAGTTTGCCCATCTATAAAGGTGGGTGACGGTTACCTACCTCACAGGGATACTTTTGTGTACTGACTAGTGATCATTATACATGTCAGATTTTCCATACATGTTCTTAGTGTTACTACTTTGGGTACAAGCTAGCACAGCATGAGCCTTCTCCCTGTATCTGTGACTCTGCTTGTGGCCAGATACCAACTTCTAGAAAGACCAGTAACTGAAATTGGGGAGGCTAAGACCACTGCTGAGCTTTAGTCTAGAGATAGGCGACATGAACTGCAGATGCCGAGGCTAGAGATCAGAGATGCTCTCAGTGTAGATAGCAGAGCAGCCTGGAGTCCAGAGGATGCCTGTTGCTAAAAATGCATGGAATGTGGCTTGGTTTTTTGGTCTGTTTGGTTTTTGTTTTTTTTTTTTTTTTTTTAATTCTCAATATTAGCCTTTTGGGATTGTTCTTGCATTTTAAATTCGAGTGTTAGAAAAATGCTAGTGAGAAACTTTAGCCAAAATCACTTCTCAGTGGTACAATCTCCTTCCTCCCTTGGGCTGGGATTCTGAAAGGAAAGAAGACAGATTCAAATTAGGCTGTGTTCCTGACATCTGCCCCTGCCACCTTATTTTTTTTCTAGGAACTTAATGGTTGTATAAGGAAATTTCCACTGGGTTAGGATTTCTTACCAGTTCTGCTTTGTGCAGCATGTACGTATGGTTCAGGGGCACCTTGTTAAGAAACAGAGTGTCAGATACTCATTTTGAATCACAACATCTAATGCCTCATGCTGTAAATGTTACTTTGAGTATTTCACTTCCTGTGATGACTGTTCCTTGTGGGCTAATGCTGTATTCTGCATTACTTATGTCCTGTGATGAACACCTGGCAACAGAGCTGTCAGACCTCACTGCCTCTTGGCCACTGTGTGTGGGCAATGGTAGTTCTACACCCATGTTCTTTTGGCAATGCCACTGCCATCCTGCATGTAGGTATTCACAATAAAGGCGCATAAAATTGCCAGGATAGCTAGCCATTGATCTGCTTTTGCACACTGTTCTTCTCCACCCAGAACTCCACTGTTAACATCTGAAGTCCGTCGTTAAACATGCCACAGTAAAAAAAATCTCTCATATGAATTACACATTGAGGGCATCTGAGGGAAGTTGTGGGTTTGAGGGCAGGAGATGAGACTACTGGAAAAATCTTTTGGGAGGAAGAAGGAGGTACTGTCCCATGTGCAGTTGAGAGTGAACTGTGCTGAGCCGGTTCGGTGGTGTCCCCCACCTGTCCCTGCCCTCTTGGGCCAGAGTGAAGGTGAATGGGTGAGAGCAAAGGTAATGGAGGATCTTTGTTAGTTTGTGGTGCCTCTGGATACAGAGAGAATGCCAAAGGAGCTCTCAAGTCCTGTGACAGGTATTTCATAGGGAATTCAAAGAACCATTCCCTAGGCAGCTCACTGCTGCAGGGTTTGTTTCTAGAAATACTGCAGTTCCCAGAATGGAGATGGTTATTTCTGTGGGAGTGGCAGATGTGGACTAGTTCAACACTGGAATTTATCCTGGGAAGATCTGACTGCATCTTTCAGCCAATGTAGGTGGCTGTAGAGTGGCTGCAGTGCTGCCTGGACAGCTGTACAGTCACAGGTGTGCCCAGGAGGAGCAGGAGGAGACCAAGAGCTCTGATGTGGCTGTGAAGAGGAGGGATGGAAATGGGGGAATCCGGACTGTTCCAGATGCTGGTTGAGATTGCTGTCAGTCTCACTCAGATTCTTGTATTTATGTCTGTAGCCTCAGAACATGGATTTCAGTCTGTTCCTAGGCTTGAGATTTGGGGGAGGGAAATGGGGGAAGCAGTGGATTGAGAGATGCTCTAATAAAATGGCTAGTCAGTGTTGTCCTAATATTGTTGACAATTCTGTAACGTTTCTTTTTATGAGGATTTGTTTTAGCAATTTGCTTTTTTTTGACTCCCTCCTTTTTTAAAGAGAAAATGTGACACTTGTGAAAAGCTTGTAAGAAAAGCAGTTTCCTTTTTCCTCGATGATAGATCCTGTAGTTCATTAAGGTTGTGAATTTTTATTTTCCTGCCTTGTTTTTAATTAACATTTGTCATTCAGAATAGGATGTGTGAAAATGTTTAAATGGCAACGATTTTTTTTTTTTTTTTTNNNTTTTTTGTGCAATTAACAAGGCTACTGGCAAAAAGAATAAAACCTTTCTTGGTAACAAAATGTTCTTGTGGCATTTTCTAAAGCCTGTCAGAGCTGTCTTGGGGCATTAAGGAAGTATGTGTTCCTCAGAATATTAGAAACTCAGAGCTGCTATAAACCAAGTAATCCTGAAAGCACTTTGGTCATTGCTGAAGGCTGGAACTGTCAGTGAGGCATTATAGAGGATTGTGTGCAGAGGGCTGCATGCATCTGGGATGAGAGGAGGATGCTTGGTTTTAATGTTCCGGGGTTGATGACAACTTGTGTTAAGTTTTGGGCTGGGGTATCATCCTTCTGGCATTTGCATTTTTTTGAGCACTAAGTCTTATGAACAGCCTGGTCCAGTGGAAGGTTCCTGTCCATTGCAGGAGGGTGGAATGAGATGAGCATTAAGGTTCCTCTCAACCGCAGCCATCCTATGATTCTGTGAACACTAACTCAGCAGTGAGTTGGGTATTGTAAGACATGATCCTTAACTGAAATGTTTACAAGCTCTGGAATACTGCTTGTGGGTAATCAGACAGTTGGACTGCAGTAGCTGTTCCTGCCCTGAGGCACGAGAATGAAATGAAGTGTGGATGAGAGTGGGTTTCAGGTGCAGTGAGTTACAGGTGCCCGCAGAAGCACTCCTTTTGAGCACTGTCATTAAAAACAACATAAAAAGTCGAGAGCTGTGCTTACAGCAGGAAGTGGTGCAGTTGGAAGATCTCCCTGCCCTGGGCATGAAAGATCATTTCCATCTCCCACCCCCCGGGGGCTGGTGTGGTGAAGGTGCTTTGCCCGCACGTCTCGCTCGCAGTACAGCCGCTGTGAAAGGGAACTCACCGGCTTCTGTGCAAAAACCTCACTGAACTCACCGGCTTCTGTGCAAAAACCTCACTGCCAGGATAAATGTATTTATTTTGAGAAGTGATAAGACTTGCACGTCTTCACTCTTTTCTGAGTATTCTTACACGCAGCTCGGTTTGATCGTCGCCGATCTGCGCTGGGCAGGGGGCCGGCAGGTCAGACCCATCTTGCAAGCAGCGCAGGGCTCGAGGGCTGTGCGGGACGGCGGCCCCGCCCTCTCTGACGTCACGCACAGGGCCCCGCCCCGCGCGGTGGCGGCGGAAGCGGCGCTGTCCAATCAGGCGCTGCAGGGTCGTGCGCGCGGGGTGGCGGGGGCGGGGCCGGCCGTGTCGGGATGGCGGCGGCGATGGCGAGCCAGGGGGAGCGGGCGGTGCTGGTGAGTCGGCCGGGCACCCGGCGGGGCCGGGGGAGCGGCAGCGGGCTCTCCCCGCGCATGACAGCACTGCTGGGCCCCCGCAGGCTTGTTCTGTCTGCTCGCGCGGGGAGCCGCGGAATGGCGGCAAGGCCGGCCCCTGCCCCTGCGTCCAGGTCGAGCGCTGTGCGGGGGCCGCCCGGGCCCGGCGGTAGAGCAGCTGCCCTGACTGCAGGCGCTGCCCAAGTTCCGGCCGTGCTGTTGGGCCAGACTTTCGGACTGGCGCCTGGGCCCCGTCGCCGCGTGCTCGGAGGCCGCGGCCTCCTCTCGCCTCGCCCACCAGCGGCGCCCGGGTCTCTCTGGCGCCGGCGCCCGCTCCTCCGGTGGGCCTGGTGGGGTGGGGTGGCGAGGCCGGGGCCGCCCTGCTCCTGGCGCACCGTGAATGTGCCCTTTGATCTTGGTGTCCCGCTGACCGGCCCCGCACATGGCGGGTGCGCGAGCCGCCCTAGTGACCTGGTAGCAGCGGGGACGGCGCAGAGCAGTCGCCACTGCGGCCTCCCCGGAACAGGAGCTCCAAGGAGGAGTGAAGTCTCCGGTCTGGAGAAGGGGTTCAGAGATCCATCGGTCTGGGTGGAAAGCCACATAGGAAAACAGATTTTTCTAATATCGTTTAGAAGAGTATGACCAGCATTCCCGAAAAATACAACTGTGCAGTGCACAGATGTGCACAAACTTGACTTAGTCCAAAATTAATGGGCGGGGGAAGGGAGATTTCTTGCTGTGACTGGAGGGAAGAAAGACACCAATGGGGATTTTGAGTAGAAAAGCCTGCATGGTGCTGGTGGGTGTTGGAGGTACTAAAGGCATGTCCTGCACCCGTGGGATCACTGTTCCTTTGGGAACCTGGAGGAGGGCAAACGTTACAGAATGAAAGAGCTGCAGATCCATCTTCTCTCTGGTGATCAGTGACAGGACCCGAGGGAACAGCATGGACCTCTGTCAGGGAAGATTTAGGCTGGATATTTGGAAAAGTTTCTTCACCCAGAGGATGGTCAGGCACTGGAATAGGCTCCCCAGGGAAGTGGTCACAGCACCCTGCCTGACAAAGTTCAAGGAGTGTTTTGACAACACTCTCAGGCACATGGTAGAATTCTTGGGGCTCTCCTGTGCAGAGCCCACACTTGGACTTGATGGTCCTTGTGGGTCCCTTCCAGTTAAGGACATTCTATGATCAGTATAATTCCCAGAAACCCAAAACAGGATTAAAGGGTTGAAGTCAGTGGTCCTGCACCCAAACTGCTTTGAAGGATAACAGGGAATCCTGCCTGGCTTTGTTGTGTGTGCCTGCCTTGGATAAATGTTTGCTGAAACAAACCTGACTTTGTCCTACTGGTTGTTGGGGTAACTCTTGCATAAGGTGATGGCACATCAGTGAGGGGGTTGCGTTCATCATGGTGAACAGGAACTGTCTAGCAGGGAAACCACAAGCCTAAAGTTCTGCGTTGACCATACCTTTCCTATTTTTTCTGTAGGCGACCTGCTCAGAACTCTCCCCACGGAAAATTTCTCTTTTCTTACAGGATGACAAGTGGCAATCTTTTCTTTGTCCCATGCTTACTTCTGTTCCCCACTTCTTTGATGATCTGCATGGGGTCTCATGGTTTAACAGGAGCATTAGCTGTGCTTTGAGGGTCTGCTTTATACAGGCTTCTCTGTGGCAGCAGCCGGTGGAGGCTCAATGCAATGAGTCATCAGATCCAAACTTGTTACTGCATTTGCCTCAGTGATTGGGAGTCCGCAGCCTGTGTCCACCCCACCCGCTTTTCAATTTGACTTGGTTTGGTTTTAGACTGCTATTGCTTGGGGAAATGATGGGGGTGGGGGCAGGGGATGCTCATTTTAGTTTTTATCTTTGTTTCTCACCACCTAATTAGCAACAAATTTGCCTGCAAGTTGATTCAGTTTTGCCTTTGCCAGGAGTTTGTGATGGATCTCCCTAGCTTTACCTTGGCCCATGATCTTATTTCCTCTCCTGACCCATTGAGGAAGGGGCAGTGAGGGAGGCTGGGTGGCTGTCTGGCAGCCAGGTGAGTCCATCCCAACAGCTTAAAAAGATGCCCCAGTTTTTGAAGCAGCAGGATTTTTACTTTGCTCTGAAATTCACATTCAATTCTAGGTTTTTTGGTACAGTGATTTGTGTGAGTGTTGCTTTCTTAAAGAAAGACAGGGCAAGAATGAGGACAGTTCATTGGACTGGAGTGGAGATGTGGAGACTGAGGTGTTTCAACAAATCAGGAAGAAATCTTTTGTTCTCCTCCTTTATTTAAACAGCATGGAAACAGCACTACACTTAGAACTTAAATAATTTTCTTTGTCTGACAGATTTGCTTCTGGTATTTGATGTCTAATGATTCCTGCTATCTTCCCACGATATAGGAAGAAGAATTTAAATGGCTTTTACAGGAAGAGGTCCATGCTGTTTTGAGACAGCTGCAGGATATTTTGAAGGTTAGGTTAATTTTGTCTGGTTTTTGTGTTGTGGCTTTGATTGACCTTCTGTGTAAGGAATGGTGATAGGTTTCCCCTGGAGGAAAAAATTCTTGGTAGAGGCTGTGCAGAAAGGTCATCCATGCATGTCCAGTTCTGTCCCTGGTGCTTGCTTGCCCTCTGCTCTTAAGGACTCCCACTAAAGCTGATTTCCCCAAGATTGCTCTGTTCTTGACCCTCTGCTAAGAGCTGCTTTGAAAAGGCACATGGAGGCAGCCAGACCTATCTGCCAGGCATTTGCCTGAGGTACGAATATTTTCTGGAACAGAGAATCTAGATCTACCTATAACTCTGACATGTGCTGGTGGAAGCAAGCAACGTGGCCTTTAGCTGACAGCTGCTACTTGTGCAGTAATTACTAGCATGCACTCTCCTTGTTCAAAATCATCCTTTCCTCGACATGCCTACTCCTCTGCTGTTACCTGCCCCTTTCAGAGGCCTGATGTGTTCAGCTGAAGCAGATGGGCAGCCCTTTTCTCACCTTTCTCCAGCCTGAGCATGCGCTGCAGGGTCGACTCTTTCCAAGCAGCCAGTGGGCAACTGGCCAAAGGGACTTGTGTGTGCCGGGAATGCACCGTGTGTCTGCTGGGTCAGTGTTCAACAGACCCAGCCCCTTAACACTCTGTGGTGTTGGGAGGTTATAGAGCGATGAAGGAGCAGGGCCAAAATGTGGAGGTGAGGGGCAAGTGCCAGAGGAGGTAAAAGTGCCGTAGTGCTGACTCAGAACCCCATGACTGGAGTAGCAGGGTACAATAGACTGCAACACCTGTGTATATAGTACCCGTTTTGAAGAATTTATTATAGTTTTAAGGGTGAAGTGTGTAAAGGGCAGTCACCAGTGGAGGGCTGGTTTTCACTCCAGTCTTCCTTTATGTGTAAGCTGTGATAAGGGGCAGCACCATGGTGCCTGAGGTTGTGCAGAGCTGAGCTGTTGGGTGCTGCTCCTTCTATGGGCAGCTTGGGGATCCTGCTGGCACTGCCCATCTCCAGCGTGTGAGATTTCCAAATGCCTTTTGCTATGGGTTGCATGCTCTGAGCCTTCTCCTGGGCTGCACCAGTCCTGCAGTAGGATGAAATCCAAGTGCTCTGCTGTGGACTTCAGGAGGCTGGCAGAGCTGACTGCTACATATTCAGCCACTTGCTGGTGTCCATATTGCCTTTGTTCCTGGCTCATGGTGTGCTGGGCCCAGGCAGATGCTCCAGCATTCACTGTGTCCTCTCTTGGGCAGGAGGCCTCCCACCGCTTTGCCCTGCCCACCAGTGGTTCAGGAGGAGTTGTCAAGCAGGAGAACTTTGTACTAAGCACATCAGGGTAAGTGGTGGTGGTCAGTGGGTCCCCTCCCTCTGCAGCAAAGGATGCAGGTCCTGGAGGGTCTGTGGTGAAGGTCTTTGCAGAAGCCCTGGCGTAGTGGGTTTTCATTAGGAGATTTTGCCTTAAGGAAAACAAGCTAATTCTCATGGGAGGTGAAGGTAACAGTCTGTAGCTATGTTCCCAGGCTGCCTGAGCCAACCTTTTGCCATTTCCTGCTGACGCCTATAATGTAGTCACTGATTCCTGACCACGTGCTCGTGTGTTACCTCAGTGCTGTGGGCAGTTTGTCAAGGGGCATTTTTCTGATTATGACACAGGGAGTTGCAGTTACAAGACCCGAATTCTGCACTCGGCTCAGTTTCTGACCCTGACTGTGGAGAAATCTTAACCTTTGTCCTATCTCCCTAAAATAACAATAGTAAATCTCCTTCACAAAAAGCAGACTGGGGCATTTGCAGAAGGTGCTATTGACGTGCAGTTCTTCTGAAATTGATACCCATTTTTGATCTTCAGTATATCCCTTGGACTCAATAGTTGCTGTGGCAGAGATCACAAGCTTGTCACAAAGCAGCTCACCTTAGTCCTTAGGAATGTCACAACATTGCAAGGAATGCAATAATTCTGTACTAAGTCTGAAGGTTGTTTTCTTCAGATCTTAGTTAAACTTAATTTAGTTGTAAGGTGTATCTTGCAGTGTTGATCTGAAGAGTCTCTAATCTAGTAAAATGTAAGGTATGGCCCAACCAGGTGCTTCAGTCTTCTCCTCACACTGTTCATTGTAGATGTGAGTCATCTTGCAGGACCTTTCAAAGGGTTTGGGGTGTGGGTTTTTTATTTATTTAAGGTTGAGGGGTTTTACTTATTTAGGGTCTTTTTTCTTGGAATGGGATGTGGTTTGTAGCTTTCAGCTCCTGTAGGAATCACCTAACACTCCAGTGTCAGTAATTAATTTACTGTCTTGTGCTTGTGCCTGCTAGAGCTGTTTGTAACAGCAACCAAATTGTTGACAGGTAATAAATGGAATAATGGGATCAAAAATGAAGGTAATGTTTTAGGCAGAGCATGTAGGGTCAGGTGGCCCATAAAGAATATGACAGGAGTTGACCACAGGCCAAGAACTGGGGATTTGAAAGTGTATGTAGTGTTCAGCTACCGGGCAGGAGTAGTGCTCAGACGCTGGGCAGGAAGAAACCGTGCTGGCTACACAGGACGAGGAGAGGAGGTGTTAGGTTGGCAGTTGATAGGTGCCTCGTGTGACATATGTTGCCCAGATGTTTCCTCTCATTCCAGCACAGACCAGGTGAAAGGTGTGATGACGCTGCAGGGAGATGCACTGTGTCAAGCTGTGAGTACTTGCCACACTTCTTGCTTTGTACTACAGGGGGTGGGTGTTGTCCTTATCACCCTTTGATCACCTCAGGGAGGGAGGTCACCCTAGTTATGTGTTACCTATGATCAGTGTTCTTTGTCAGTCCTACCTAATTGGCCTAGATGTTTCAGCAATCATTGAAATTTGTCAAGATCCATCATCTGACGCCCCCTCCTACTACCACCACACGGTGGTGAGTGCTGGAGTCAACTTGTCAACTTCCATGGGGACTCCTTGCCTTTACCACCTTTGTTGTGTAATAACAAATTTCCTTGGGGGCCTTCTGGGCTGAGGTCATGTGTCCTGCCTGGATCCCGATTCACTCAATGCCTTTCAGCCTATTCTTTGTATTAATATCCTCCTGTGGGAGCACTGAGGTTCTGGTGGTGCCAGGACTGCAGAAAGCAGTTTGCCAAGATGGTCTGGAAGAATGGAATGCGACTGCCGGCCCCTATCTTCTGCATATAGGCATTTCTTGCTCTCATGTGTTTGTTTCTTTCTTCAAGGATGTTAATCTGAAAATGCCCAGAAACAATCAGCTCCTGCATTTTGCCTTCCGGGAAGACAAGCAGTGGAAATTGCAGCAGGTACCTGTTGGCTCCAGATGCCTATCCGTCCATAACCTCAGTGCTCTCTGAGCAGTAACTTTAGTCTTTCAGAGAGACTGTTATGTCCATTTCACATGAGCTACAGTGGTAAAAGCTAAGGGAGGAAGCAGGTGCAATTAATTCAGTTGGGGTGCCTGGGTGGGCTCATTCATCATCACACATCTGAAGGCTGTCTGCATAGCAGTCATGCTCCTTTAAAGGAGTGCCTGAGGTGCCTGTGCAGGACTCTCCCCTGCCACCCCAGGCTATCAGGGCAAAGAGCAGCTTCAGGGGCTTTGAGCAGCTTGCTCTCATTTTCTTGCAGATGCATTTGTTTACATTGAGAACAAATTATTGTGTTCCAGTAGCATGTCTGAGTTCCCTCAGGTAAGGAGTTAAAAGAAAGCAGCTATCCAGAACCAGAATCTCTTTCTCATCATTTTGCTGGGAGATACCTGATTTCAGGACCTGACCTAGCATCTGAAGACATGGTTTGCCTCAATTACTTTATCACAGCGGAGTAGGTTGGAGGAAGATGTATTCAATATGCTTCCCTGTGCTGTAGCTCAGGTTCTTCTAGGTGATGAGTACACTTGGCATTGAGTGCAGTTCCCAACGCCTGCTTTAGCAGTGAAAGCTCTACCGAGTAACTTTGTAGAAATCTAGAAAATTGTTTACTTGGATGCTAATGCCAAACTTGACTTTGTTTATGCCTTGCAACAAAGAAAGGAAGTTTTTGTGACAACACTCATCAGTGCCTCGGGTTTTGTGGCTGTTTTGTATTGCTGCCTGGTTGATAGACTTCTACCAGCTTTTATAGAAAACACCTTCCTTTATTTACTTGCATTATGTGTTCTAATGTTGTTCAGATATGGAGTGTGAGTGCCTAAAGGACTGAGTACAGAAGCACTTAAAGTGGTTATATGGTGATCTTTGGCCTGTCTGAATTAAAAATTAGCATCTCAAAGGATCATAATTATCTTCCCTTAATGAGTGATGTCAGCTGGAGTTTTGTTTCTCTGTACAAAATGAAGTCATGGATAAGAAGCTGTAGCATAGGCACGTTTTTGAGGAATACAAGTGCAGGCACATAAATTTTGAGGAAATTGATTAGAAAACAGAGCAAAATCAAGGGGAATGAAGCAAATCATAACGGCAGGGTTGGCATTGCTTGGTTGGGTAATGCTGCCAGGAACAGTTTAGCTTGCTCAGAAGCCTCTGGGAGATGTAAAGGTTGGAGGTGATGACGTTTGGAGATACCCAAGTACCTGCAGAGTCTCTCTGCAGTCTGACAGTGAACTTAATCATTCTCACTCCTCCCTGTAGCCTCCAGTACAAGAGCTTTCTAAAAGCAGAGCTGTTCTGTATTCCCTGAGCTCTGTGTTAGAAGGAACCAGAGCCAGATCTATGCCAGGGAGGCTTCTGCATGGATGTGGAGCTGGGAGCTGCGATTGCTGGAGGACATTTTAGATATATCGAACTACAAACACCCCAAGCTGTGTTGCCCATCTCCCAGCAGACACTTCTCATACAAGCTTCTCTGCTTAGCTCTTCCATTTGCATCCTCTGATTTACTCCTCAGGCTTGTTTTTCAATTTTCATGCTGCTGCTTGAAACTGAACACAAGTCAGTTTCTCCCAGGGCCATTGTCTTCCTCTGGTTTGTCCTTGCTCCCATGAAAGCAAGGATACACCTATCAACCTTGCTTTGATAACTTTGTTCCTCTTGCTTGAGAGGAACTCAAGCCAGCTGTGTCCTGAGTCTGGTCTGGTCACACACAATGGCACAGCTTCTTGATGCTGGAGATAACTCTCAATCCCAACAATTTTACTTTAAAAGGACTCTGGGATACCACTAGAGACACTGTATTAGAAATCAGTGCTTGCTGCTCATCGATGTTGTTGGTTTTAGCTTGAATAGGATGAAATCATTGTTTATGGTGCTACAGCTGACTGCTCTATGCCATTAGCAGTGAGAATTCCTATCAAGCAGTCATGGTCAGAGTGCTCCCAGGATGAGAGTGCCTGATGTCACTTCAGGACAGCAACAATATTTATACTGACAGTCCAGGTTGTAGCTGTCAAGTTGTTCTGCATCTCCAGTCTGTGAGTGGAGAACCCAGTAATGCTTCTGGGCAGCAATAGTAGGTATGTGTTAGAGAGTGTCTGACATTTAGACATGGCATTAACATTTGAGAAGACACCATTCTTAAAGTCAGTGAGATAATTGGGGAAACCTTTACTTTCCAGCATGTGTTATTACGGAGTGTTTCTTTCATAGGGTTGCATTTGTACCTTTGCAGATCCAGGATGCTAGAAACCATGTGAACCAAGCCATTTACCTGCTTATGAACAGAGATGTGAATTACCATTTCAAAACAGGCTTGGAAGTGCTCAAGGTGAGGAGAAAGCCCCTGCTGCTTGGGTAGAAACATGCATTATTTTTCCCTCCATTTGTTGTTTTTAACAGTTAACGCACATTACTGTCTGAATCTCTTAGTGGAAACGGACTTCACAGCTGTACCTGTATGTAACCGTGTCAAAAAGTGTCTATGTGACCTCATATTTTCATATAATATGACCTCATATTATATGAATCTGTACTAGTTTAGCATTAGTAACAGGGCTGTACATCCTGGTGAACAATAATCTGAGCAGTCAGTGCCCTGTTACACACCAGTGATAATCTGGGAGGGTCTTCCTCAATCTTCTGTGGATGATGTTGTTACATAATTTACGCTCTTTGTTGATCAGTGCTGCTGGCGAGAGCAGCAGTGAGGCAGCCATCAGCAAACAGAAGATGACAGTACTTGTGATTTTCTGAAAATCTGAAAGTGACTTCTCTTTTGCCAGTAGTATTTGCTGGGGTCTAATACAGAGTAGCTGCTGCTGCATGGCAGTGAAGCCCAACCTTCTTCTTGGAAATGCTCTCTGAAGGCACCAGAATTTCAGCTTCCTCCTTAGAATCCATCACAACACCAAACATGAGAAAACATGAGAAATTTTTTAGTTTCCATATGGGCAAGAGCTGCCCATAGGAAGAAGCTAGGTAATAAAACTATTTCCTTTTACTTTCAGGTGGAAGTAGGGGAAGATATTAGTCATAATACAAAGTGCCTTCATCTTAACAATCATGAGCTCTATAACAGATATACGTTGTTTCCCCCTTTTTCTCTGGAAGAGGAAGTCTGCCTGAATAGAGCCTTTGAACTGTGGTTTCCCGCAGGATTGGCCTCACAATGAGCTGGTTCTTATTTCTGCTGCCTTGCTCATAGCTGGTTATGAACAGGGGGAGCCCATTCAGCAGTTGTACCTCTGATGTGGGAGTGGGGAGACTGAGAATGCAGCTTGTTGTTTTTTGCTTAATGCCTGTTCTTCTGAAGAGCCGATGATGAGTTTGTTGATGCTTCCATGGCATCAGTAATTGATCTTATGTTGCCTTGGTATTCTTGTCATGAATAGCTGTTCTCTCATCAGTCACTGGTATTGAACACTCCTGACCTGTCTCATAAGCCTCTAATGGTGGTAACAGTTAAACTGCATTTATGTGGGAGCCACCCCTTCCCAATAAGTTCCTGAATTCTTGGAAGGGTGAGGGGTGGTGGCGGTTGTTGTTTTAATGCTTGCAGAAGGCTGTAGGATTCTGCAGCACACTGTCCAGTGCTGTACACGAATCACACTCAGCAGTGGTTCTCTGCATTATCTTGTAGCTTATGGATGCTGTGATGTTGCAGCTCTCCAGAGCCCGAAATCGGCTGACCACTCCTGCCACTCTGACACTACCAGAAATTGCCTCCAGTGGTCTCACAGTAAGTATGTGGTGGTCTAGATCTCTATACAAGTCCAGCAGCCTGAACAGTTTGGATACTGGGCTGCATCCTGGTGCAAGTGGGTTTCTGAAGTGTCTCCTGAGGCAGAACTGAAGCAAGGGCAAATCCTGAGTGGTTTTGGCTGCTCTGTGTCTTCCTGTGGGAATGCAGATGACTTGGGCATGAGGAGTGTGGTTCTCTGAAAGTAAGTTGTGTTCTCTGCCCAAGAGTCTTGTCCAGGGATGATTTGCCCTTGTGATCACTGCTCCATCCTCTGTTGTCAGTGTCATGCACGTACCATTTGATCAAGGGCAGCGGGAGCAACAACCATTGCCTGCAGCTGCTCAGTCTTTGTTTCTCTCCTACTGTTTTTTTTTGCCATGAGGTAATTGTAGTATGGCTTGGGAAAAAGGAATGATTTCCCAGCATTAGAAATTATGATCTTTTCACTGACAAACTAATTTTCTTGCCAGAAAATGTTCACCCCTACGCTGCCTCCAGACATCCTTGTGAATTTCTATATTAACCTGAACAAGCTGTGCCTCACTGTCTACCAGCTCCATGTGCTGCAGCCCAGCACAACCAAGGTGATGCCTGCTATCTCCTGAGCCTTGTTTAGTTTCCTTTCCTTGCATCCCACTGTGAGGAGGAGATTGCACTGCTACCTGGTGCAGTGTTACATTCATAAGATAATGCAGAAATGAATTCAGCTGGTGCTAAGTGTCAGTGTTTAGGTCTGCTACGCACAGAGCACTGGCTCTAAATCTAGCTGGGGGCATGGCTGCTTAGCCCAGAAGAACACAGCAGTGCTCTGTAGTAAGCCATTTTTTACCAAATATTTTAAATATAGTTTGATAAATCTGGATAATTTTGGAGGGGCATAATTAGATTAATCCAGTTTACGTCAAAGTAGCATCTTGGGTTTCCTGAATGGAGTTTTAATGGATACTTTTCTGCTTCACCTGTTGCATGGGCCAACTGGATGTCCTATAAAAACAGCATTAAATTCTTAAGCTTTATGAAGTGCAGTCCTTCCATAAGGAAGCTACATTGAACTTAGCTAATGTGTAGAATTTCTTTCATGAAGGAGCAGGAAGGGTTCTAACAAAAGGGATTCCATATTGATGGAGTGTCCAGGCAAATAGAGTGTGGGTGTTTCTTGATGTCAGGCTACTGAAAGTGTAAACCTCAAATGTCTTTCTTCTAAGTGGTTTGTTTACTGCATCGAAATCCTAATGACCTTTTCCTTCTCTAGAACTTCAAGCCTGCTGGAGGGTCTGTTTTGCACAACCCTGGGGCCATGTTGTAAGTACAATCACTGCAAGGGTAGTGTACCTGGATAACAGGTGTTGGTATGTCTTGAGGGTGAAATCCAAACAGCTGTGTGCAGTTTCCACTGTAGCATCTCTGAAGTGGAGAAGCTGGACTGAGTCACTTGCTGTGCCTGTGAATGCTCTGTTGTGTCTCTTTAATTACTTGATCCTAAAGGCCAAAATATGTGAATTTCCAGGATTCAGCCCATCTATACAGTGTTTATCTAGAGTTTCTTTAGAGATGAGAGTTTACAACCAAAATGAGTGTTTGGTTATTGGCATTGCCATCTGCATTCCCTGCCTCTGTGCCTGTCTAGAATGAGGTGAAGTTCCTACCTTCACCCTTTAGCTTAACTCTAAATCTGGTCAGAGGTGGTCTGAGTGTTTGCATTCTGTAACTTTGCCACGTGCTGATTTAAATATGATGGAAATCATCATAATCTCCCATGGGAATGTAGGACAGTTGAGTTGTGTTCTATGCTGTTGTGTGTGAAGCTGTGCTCTTTCCCCCCCTCCAGTGAGTTTGGCAGCCAGCGATATGAAGTCAGCCATGTCCATAAAGTGGAATGTGTTGTCCCGTGGTTAAATGATGCCCTTGTCTTCTTCACAGTTTCACTGCAGCTTTGCCAGCAACTGAAGGACAAGGTAATGGCCTTGGAAAAGGGGCTTTGTTTTTAACTCTGGATTTTGAGAGGACCTCAGATCTGATGTGATATTATTCTGTTCAACATGCTGAAAACAAGGGATGAGTCAGTGTTCTGGAGCCAGGGAGCTGGCTGGCACTGCCTAGCAGACAGCCATAGGATAAGTATAGTGGTGTAGCTGATGTCTGCTGAGCTGGTGACTAGATGGAAAGGAGCAAGTAGACACTTCAGTATTCTCAGTCATGAGGTGGATGAGAGGAAACACAGAGTACTGGAGAGGAGCAACCTAGATTCCAGTAGATCAGTGCTCTGTTCCAGCTCTGCAACTGGCCTGGCTGCCACCTTGAGCAAGTAACTTAGTGCTCCTTGAGTGACAGCAACAGCAGCAAGCCTGCCCTTCAGTAGTGCTGTGCTGAAGTGTATAATGCTGTGAAGCTCAGTCCTCCCTCACACATTTTATGCTCTTTTTTTTTTTGTGGTCCAAGGGGTGTAGGAACTTACCTGCTTTTCTTCTTGCTTTCCAGATCTCCATTTTCTCCAGTTACTGGAACTACAGGCCGTATTAAGTCTCTCTGGAATGGTCTACGCGTTTACAGTACTTCCAGTGTCTCTCTCTTTGTTCTGTCATGCCATCTGAGTCCAGGTCAGCCTGAGGAGTGCTGGGGTTCACTGCCAGATGCCCTCCACAGGGCAGGGTCAGTGTACCCAGAGACACAGCTTTAGTAGCCTTGTCTGGAATTGCTGCATAAGCAGGGCACCAAGTAGTGCTGGTGGTTGGCAGGAGCTTCCACTGTTCCTCTTGTGCGTTGTGTGGCTCATACTTCCCAAGCCCCTGGTGAGTTACACAGGTCTGTTAAAAAGAATGGGTGCTCTGGACCACCCTCACTAACTAGATCTATGCATTGTGATGTAACTAACTCCTGGACTGTGAAGTGGCTGGGAAGAGGGGAAAACAGACTAACTTAACACACCTCTTAGTAGGTAAGGCATGTTTCTCCATGTAGTGAAATATGTTTCTGTTATCTGGTCCAGCTGTGCTTACGACTAATCCTGAGTGACTCTGTCCCCTGCCTGTTCTGTCCATCCCCATGTTACTGATTCCCCTTTGGGGATGCTCTTACTTGCTGCTGTTTGAATCCTTTCTCCCCCCATCCAGCATCAATGTGGTAATTATTTTTTTCCTAAGCCCTAGTTGGGCCAATTGGTCTTTTCCAGGTTTAGTACCTTGTTTTCACTGCCAGCCTTTGGAGTTGCCTTGGTGTACCTTGTGCAGTCTTTCATCTTGTCATTAAACGCAAAGTGAGTACCACATTGCTACTATGATTTGCTGCCTATGGATGCTACAACATGTAACTCATCCCTTTAGCCACTGGTAACTGTGAAATAAAGACCCTCAGACCTGCAATGCTCGTGTGGGCTGTGAAAGAATGAGTATCTAAGATTCTGTGCTGTCTCACAAGTGAGTAGCTGTTCTTGGTTATGCATGCTGGGTTGTCTTTTGCTTTACTGGGGGAGGACAGTAGTGGTTTCTGGGGGCAAAGCTGGGCAGCTCTTCAAAGGCTGGGCCTGTTTGCATAGCCTCAGCCCAATGCTGTTTGATACCTGAATACTACCTGAAGTAGTTTTCCAAATGTACCTTGACAGTCATGTTTGGAAGAGGCTGTAGGCACTCAGACTGGGTTGGGTTAGCTCATGGACTCATTCAGAACATCTCTGGCAGAGTGGGAAGTCTCCAGGTCCCTGTTTAAGATCTTCTCAGAAAGCTGCCACCTACCCACATGGCTCTGTTGCCCTTGGAAGTCTTTTGCAACTTTCTCATACCTTTTTGTGAACAGGTGTGTGTAAATGCTCTTAAGTTTCACTTGGTTCTGAGTAGCCTCAAGGAACAGTGAAAGGGACAGCTGCTCTGACTGGAAGGCTGATGGAGAGCATGGGCAGCCAGGTTCCTCTCCCATATCTGCTACTTAGAGCTAGCAGGGGCAGAGGTGATGTGATGGAAGAAGTAAAAATTCCCAGGGATGAGATCCCAATCAGTGGCAAAGTTGGAGCTCAAGAGACCTGGTTTTGCTAATGAGGGTTTGGTAAGGGATTGGCCAGGAGAACTGTTCCAAATGCATAGCTGGTGGGGTTAACAAAAAGCTGCACACTGAGCCCTAGTAGTGGCCGGCACCATATCGTGCATTCCAGGCATGCTGCAGGCCAGTACAGCCCAGCTCCTGTGGCAAGGGAAGGTCAAGAAGGGTAGTGTAAAGGGACAGACAGCAGTGCTGCGTGGGGACAACAGAGACCCTACTGATCTGACCAGAGAGGAGCAGGGAGAGAAGAGGGGGGACAAAGGAGCAAGGCAATCTGCGCTCCCTGATGCCCCCGGGGCTGGTTCTGGGTGTGCCGTGGCTGAGGGTGCCTCCGCTTCGTGCAGTAAAGCTGCCTGATTTGCTCTGCAGGGACACAGGGCAGGGCCCCCGAGCTGCCCGGGGACCTGGTTCCTGCCAGGCAGAGCTGCCCTGTGCCCAGCCTGGGCAGCCCGAGCACTGCTTCGTCTCGTGGCGGGCACGGATGTTAGTGCCCCAGGGGGCTGCCCCAGCCCCCGGAGCCGCTCGCCGCGCCCGTTCCGTCCGTCCCGCCTCGCCAGAGGTAGCTGGTCAGCCTGGCGCGGGGTCCCCAGCGCCCCGCTCCGCTCCCGGCCGGATCCAGCGCGCCGGCGGGACCTCACCTGGCCCCGTCTCGCACTGCCGCTCGCCCTGCTGAGGGCAATTCCCGCTGCCGCTGCCCTTCCAGCAGAGCCACTGCCTGGTGCCGGTGCTGCCCGGGGAGAGCTGGGGCTGGTCCCATTTCTGCCCGCTGCCGCTGCCCTTCCAGCAGAGCCACTGCCTGGTGCCGGTGCTGCCCGGGGAGAGCTGGGGCTGGTCCCATTTCTGCCCGATACCGCTGCCGGTGCCGCTTGGCTCGCGTTGCCGGTACCGCTCGGGCAGAGGCGCTGACGGGTGCCACTTCCGTCTCCGCTGCCACGAGCCATTGCTGGTGCCGTTCGGGCCGAGCCTGGTGCCCGCGGCGGCTCCGCCCCGGCCCCGCGTCTGTGCTCCCGCACCCACTTTCACACGCACGTGAACACCTGTACCCCGCAACATCCACCTCGGCACGGAGATCGTGCTCGGCACACACTGCTGCCTCCGAGCTCACACGGTGGCCCAGTGGTTGTGCGTGCCGGTGGATGCTCTGACACCGAGAACAGCCTGACGCACATACACCTCCCAACACACCTGAACATCCGCAGGCATATCCGTCAGCGCCAGCCACCCCTTCCCTGTCCCTGGCGCTCGGGAAAGCTCCAAGGGTTCCTGGGGACCGGAAGGGCAGCTGGAGCACTGGGCAGAGTCTAGATGGCTCTAAGGGAATGCCCGGGGAGGAACCAGCTCCTCGGGCACACACACAGACATGTATTTCAGACCCCCGGTAGCCACCGGGTCACGGCAGGGCTACTTCCAGCCCCTCTTCTGAGGGGCATTCTCATGGCTATCCCCCTTCGCTCCCTGCCTCTGTGGCTGCTATGGTGTGCTGTTGATTGGTTAAAATGACGATATTCACGGACAAAAACCCTCTAACTAATTAAAGTTAGAAAGTGGTATGTTTATTACGCCGGCGGGCGGCACAGGAGTCGCCTCCTAGAGACGTGCCAACACCTTACACGGTTATTTGCCCTCTATTTCTTTCACAAACTGTTACATATTAATCATATACAT
>VWZT01009281.1:0-13590 GCA_013397055.1 Pachycephala philippinensis
TTTTTTCCCAATTCTCCTCCCCATCACACTGTGGGGCTGGGTGGGGGGGCTAGAGGTGAGGGTGGTGATCAAGAAGCTGCATGGTACTTAGTTGCCACCTGGAATCAAACTATGACAATGATCACAAACGAAGACCTGTATTTTCCTGCCTTTCTCTGCTCATGGAAGAAAGTGACCTGCCACTGCTTTCTTTTCACTGTGCCCTTCTTCTTGTTTGTTTATTTGCTTGTTTTTAACAGAATCTTTTTTGTCTCTGTGGCTGAAAAAGTCAATGGTCTTTAATTTTCTCTCTCATATTCTTGTGGTCTAATGCTCCACAATATCAGAGAAACTCTCATGTTTCTTAGTACAAAATCTAGCTCAGTTGCCCAAGAGTGACCTTTTGGCTTTTACTGTGTTCTCAGGACTCTAACAAATTTAAATCTTATTCTGCAAAGCTCTTTCATACAGGCTGAGTTTATTCCAATTAAAATAACTCAGGTCTTAATAAACATAACTGGAGGTGGGAGGAAGTTCTGGTTTAATTTTGGCCTACTATAACGTGCTTTGTAAATAGCACATTATGCATGTTGGAATTATCTGTACCACTACTTAGGTATAAAAATAACAAAACAAATGGGTCTATAGTGGTAAATCTGTCTTGTGCTGTCAAACTAGCTGTACTTGTCTGTCTTCCAAGCAAAAAAACCTTGAAAAGCAACACGTCTTTTAAAATAACTAGGAGAAAACAGTTCAGTAGTTAAATTCATGCCATCTATCTGAACGACAAGTGATACAATATTTCCTTAACTATAGTAAAACTAAACTAGAGACAACCCACAGACATGGGCAGTTGGTGAGTGGGTAGCACTCCAGTACAGTCATGCCTGAAGAGTAATTGCATTGTAATTGGTATTTTTTGCTTTTGCTCTCACTCTACCCAGCTTCCAGCAAGTGGGTACTCTTCTACCCCCACACACTCCTCTTATCTGCATGGACTGGGGGAGTGCAGACAAGTGAGAGAATTTCTAAAATGCTCCAAATAAAATCAAACTTTTCTCTCATTATGTTTAACTATAAGACATATCTGTTTTGTTGTTGTAAAGCTGAGCTGTCCCAGTGTGAAACCTTCAGGAACTCTCCAAAAATGTACAGGGCTACACCAAGTTCTCTACAGTCTTCTCCTTCAGATTACTTTTATCCCACAGTAATTGCCTCCTTACCTCTCAGCAACTTTGTGCCAAAGGACAGTGAAAATAGATGGCCTTGCACTGTGAGTTAACAAACAATCTCACGTCCTTGTCATATGTATATTGGGGGATATTGGTTCCAAAACAGATTACATTTTTTTCTGTAATCATCCTACTTACCAGCCTCTAGGGTCATGTTCACAATCTTACTTACTGTTACACAGTTGGTAAGAAGAATCTTGTGGAACACATTTGACCTTTATGTGGAAAAGCTTGTCACAATGGCTAGGGAATGCTGTAAAACGTATAGGTTTGACTCTCTCTTGAAGTCATCAACTCCCCATAAAAGTAATTTTTTCACCCACAGATTTCTCTGTTCTACTCTCTCATCAGTGAATCTGACTGGCAGATATTTTGCAGGGGAAGATTCCGTAGAAAACTATGCGTTCTTTTGGCTTTATCATTAAACTGTGTATTCTTCTGGCTGCTCTTCAAGATTCTGAAAACAGAACTTAGATCAAATGTTAGTTATCCTAAAGTTGTGGAAGTTGCTACTCTAAACTTAGATTGGATTTACCTTTGCTCACCTCTTCAAATTTGAGACTGAATCTATGTGCAGGACCAGTTACCTTTGATAGTAAGTCTGATCTGACTCTTTGTAGCACAGCCAACTGTGTTTACTTTTAGGTGCAGACCATAAGTTTACCAACATTTAATTATTCACCTGTGCTTTCTGTTATGAGAGGTACTTTCCCCCACACCTTTGCAGAAAATGGTAGCTGCAGTCAGGGCCATCTGTTAAGCACTGCTATTTCATATGCCTCTGCCAATATTTTATGGGATCAGAGTTTGCAATGCACACATTAATTAAAGCACTACAAAAAAGTCAATACTCTGGATTGACACTGATCAGGGGAAATGTCAGCTTCTTATTGAATGAAACAATGCAGTTAGGCTTGCAATTGCAGAGATTGTATGACTAGAGAAAAATACAGAGCCTGCTGCAGAAAAGTATAGCCAGCCTTACTTTAGTGCAGTAGTAAGCATTAGAGGTATTAAGAGTAGTCTTGTCCCTAAGGTATACACATGCAGTACTGTGTGTTTTAGTGAAAGTTGGCTATAGTGTGAAGAGCATTACAGAAAGCAGACAGAACTGGTATTCTTGGTTTTGTCTATGGAATGTCTGTCTATGGAATCCTAGTGAAATACACTTAGGGATACCTAGAAATGTAGAAAAAATTACATGTATTTTTTATATATATTCTCTCTATATATTTATATATCTGTATATATGTATCCAATTATGCTGGCCACACAAACCTAAAACTGCAGCTAAAGTGATATTAAATTGCATCTTGTATACTTCTCTAAAACAGTATGACAATGGTTGAAGAAATGGAAAAGAAGACAAATGCATGGGAAAAAATGTAAATAGATTGAAGACCTTACCAAATGGGTTATATTTTATAAATGTCAGTCAATTTTTCTAGGAAAGAGCATGGTAACAAAAAGGTCCACAATCATTGTGATACAACACATGAACACAACTTTTCCTAGCAACTGAGATGTTACTGCTGTAGATAGTGGTTAAAACGTCAGTGTCTACATATATTTGAAGAAAATAAAACCCCAAATATATTCCTCCCGCTTCAACTCTTCCAAAGATAAATACAGAGCTGCTGGAAAACTTAAGACACAAAGACACAAAATAAATCAGTTTTTTAAAGTGGTTTTAATTGTCATCAGATAATGTTTGCTGCTGGGAATATTCTTCGACAAAGGGTTGACCATAGAAGAAATAAAAGATATATCTTGAAAATTGATGAGATATTTAAAATTCATCCTTTCTTTAATTAAGAAATAGAGGGTGAAGAATATTTCAGTTTCTGTGAAGTAGAGAAATAAAATTACCCATAGTGTGAATAAAAAACATAACATCTTTTACCATCTGGGCATGTTCACTAGATTATTTGACTTCTATTTGATTATTTCAATTATATTTCTCTGAAGTTTTCAGTGCTGCCAAACCCTGATCTTGTTGGTTTCAGGAATACGAGGCCAGTACTGTCTTTTTTAGAAATGTATGCCTACAAATTTTATCCATGCAAGTTTGTCCCATTGTTATGAAAGCTCACACTTTATCTCAAGGTCTCATGATAGCAGGAGAGTTCATAGCTATATCCAGTTTGTAAATATTTTTCATGAAAATTGCTGCTGCTACCAACAAATAGCCTCCTTGTGTGCTATTGTGATTTGCTATTTTTATTTCTATCCAAATCGTGAAACCTAGCTATCAATAATTCAATTTGGTTACATAAACTGAATTTTAGTAGTTTCGTTTAAGTTCTGTGTTTATTTTTTCTTAATTTCAAATTAATAGCAATCATCTGCAAATTTTTAAATATTTTGGTTATGGTTTCAAAGTACCAGTCATACCATAATACTCTCTGCTATACAGCCGAAATGTTAAATGGCAAAGCTTTAAATGCTAATTTTGAAAAATAATTGCCATCTCCCGTTATCCTGTGTGGTAACTAATAAGTGTGTGTATGCTAAGTATGCAAGTTCATCCTTACATATGAAAATATGGAAGTTCTGTTGTACAGCAATAGGCTTTCAAAGTTGTAGTAGACACAGCAGTAGCAAGCTCTACTCTATGGAAAACATAGAATAAACATACTTTTACAGTTTTAGTTTAACAACCGTTTTTAGTCTTCAAGAAACCATAATAGAAAAAACATATAACACTTAATATTTAAATGTTAGTATTTGTACCAGTTGAAAGTAAAATTATTTCAGGCATGCATCTATTGCTAGGAGCTAACTAATGAGTTGAAAACTTGTTGAAAAGTTAACTTCTAAGTTAGTTCACTTTGTGCTTAATTTTAAGTGAGGGCATTAAACTTGGCAGGATTATATAAGGCAAGCTACAGAAAAACACTAGGGAATCCAATGAAGAAAGTAACAGAAATTCAAAAATTATACAAAAGGTTTTAGTTATAAAGTTGATTAATGAATGGAACTAGCTATCAAGATATCAGTTCTCTATTTTTTATCAGACGAAGGTGATTATCTGTGTGTGTATTGTGTGTGTCAGTCTGGCTGACCATAAGTGAAAATGTCATAATGCTTTTTATTCAGGTAAATGATATGTATTAAGAATCTCAGTGACATCTGTATTACTTCTTGAAGTTGTATATTATTGTGTGTTTGCACATCTAGAGTAAATGCTTACACTCCATGCAGATCTCTATCAGACAGAGGCTTCAGGAGATGGAAAATTACATCTGCTATATTTTTGGAACTACAGGCTGCAAGATCCTTTTTCAGCTTTCTGTGGCTTTTAAATAGCAAGAGATTCCTGTGATAGCCTATTAACTGTAGCAATTGAATGTCTTCAAGAATTGTAGGGTAGCTTCTCATATTTGAGAAGTCATGGAGGTCCAATGAAGTCCCCAGAGACTGGAAAAGTAGAAACACAATCCTTGTTTTTAGAAAGGGAAAAAAGGAAGACCTGGGGAACTAGTCTAGTCCATTTCACCTCCGTGCCTGGCAGGATCATGGACTAGATCCTTCTGGATATCATGCTTTGGATAATGAAAAATAAGAAGGTGATCGGTGACAGCCAACACGGTTTCACTAAGATTAAATCATGAGTGAAAAATGTGGTGCCCTTCTACACTGGGATTACCACATAGGTGGATAAGGGAAGAGCAACAGAGCTCATCTATCTGGACTTGTGCAAAGCATTTGACGCTGTCCTGCATGACTTTCTAGTCTCTACACTGGAGAGACATGGATTTGATGGATGGATCATGTGGTGGATAAAGAGCTCTCTGGATGGTCACACTCGTAGAGCCGTGGTTACAGCTTGATGACCAAGTGGAGACAAGTGGCATTGCTCAGGGGTCAGTATTGAGATCAGCACTCTTTAACATCTCCAGTGGCAACCTGGACAGCAGGACAGAATACACCCTTACCACTTTTACCAATGACATCAAGCTGTGTGGTGCAGGCAACACTCTGCAGGGAAGGAATGCCATCCAAAGGGACTTTGACAGGCTTGAGAGGTAATCTGATGCAAACCTCGTGAACTTCAACAAGGCTGAGAGCAAGGTCCTGCAGCTGGGTTGGGGCAATCCCAAGCAGAAATACACGTTGGGTGGAGAAGAGATTGGGAGCAGCCCTGAGCAGAAGGACTGGTAGGTGTTGGTTGAGCTGGCAACATGTACTTGCAGCCCAGAAAGCCAAACCTGGGGTGTGACAAGCAGGTCAAGGGAGGTGATTTCCCCATCATCTTGTGAGAAGCTCTTGTGAGACTTCATCTGGAGCACTGTGTCCTGCTCTGGGGCCCCCAACATAAGAAGGACAAGAACCTCTTGGAGTGAGTTCAGAGGAAGCTATGAAGGTGATCGGAGGGCTGGAGGACCTCTCCTATGAAGACAGGCTGAGAGAGCTGGTGTTTTTCAGCCTGGAGAAGAGACGGCTCTGGGGGGACCTTCCAGCAGTCTTCCAGTGCCCAAAGGGGCTACAAGAGAGCTGGAGAGGGACTTGTACAAGGGCATGTAGTGACAGAACAAGGGGAGTGGTTTTAAACTGAAAGAGGGCAGGGTTAGATTAGATACTAGGAAGAAATTCTTTACTGTGAGAGAGGTGATACACTGGCACAGGTTGCCCAGACAAGCTGTGCCTTCCTGGAAATATTCAAGGGAAGGCAGGATGGGGCCTTGAGCAAGCTGGTCTAGTGGAAGGTTCCTTGCCCATGGGAGGGTGTTGGAACTAGATGATCCTCAAGGTCCCTTCCAACCCAAACCATTCTATGACTCTGTGACTAGTTATAGTACTGACTGAGATCTTTGGTTAGGATTAAATTATCATTGAGTACAAGATCAGCATTCTGAAATGATTCTGAATATTTCCTGTCTGTAATACAAGAAAAAACACAGACTATTATGAAAAGCTGTAGATGAGGCCATTTAACAAAAGTTGTGAAAATGAGATAGAGTAGGTTACTTTTCATCTTAGCTACAGCTTATCAATATGCTTCATTCTATACAAGATATAAAATAAGCTCCCCATTCTGAATGTTTTAATTCTTCATTAATAGGAAATACATGTCAAAAACTTGCCTAAAATTGTGCTCTTCTATTCTATCTTCAGACACCTGAATAACAACCTTATTCTTTAAAGTGATGAGCTTTCGATTACAACCAGTTATACCTCAACGTGACCAAAAACAAAAGAAATGTTTTAATAATGAACTGTTTTAATCCTGGCCTGTATCAAATACAGTGTGGCCAGCAGGACCAGGGCAGTGATTTTTCCCATGTACTCAACACTGGTGAGGCTCAGGAGACACCTTAGTGTTCTCTACAGCTCCCTGAAAGGAGGCTGTAGCCAGGTGGGGATTAACCCTTTCTCCCAGGCACTAGCAACAAGGGGAGAGGAAATGGTTTTCATCTGTGCCAGGAAAGGTTCAGATTGGATATCAGCAGCAATTTATTCACTGAAAAGATGGTTAAGCATTGTAACAGGCTGCCCAGGGAGGTGGTGGAGTCACCATCCATGGAAGCATTCAAGAAATGACTGGATGTGGCACTTAGTGTTATGCTTCTGTTGTCATGGTGGTGTTGGTCCAAGGTTGGAGCTGATGATCTTGGAGATCTTTTCCAGCCTTAATGATTCTATGATTCTAATTTTCTTTCTTTTTTTTTTTCTCTAGAAAGATAGCTGTACACTTTGAGAGAGAGAGAGAGAAAGTGAGAGAGAAAAAGAAAGAAAGAAAGAAAGAAAGAAAGAAAGAAAGAAAGAAAGAAAGAAAGAAAGAAAGAAAGAAAGAAAGAAAGAAAGAAAGAAAGAAAGAAAGAAAGAAAGAAAGAAAGAAAGAAAGAAAGAAAGAAAGAAAGAAAGAAAGAAAGAAAGAAAGAAAGAAAGAAAGAAAGAAAGAAAGAAAGAAAGAAAGAAAGAAAAGAAAGAAAAGAAAGAAAGAAATGAAGAACTATGATACTGCCTTTAAACAACTTTGAGTGCTGATTGGAAAGTACAGAACAAAAAAAAACAATAAAACTCTAAGTGCCTGAACCTACATACTGGTCACAAGTGACAATGCTTACAGAACTCTTGGTCTGACAAAGATGTGAAGTAGTGTGTGGGATAACGTGGAAAGATACTTCCCTGAAGGCAATAGTACTTCCTACAAAACAAGTTTTGAAAGCTTTGGATTATAAACTCAACATTTCATTTCCATAATAGGCATAGCAGAGGACAGATATGTGTCTGCCCCCCAGCAGCGTTCCCAACAGTTGTTCCCTTGATGGCAATCCAGCCAGGACTATCTTCCCATAATTGTATGCTCCTGAGTTGTCTCCATAGGATCTTCGTTTTTTTCAACCTGCCTGCCAACAGACAGCTTCAGTGGATGCTATAACTTTTTGATTCATGAGTGTCAGTCAGCCTGATGGTCAGGTTAGTCACTCTGGGTACTTGCACAATGTTTTAGGACTTGTAACCACACAGATCAAACTGGCAGTTTCTAGCCATCTGCTTACATGAATATAAGTGTGTGTGTGTCCAACCATACTGTGGTTAGTTGTTATTAGGATTATCTTGGACATGGTCTCAGCAGCTGCATTTCCCATGAGTGAAGAACTGTACATTATGTGAACATATATGGCTCAGCAAGGGAGAAAGTGCCTCTTCACAGAGTGTTATCTTCCCCCACAGAGTGTTTATCTCTTTTTTTGTCTCTCAGTCCAGAAACTATATACCCTAGGGCATCTCAAGAAAAGCAGAGGAAATTTTTAAATAAGTGTCTAGGAAAAGATTGTTTTCTCTGCTTGTAACTTGCATTACTGTGGAGTGGCCAAACTGGTAATGGAGAGAGGCTCCAGGGAATTCTGAAGAACTTGGAGGTAGATATTGCTGATATCTGGATGTGGCATGAAGGTGTTTTTGGACAGACCATAGAATTAGGTATGGTGAAATACCTGTTTCAGATCTGCTTCTATCCAGGTTGCAGCAGTCTCCAATACTTGCCATTCCCATTTTGTGTACCATTTCCCAAGGGAGTGTTCTGATACTTGGCCATGGAAAAGGGCTTTCAAGCAGGTCTTCCTGCTGAGGTGTTCAACCATGTCCTGAAGTGCTTCTGCTGCAAGGCAGCATACACAGACCACGAATTTGGCTTGTAGGCTATTATTGCAGGTATTCTGGTAAGGTTTTGTAGACACAATAGTTGAGTTGAAAAGGGTCTTCAGGGGTATCAAAGGAGAAGTTTTAAAGAGTTACAGTGCCTTTACCTAGAGCTTGAGCTAAATATCACAGATCTTTCAGGCTGGGAATTGAAGTACAGGGAAGAACTTTGACTCGTTCTGCAGGTAGAGCACTTTGAGTTATTTCACAATAGAAAGATCAACCTGATTCTTCCTGACAGTTTAACAAATGAGTGATGCCTTTTGTTTTAAATAGTAAATAGTAGTTCAGATGTCCCCAAGCTTTCTATGGATTAACTTCAGCAAAATATTTCCTAAGCATTTACAAATTATTGTTCTGAATGCTTATAAGTTGTCTAATTCTTTACTTAATTTGCTAATTGTCTGTTCTTTAAACAATTAACACTGTCATATTCACTAATTGCCACAAGACAAGAAAGGGATTCCTTCTATAGTATTAGACAGCAATCTGAAGGAATATTCAGAGAGGTGTAGATTTTCTGTTTTGTGTAAAGAAATTAAAGGTACCATAATTAAGCATTTTCTAAGCACTACTGATAAGAAAATCAGCTGGCTGGTATGAAGGAAGTATGTTGTGTATAAATATTCTGATTTTCATTTTAATGTAACAGTTTCCTGTTCTACTTAGTGGCTGAGAAACTAACTCTTGCAAGACTACAGGTACATGCCGATAGCGTGCTCTGAAATATGGATTTCTCATTTTTGTTTTCAGGTTGTTGCTCAAAAATGTAGGAAATGAGCAATTACAGTAAGTAGTTTGAATAGACTGAGTCCACATAGATTATTAGCACAGTAAAGGATGTCATGTACTAATCACTAAAATGGACTACTGAGACAGTAAAAAGAAAGGGAAGCTGTTTTTGAAAATTATTTAATTTACAGGCAACAGAAAAGGGAGAGGAAAATACAGAATTCTATTTGAATAACTTAGAAAATGGTTCAGGGTGATAGAGTATGGTGGCTAAGACTCAGATTTAAGCAAGATTTCTTGAAAGAAAATCCAGTAACTTTGCATGTCAAAGATCTTAAAATAGTTGTCATTAAGATTGCTAAATAAACCAATGCTCTGGTACTTCTCAAATCAGCAGGTATTTCTAGCAAAAAAGACAAAAATAAAGAAGCAGTAAAGATGAAAAAGGACAACTACAAGTATATGAAGACATTGAGAGACAAAAATCTAAACTAAAATGAAAGTCTCAACTTCCACTAAGAGCTGAGACCATCAAGTGTTTACAGAGATGGTCCTATACAATGTTCAGTATTTCAAATAAAAGATGTTCATACTGTAGTGATTACCTGCTACACTGACCATATTAGTTTTTCTGTAGAATGCATTCTTCTCCTTAACTATGGACAGTGTTAAGAGAAAATAAGTTTTATAAGAATCTGCACATGGGGAGGAGTTGAGGGTCTATAACCCCTGCTGCCCGTCACATGGACGTCGTGGAAATAGGCAGCAGCTGCCTTTTATTGTGGTGTTCCACAGCCAGATGATTCAGTGCTGCCGGAAATCCTTTTAAAACCTGATCTTGTTCAATGAAGCATTAGTTTATATGCTGTTCTCTTTTCTGCCTTCCCTTCTCTAGGGCTGGGAAACATTTCTGGGCAGAAGGGAAAGAGCACTTCACAGTTCAGGTCAGGTAAAGATTTCAAGGATTGATGGTAGAAGGGAGTGCACAGGCAGCTAGGGAGTTAAAATACACTGCACCAGCTACCCTACATTTCATCTACAGCCACATGCTTTTGAGAAACAGGGATACATAAGGGAGCTTTCACTGCTTTCAAAAGTGGTTCTGCAATTTAAAGGTCATTGGCACGTTCCTCCTCTAGCATAAATGGAAGCTGCTTGTCCCATCTAACCTCCTCTATAGCCAAGCACTATAAAGGGCCTTATTGTGGATGCCCAAAGTTCTCCAGTAGCATAAGCAGGTTGCCCCAGTTTCCTCACTCTGGGTGTCTCCATATCCCAGACTAGGGAAATGAAGTTCCTAGTAGATATGCTGTGAGTAATAACCATTGTGGTAATAGGTATATGGGAAGATATTGCTTCAGCTGTCTGCATTAATTATTTATTAGTGGTCTCATCATGAGGAGCATCAGCTCTGAGGCTAGGTATGTGGGATAATCTCATGGTCTGTCTTTGGGCAGGAAATGCAACTGGACAGTAATTTACAGAGAAATAACATAACCTGCAGCTCCCCAGAACTGATACTACCCTGTCACATCTCATCATTATTCAAGTGTGAAACAGCTGCCTGTCTCCATCCACCTCAGGTTTTTCAGCCAGAAGAATTGCTGAAATACATCTTCTTTTAAGCTTACAAGACTTTTTAAAACATGCATAAGGCTTGAACATGGAATGTTACTCAATGATTTTTATAGGCACCTTCACAGCCAATTTCTGCTCTGATGAGACGTATCAAACACCTGCTTTTAGAAAGCAGCTCAGATTTTTGTACAGTCTTAAAAGCGGAGTTTATTGCATCTCTTTTTTGATAGTTTGCATGTTTTACCACACAATCATCATAGATCTCATTTGTCTTAGCTGTATTTTGTTCTTAAAAATGAAGTTTAACAAACAAATATTTTACACTTACCTATATGGAACAAAGAGTTTAGGAGGAAGGTAAATTGCTAGTCTTAGTTGTTTGAAAGCAGTGAAAAGGGGAAAGAATCAATTTGGTCCAAAATATATAGTAGAAATTGAGGTTAGAGTTTCTCAGTGGAATTAATAGGAGTTAATAAAATGCGTTTCTTGAGTAAAACAGTGGGTGCTGATGATCCAGAGTTCATGGTGTACCCTTCTGAGGGTGGTGAATATGCTCCAGATGAGCTCTATGCTGGTTTTGTAGACAGAACAGCACTACAAGCTGGCATGCATCTTCTGGTTTAGTTCTATTCTGCACACCCTAAAGTTGTTCTATATGTGCACCACATTGGTTACATGGGCACAGTAGAAATGATTCACTTCACACAAAAAAGCTCCCAGGTTGCATCTACATCAGTGTTTTAGTTTAATGTGTGATTCTGGATGCCATGGAGGGATGCCCACTAACCCCCCAATAATCCAGTGTATTCTATCCATTGGATGAGTGGGAAGATGCTGCTAAGGTAGCTTTTCCACCAGCTGTACTACTGCTATGCATCTCAGGCTGCTATCAGATGCCAGACCACCAAGAAAATGGAGGATCTAAATATGTCAATTGATTTCCTTCAGGTATACTGGAACAATTGTTCTGGGACTATGTTCTTAAAATCCCCTGGGTGAAATCCTTCATGATGAAATTCAGAAGGCAGAGAAGTCCCAACTTTGAAAGTGCTGCCACCAGGAGACAGAACATCTTTTGTTTTACTTTGTAGGTACTGTTTTTGTGGAACAGAAATATTCCCCATCAGTTGTGTATTTGTTTGGTTTTGTTTCCTTGTTTGTTGCATCAATAAAATCTGCACCTGTTTGTTTTGGCACCAGGAACATTTAGTTATCTGGCCTGTATAAACATTTCCCACCTGCCTTTCTTATCTCTCCTCCAGTGATAAATACCCACTACTCTTGTTGTGGGCAATTAGCAGACCAGTTAATCCAGGAGAGGCAAATTCTTTAGGACATCTGCTAACACTTCTTTTTTAACATGTGCTTTCGTATTAGAAATTACAGAGAGAGTTTTTTTTTATTATTTAAGATACATGAGGAGAAAGAAAATGCATTTCTAGATGATGTGCTGTTATGATGAGCAGGCATTAATAATTGACATTTGTGGTGAGACAGAAGGCAGTACACACTCTGAGGGATTGCGATGATATCATGGTAACCATGAGAGCAAAGCCCAAGTGGTCTGTGATGACGGCAGATATGTGCATTGCTCTATACAAGCTGTTCCTCTGTTGGGTAGTTTATATTTGATGGAAATCCGTTTATTCAACTCATACGTAAAATATCTACACGTACTCCTGAAAGTTTGCTGGGGACAGGATTGGGTCAGCTCAGTTGCACAAACATGGGGAGAATGAACAGCTACTAACAAGCATCACCCCAACGAAATGAAGCAGAATTTCCGTCCTTGTGTTACAAGGGGAATAGCTGTGCTGCAAGGGAGGAACCTGCAGATGGATGAGCCTGTTTTCCAGAACAAGTAGGTGAGATTTTCATCCTGTGTGCCCAGGATGCAGCCTGCTTTATGAGAAGTTACAGATAGCTTGTCGCTGTCGGCGGTGCCAAGAGGCAATGACACGCGAGTGGTCAGCAGAAAGGAATGAATTGAATTATTTATTTAATAAAGGACGGGTTTTTATGTGTTTAGTTCTTTTACTGTTTTCCTAAAGGGCAAGAGGTATTGGACCTCTAACTAACTACCTATCAGGGTGATTGGTCAATTCACACATCATTCATTTCTTTAGTCAGTATCACAACAATTCTAATTATAAACGCAGGTGCAAGATTAGCAAAGTCTGTTTACAGAAAACCTTACCATGTTTTGCATAGTTTCGCATGAGAAAGAACAGAGCTCTCACAAACTGCTGCTGAGAGCTGAAATCTTCTCTGCTAAGGCTTTTTAGCATCCATAATAGCTCCTATGAATTGTTGTAGTTGCAATTTCCTTTGGTAACCTCAGTCCTGTCCCAAATATAGTGCAAAGATGTATCTCCTCTGTGGTTACTGGCATGCATCTCCTTGCATTTGTATAACTTAATACGAGTATGATCATACAGAGAGCTGCTTGTATTCCTCACACCCTCACAAACCAGTGTAACTCCTGAGAGAAGGATTTCTCAGACCTTTTTTTTTTACTTGGTAATTAATTGTCTTGGTTTGAAAGACAGGTGTCTGCTAAGGAAGGCAGGAGCCTCCCCTGGAATAGGAAATGCAATCCCCTTCCCTCCGAATTACTATATATTTGAAATTGAGGGGCTTTCAGGCAAAGATATGATGAATAGGAATAACAGTTCTTTACTTATATATATATATATGTATAAAACAAGGCAAACAAAACAACAGTAACTATGGCAGTAACAAGTCCCACAAACCCAGTGACACCTTCTCGGCTGTCAGGCCCTTTCCCCTCGGTGCAGTTCCGCTCACGGCCAGCGGGGGCGCTGGCGGCTCCCGGTGAGCAGGGCAGGTGCGATGGTTCCCCCGCGGCTGCAGGGGGCGCTCCGGAGCGAGCCCGGGCACCACGCGGTAATGGCGGCTC
>VWZT01009281.1:13617-39909 GCA_013397055.1 Pachycephala philippinensis
GTAGACGAGATGTATCAAACTCCGGAGCTGCAGCGGAGCCCCGAGACGTCTGGGCAGGCAGGCGTGTGCAGCTACAGTGTAGCGAAGCAGCAAAGAAAACGGCAGGGGCAGGGCAGCCGCAGCCCAGCTCCCAGCGAGGAGGGGGAAGACGGGCTTCGGATCCCGGTGGGGTCCCCGGTAGAAAGCAGCAGAAGGCAGGGGGTCTGCAAAAGCGAGTAATCTCCTTCACTCCGACGGGGAGCTTTGCTCTCCTCAGATGCCGGGAGAAACAGGAAGCCCAGCGCTGTATCCAGCCTCTCTTTGCCAGTTCAAATCTCGCAGCATACCCCGCCCAGCACGAGAAAAACCCAGGCCAGATGGACTCCTCCCCCAGTGGCCATGTCTTTTGTCCTTCTTAATTGTTTAGAGATAAGCAACTAAAGTATGGGGAAAATTCCTTAAGAGGGAAAAAAAAGAAACAAAAAGGCAACTCCTAAAACCCTCAACATTAATACACTTATCAAAATACAAATAGTTATTATTTTCACTCTAATCATTTAGCAAATCAATTAATTAGCTTGGTGAAATCCACCTCAAAGGGCAGCATTTTGACTCAGGTCCCACCTTTTCAGAATGGTGAAAATGGTGAAATGCTTTGGAGCCAAGTCTGGGACAGGACAGTGGACCTCCAACCCACTTTGTGCTGAGGTGTTAGTTTTCTGCTGCCTTTCCTTTTCCATAAGGGAAGGATGCATGCTAGCGATGATACAGGGCATCATACAGAGCTGCTGCTTGTTTCAACATGTTTAACTAAGGCCTTTTTGTACATTCTTAGTTTTCACTGATGTTCAGGTGTTCTGTTTAGCTGCATGAGCTGGTAAAGAAACTGACTTCTGACATTCGGGAATCAGTCTTGTGTGAGAATTTCTTCATTGGCAGAGAGGTCTCTGCCTTCTCAACACCATTGTGACAAGGGACCAGCCGTCATTGGGTACTACTATGCTGTGGTTATAAATAGGTGTGCCTGGGAAAATAAATATGTAGCATGATGCTGCAAAGCACTTGCCACATAATGTGTTCTTGGTCTCTGCTCTGGTATACAACCGTGCTGCATAAACCTCTGTTTTGGGTAGTACCTGTTTGGCAGTAGTATGGCTTCAGGCTAAGTATGAGCAGGGTTGTCATATCTTGTTTGTCTTATCCTTTGCATAAAAGATGACAAAATCCTGAAAACTTTTAGACATAAGATTTATGCTCTTATCCCCAGCCTTCTAAGACAGGGACTGGGCTCTCAAGAGCTGACATTAATTGAATATTTTTGTTTGTTTATTTCTTCTGCCTGAATACACTGCTTAGGCAGTTTTAAAATTCTTTTTCTTAGCTGATAGCTTAGTTTTGTGGAAATACATTCGCACAACTTTAGAATGTATTAATCTGTAAACTCAAATAAGCATGTACTAACATGCTTAGAGAAAAAGGAATGTTGGTTGGAAAAAAGAAAATCTGTTCAACACTGGAGTTTTAGTTATCACTACAATGTAAGGTACTGAATAATAGTAAACCAAGGCAGTTCTTTGAATTAAGACATGATCGGCTTGGTATATAAGACAATCTTTGATAGAATGGAAGTGGAATTAATGTGTTCTTTATAATTCCTTACTGTCCAGAGGGATGGGTAAGGATTGCTGCCTGAGTTCCTCTGTTTTTCCCTTTGCAATATCTGTAGCCTAGTTATCTGAATTCCCTCTTACACTTTTCCTGTATTCGTCTGTTTTACTATTATTTCCACATAAGTTAAAGTATTTTACAAAAAAATTATTTAAAAATGGATAAGAAAACAAAAATATAACAAAAATGTACCTCCTTTGTTTTTCTCCCCCTTCCTCTGATACTCAAACATTCTGTGTGAAGACAAAATATTTTTGTGACCTGGGGGAGAGAGGAAGAAAGGTTCAGTGACAGAAAATTTTGAACTCCATCTTTATGAATGACAGACCCATTTCAGGTAAATACAAACTTTTCTGGTGTCTGTCTGGAGAACCTGTGGAACTTATTAATCTTTTTCACTTGCACTTACTCCTCGGACATTCATTGCCACAGGGTAGGTTAAAAGACAAGTTTCTACGGAGTCTGATAATCAGCCTTCAATGTTGAATAATTTACATTGTATTTTCACCCTGGTTTTTTCCCCCAGGGTTGAAGAGCTATTAGGTGTGGGATTTACCTACCAAAATTAACCTGTTTTGTTTCTATTAGCATTCAGATTTAGCTCAGAAGAAAGTATTCATCCATTTCAACTTTCTAGTTTGTGCCAATACAGCTTATTAGAGGCTTGAAAGGCCAAAGTGAAATGCAAAAATTGGCATTCGTTTTCCCATTAAAAAAAGCAGGAAGCATACAATACAGGCAGAAACCCTGTATTTCCTCTTTAAAACACAAGGTGTAAGTAAACACCACGTTTTTAGCCCAAAACATAAGATCTCTTCCAAGGAAATGAAATAAACTACTCTTTCTGTTTGCTTTGTATAGAAACCATTTGTTGAGAACTGAGCACTTGTATTTGAATAGCACAATTAACAATTATTTGTTCATTTACGACAACATTAGTACATCTGTTTCTCTCTGTAGGAGTGTCAGGTCAGGCTGTTCTTGCCATGATGTCAACAGTTCATTCCTGTCTGTGGAGTTATTTTCCACAGGCTTTTTTTCAGGCTGAGTGAATTCCCTGATGCACTTTACATGACTTCATAAGCAGTAGCTTGAGAGTAATGTGGTGGGTAACAAGTGGAGAAGAGAAAGGGCCTGTTTGCAAAGATGGTGCCTAACTTGGAGGAATGTCTGTGGAACCAGGATTTCAAAACTGTCCTTGCTAGGGTGGGCTTGCTGCCTCCTACCCAAGTCTTACAATGTGTCCAAGTAAAAAGGTTTATCTTGGAATCCAGCTCAGGTGTTTTGCTACACATAGGCTCTATGTTCTTTGTTTGACAGTCTATGTTCAATGCTGGTTTCTCATCTCACCTGGTTTTCCAAGAGTTCTTAAGATTTCCTTTTCAGATTTAGATAGTTGCACTGATTTGTTTTGCTTGATATGAAACATTTTAGACTATGCTTTAATCCATTTCTGTGTATTGTTTTTTTTGTCTGATGTTTCAAGAAGTTGTTTTTGTTTCCCAATAAAGTTATTTTGGTTTCAAGAATACCACCTAAATGCTTTTCCTTTAGTTTCAATACCACATTGTGACCAATTGCATATTTTTCCAGGTTGTTTGAAATAGTAATGATATACTTTTATGTACAGATACTGTGAGTATTCAAACAGATTTTCCCTCCAAAACCGGATATGAACACATTTTATTTCTCTTTTTTACTTTGAAGATTAAATTAAAATCATAGAAGCGTAGAATACCTGAGTTGGAAGGGACCCCCAAAGATTATTGATGTCCAGCTCCTGGCCCAGCGCAGGACTACTCCAAGAATCACACCACGTACCTGACAGCAGTGTGCAAAATTATTCTGCTAACATTTTGGAATTATTTATGGGTAGCGGATTTACATATTTAATATTAAAAATTAAATTTTAAATGCGAATTATGAATTGAGGCTATGAATCTCTTTTCTCTACCAAGCAGGCAATACAGCAGAATTCTTAATGTGAGATATTTTCGCAAATTGCACTGTACTAGCTGAAGATGGAGTAGAAATTTGACTGATGTTGATGGACATCTCTGCATTGGTACTGAGTGGGAATACACACCAGCTAATTTTAGCATAGGCTGAATCTCGCTAACTTCTTGGAGCAGTCAGTGGAGAGAGAGCAACTTTTCCAAGGGACAGTTTAGAGCAGGAGCCTAGCATAGCTGTTCTTATTTGTGCTCTGAAGGATCATGTGGTAGAGTCCTGCTCAGCCTCTAATTATCTGTATAACCTAAGGTTTGTATAAGATTTGATGTTATAGCAGCTAATCCTTCCACATGTTAATTAGATAAGTATTATGATATAAAATGCCAATATTCATTTTAACTTTACATAGAGTAGAAAATTGCAATGTTGGTAGGTTTTATAAAAATGTCTGTTATAAAATTATATAAAAGCACATTAATATTTTCAATAAACTTACATAAAGACAATAAGATTAGCAGCTGTACATTTAAGCTTCCTTTTAGGCAGATTTCTTAAAGCCAAATAAGGGGTCAGTGAAGGAAGAATGTGTCCCATTATTCCATAGTTAATAGGTACCATTACTTGCCATCCCTGATTAGTAAAACTGTGGTTCTTGGTTCAGGCACACACACCACACACACATCTCAATTTCTGGAAGAGTAGTCTGAAGGATTTATTGCATCTTGCCTTTGAGCTTTAAAGGGAAAAGGTTAAAAAAATGTAATAACTCTGAGTCAAGGCATTTCATGTTGTAAAATACACGAAATCGCATGAAAGTATCACAAGTCCCAGCAGTAACAGGGAAAAAAGTTCTAATGGTTTCTTCTTAAATCCCTGCAAATGTCAGCTTTTAGTTTCCTTTGGGCAAATCAGAACACTATGTATTCTTGTTAGGACAATTTTTTTTCTCAAGGATTATATATTTCACTTTCTTGGCTCATCTTACTGCATCCTGAGGCATTCCCAGCTTTGTTCTCAGTCCGGTTATCAGTTCCACATGTCATCAAAGGAATACACAGGTTTTGGGTGCCTGTTTAATATGCTCCTTTTAGTTTCTCTTTCTCAATTTACTGAACAGCTGCACAGAAAAAAAATCCTGAAAGCAACCCAGATGTGTTTAAAAAACCCATGTTTTTATATGCAGTCATATAAATAATATTCCTGTTAAAACATTAACATCTATACTATTAATTTAATTAAGGACAATATAATCCTATGGCATATACCTTAACATTGTAAAAATTACAAGGTTCATCACTGTCCACAACCAAAAAATTGTGTTGAAAGATGTATACTGGAACAAAGCTATCTGCTAAAAAAATAAGCAAAGTAAACTGCAGCACTGTGGTATTGTCTAACATTTAATCAACATTCAGGAAGCCTGAGGCTGCTCTGGAATGTACATACTTTTCAACAGCAGTGCTGGTTTAATTAGGCTACATTATGCTCCACCTCCAACTGCTAATTCCTCCCATTCCCTTTCAGTGTGCTGGGGCAGCTAGTTGTGCAGCTGAGAAGTTAAAGCACCTCAAACCTATTATTCTCTCTGCTGGACACCTGTCAGTGAGATCAGTTCCCCACTTTGGTTCACAGTATGGATGAGCAAACACTTATGCCAGAAGAAATGAAGAGATAATAAAATGGCAGGAATGAGAGGTCATGATGCTTTAAGTGGTCAAAGGCTGTTGAAAATTTTAGAGACCGTAGACAAACTTTTCACACCTTCCCATGTCAGTTAAGCTCAAGTAATTCATACTTTTCTTTACATGTACCTCAAGAACTCTTCAATATATACATATATATCAAAGATTGTGAAGGAGTGGACTAAAAAAACCAGTCTGTCATGGTTTAGGAATGGTATTCCCTATGCCTCTCTCGAATTACCACAGCATTTTTCTTTCAAATACTCTGCCACTTTATCAGGGTCCTGTAGTTGTTCAGGGGTGAACTTCCAAACCATTGGAGCAGACTAATCCTTCAAAAGATAACCCATTTTCTCCCACATTCCATGCCGCTCATGTCTATCCACTCTTGGGGCAGATCTCTGAATAATCTCCCTAGAAATCTCTTTCATGACTCTAAACATGGTGTGGATCCCGCTGAGGAGATCTGGCAGACTTAGCAACAAGAACATGCTTTCCTTAACATCCAAAGGGAATTCAAGTCTCAAAAGCTGTTGTAACAGGCCTGAAGGAGGAAAAGGGGGTAAAAGGTTGGGGAAAATCATCCTCCCCCATTCCCTCCACGGACTGGATATGATTATTAATGGACTCCCAAAGGTAGAGCCCAAGGTAAGGGTAGGAGGGCAGCACTGCCTACACATCCCAAAATACCCTCATTGCCCTTGATGTCATCATGTTATAGACAGATATTCCACAGTACAGCAAAGCAATCCTGATCCCTCTTCCTGCTCTGAAAAAGAGCTCCATGAGGGGCACATAGTGCATATATGGAAAGATATACAGGGTTAGGTGCCACACCCACAGGAACAGACCAAGCAACATTGTGACCACCGGCTCCAGACTTAATATAGCAAATACTTAGATCGAACTTGTTTCCAACCTGCTCTGGGCAGATCTGTTGTTATCTCAACCCTTCATGACCCACACCGGGCATCGAATATGGCTGTCATGGTTCAGGAATGGTACTCCCGAATTTAGTGTTCTCACGGAAACCACTCCAAAACATGCACTGTTTGCTCACTCTTCCCTGTCTCACTCCAGTCCCTGCATGGCACTGAGAGGAGAACTGGAAACACAAAAGGCAAAGATCATGGGTTGAGATAAGAACAATTTACTGGAAACAGCAATGGGATAAGAAAATAAACAGTAACAGCAACAATATTAACAGCAAAAGCATACAAGGGAGGCGAGTGATTCCCATGCGAATGCTCACCATTGTACCACAGGATGCTTGACAAAACCTGGCTGCCACCATACTACTCTGACCTGGTGGGGACCCTTTCCCCGTTCCCGGAAAATGACATAAAGAGGTATAAAATAACCTGGCCATGGCCCCTACTGACTACTGTAAAAATTAACCCTGTCCTGGTGGGAACTAGGACACAGGCAAAACAAATGACAAATCATCCTTTCTGAAGAGCTGAGTTAACTTTCCAGTGTAACTTCAGTTCACAAATTGTTTTATCTACCATGCACATATATCTAGAAGTTTTTTTCATTACATAGTGCATCATTTTTTCTATAAGTATGTTGCAGATATCCTTTCTCACAAAAAAAAGGGGACAAGGTGAAAAAGTCTATTATCTCTGTTCTCTGAGTGATGTTCAAGGCAAATAAAGGCTAAGATTCAAAGGTCATTCTTTCTCTTGTTTATCCAATTCTATGCGTAAGAATGGGATGTTAAGAGCCATACTAGATGTTCACTGTTAACATTATAAAGGAAGATCTTTTTTCTTTTATTCATGAGTGTTTCTGTGACATGCCAGAGATTCTTTTTTTGCATCAATTGAGTGAGCTATGCTGGCCTGCTTACAGATTGTATTAGAATATGAGTATCATAGTGTTTTTTCAACATCTGTTTAGTACAGCCTTCCTACCTGCAAACTCTGGTATGATTCTTTCTTCTTTTAAGCCAGAAAGCCAATTTTACAGGCTTTTGTTTCTAGGCAGTTGTTCCTGACCCCATGCTGCAGTTTTGTTTGTGCCAACACTCGTGAACATGGAGTTGCCTGGATTAGAAAAAATCTTTCCGTTTTTTTGAGTTTGTTATTTAACCTGAAAAATGTAACTGAATGAATCTACAGCGTATTTCCATAAATGCTTTGAATTGCCACAACTCAGGTGACAATAAACTTTATCACAAGGGCAGGAAACATTGGTAAGGCTGAAGAGTGATGTATGAAGAGCAGGAGGGTATTTTGTGAGATAGTTCATGATTGATAGGATATTTTAAATGAAGTTCAAACATTCTTGAAATTATTAAAATTTAAAACCATGAAAAAGTCAAGAAACAAATTTTTAGTCATGGCTCCTCTTTTTCAGCACCACACCTTTTGGACATATACTTAATAATTTTATTCCTGGTATTTCTGTTGTGTGCAGAAGTGGAACACCTGTTCAGGTTCACTTCTTCCCTCTATCCATTTTTAAAAATCTTTTAATAATTCTTGTTATCTGGGAAAGTTTTTTTTCTGGTCTTAATGGCATGGGTCAGAATTTCCATTGCACTGTTTGATCTTTCTACAAATCATGAGTTTGGTAGCTGTAATAATAATAACAAACCCCAGCAGATAAGAAATATGAGACAGAGGATTTAAAAGTAGTGCCATCACCAAAAAATTTTTTCCATATGAATAATGCGTGCCTGAAATAGCTCTCTTAAATGAAATTAAATGAAATTAAATTAACTAATATTTAAATTCTCCAAGACTTCCACACTTGTGGAATTTGGATTTGGTCCTTTGTTCTTGGTCAATTTGGGGCTGGGCAGTTATGAGACACCTTTTTTCTTCTTGTGGATATGCTGCTTATTCAATTCTCTGGGTTATAGAGCTCCACATCTTAGAGCTGTCAGATAACTACATTTTTCATTTCCCTTTCTGCTGCTCAGGCTGAGAGAGGGGGATGGACCTTTTAGTATCAGTGACTTTCTCTACACCAATCCCTCCTCCAGAAAAGGTCTACGTTTCTCCTGATTCGTTTGGCTTTGTGTGGGATTGCTAGTTGTACAGCCTTGAAGGCTACAGCTCTTTACACTTTGAAATCAGGACAAGCTGGTTTTAGTCCTTATTTTCAAAGCCACAAAAGAACTTGCTTTAATGTTTTGAGTAATGTTTTCCCAAAATTTATTTTCACATCAGTATACTCTCTTCACACTGTCAATACTTCCACTGCCTATTCTCCGATACTTAAAATAACTAGTTATTTCTTTAGCTTCCATCTCTACCTTTGGGACGTGTAGCAGATTTTCCTTTCATTAATTCACTTTCTGTTATTTTATCTCAGCCATTTTTATTTTCAGTTACATGTCTTATTAATATACTCATGTGATAGCTTTCCTAATCATCACTGATCATTTATTTCAGAGTTTGACATTTTCTCCTTAATGTCTTTTACTTTTAAGTTAACATAATCTAATTCTTTTTAAAAAATTCATCAGTTTCCCAGTAACCTATTTTTATGTCTTTCATCTTTTCCTATCTAATGGAATTCAACTAATTGTATGGTTTAGCTGTTCATTCCTCAATTATGAACTGTAGAGACTGTGAGGAGATGGACAGGTTTTATGTGATATATGTTATAGAAGTGGCTCTTTGATTAGATTGAAAATAAACAGGAATTTAAAAATTGATCAGAATTTAAATGATGTGGAAACCTAAATCCATATGCTAGGCAAAGAACCTAATTTGTTTTGTCATACATAACATAAGTTTTTCTTTAAATAGCCCTTCACCAAGAAAAATAGATATGCTGACTTATTATCCATAGCTCCACCAGAGGACATGCAGAAATGTCTCACACTCCAGACCATATACACTTAAGACTATATAATAGCCTCCTTTATACCGTCTCTCACTTTTGTGTAGAGACATAATAACAGTCTCTCACAGGACTGCCTCAAGGCATAACTGGCTAATGTTTGGAGAAATCATCACCAACTTTCAGGTCGTGAAAAGGATGGCTCAGGTCTTATTAATAACTATGTTCCCTTGTTGTCACTGAAATTTACCAAACTTAAAATGGGAACATTTATATGACAGTTATTCTGTTTTAATCTTTTGTTCTGCAAAACATTCTACTGCTTGGTAAGATTATTGGACAGGTGCTCTCTCAAATTGCACTGATGCTACACTGCAAGTCTCAAGGCTTATGCACAGTTGCACTTATCCCTGTCGCTCCCTTGAACTGACCAAAGGATCTCAAAACAGTCTCCATCCACAACAACCACCACTTCCTAACAGTTTGTTACTGTCTTTCCCTTACTTCTTCATTCCATCTGCCATCGTCTGTGTATATACAGTGACTGTTCAGACTTTCTGATAGCATGAACATGAAATGAGTGCAATACAAATAATTTTTTCTCAATTTCTGTAACTGTTTCTTTCCTGCTTGATTATATGACATCAGTTACTACCTTCTGTAGTTTATATCTGTTTGCACAAATGAGCAGACAAGATGTTTTGCTTCAGGTATGAGAAATTTTTATGAGAAACTGATCCTTTATTCCAATACTTACTAACTTCAAAACAGATAATTTTCAATTCTCATTTGTGGCAGTTAAATTATTGTAAAATTGACAAATCTTTTGGATATCCAGCAATCTTATGGGAAGAATGACTTCACACATGCTCAATACTACACATTCAATTTTACTGGTAAAGTCTGAAATTCATGTTGCCTCACAACCTTACATATTCTTTCACTTAAAAAATATTCTCCTTCTATCTCTGCCCCTTTCCACACTGCTAGAAATGGAAAAAAATCAGGCTTCTGAGATTGCTTTTTTCTCTTCTGTTTCAAGTGAAGTGCAAAGGTTTAAAAAGCACTGAAGAAAACATGAAAACCTGTATTATTTACATGAGTAAGAATTCTACAGATGGAGCCTGATTCAGTGGTGTAGGTTAAAGAGAAATTTCTCTAAACCTTTTCACACAACTAGAACTATCTCTCATCTAGTGTTTTTCTGAGACTTGGAAAGAAAAATATCCTTTTTGTCCCTTTATATTGTATTTTGAGTAATTATGCATTCCAGGTATTTTCTTCTAGTCACCTCACTGTCTTCACTGGGCATTGCATCAGACCTCACTGGCAAAAGTCCTTAGGCTGGAAGTAGAAATACACCTAGCTTTGCTAGCTTGAGTGGAATTTTGCAGCTGAAATGGTTTGATTGTGTTTTGCTGAGATTGTAAGCCTGTGTACATGCATGAACATAAATAAATGGATTGATATTAGTGCTTACAAAGGACTCAGAGCAAATTCTTGTCAAGCACTGTAACAGTCTGTATAACAAAGGACTGTTTCTCATGAACCAAAAATACATATATTTTCTAATGTTGCAAAACTGCTGTAACATTTTCTTTATTTTTAATAAAACCTAAATCCAGGATTCAGTAGCCAAGTGAATACTGAGATCAGTGAGTGTTTTGCAGTTTAATGAAAGAATGAGATAGGCCTGGAGTTCTATGACTTAGTCTTTATTTTTTAGAGTCCAGTTTCAAATAGTGCCATGTATCTTCAGTTCTACTCTGATGAGATATGAGGGTACATACTCAGCTTCTTGTTGATCTGAAAAAGGTACGAATGAAATGCAGAAACCTGGTGTTTTCATTGAAACCATGGGAAATCAAGCATCCTAAGCATCTTCGTGAAATGTGTGTTAAGTGCCTCAGGCTGATGAGAAAAATTGGAGTCCCCTGAATGGAGCAAGAGTGCCTTTCACATAGTGCAAAACCTCCACCAAAATTACTCTGGTTAATGGTACTAGAATCAATACAAACTAAAAATTAAACTAAACCAAAAAAATTAGTACCAAAATGGATAACCCAAATCTTCTGACTCATTACCTCCTTCAACCCAAACTGCATGTATACTTCAATTGATACTAAAATACTTGGTGTTAATCTGTTGTTATGAATGTTACTGTTCTCTACAATTTGCTTAAGATTAGATTTTTTTGAGTATTATAATTGGCAATTTGGCAGAGCATAAAATATGAGATAATGAATTGAAAGAACAGCCTGTGCTTGCAAATTCAAAGCATTTACATATGAACTATCTGCAGTTTCTTCAGAAAATTTGTGTTCTGAGTACCAGGTACTGACCTCACTTGCACTCACATTACCCTGTATTCAGCATGATGAGTAACATTTTCTGATCGTTTTCCCTGTATAAAGAATTATCTCATATTTTTAGCATGTAACTCAAACACAGCCTTAAAGTAACTGTTGCTCTGCAGTTTTTTCAGCACTGATGAAGGTGAGAAAGTATAGACAAGCATGCCCCTTTACTGCCTTGTCTGGCTTTTGTACATTCAAGACTACTGCAGATATTTTCTAAAAAGTTCAAGACTCTTGTTTTGGCCCACTTCCCTGTGGAGGACTGCTGGAGCACACTGTAACTGGTTTACGCTTTATTCATTCACTGGGAAGTTGCCTCGTATCCAGCTATTCAGATTTCGTGATGATAGAGAGCAATATAAAAGCCTAAAAGATATCAAGTCAAATGAGTAAAGGAGCTGGGGAGGGATCTGGAGCACAAGTCTGATGAAGAGCAGCTGAGAGAACTTGGGGTGTTTAGCCTGGAGAAAAGGAGACTCAGGAGGGACCTTATGGCTCTCTACAACTCCCTGAAAGGAGGGTATAGCCAGGTGGGACTTGGCCTCGTCTCCCGAGGAAAGAGCCTCAAGTTGTGCCAGGAGAGGTTTAGATTGGATATGAGGGAAGTTTTCTTCATTGAAAGACTGGTAAAGCACTGGAACAGGCTACCCGGGGGAGTGGTTGGGTCATCATCCATGGGGATGTTTAAAAGCTGTGTAGACACAGCACTTAGGGACATGATTTAGTGCTGGGTTTGTGGTTAGACGATGATCTTAAAGGTCTTTTTCAACCTAATGATTCTGTGATTCTATGAGTATGTTCCTTATACTAAAAAGGAGAACTCTCCCTTCTCTTGATTGATAAGGGAAATTTTGGCTGTACCTTGTAGTCTAGCTTCTAAATTTTTATATGAGATTATGTATTGTCTATATATACACTTCATACCATGGAAGTCAGACCTATGAGAAACATAAGTAGGCTTTATATTTTAATTAATCAAATACCTCTGAATTGTTCCTCGTTCACTTTTTAAGTGAAGAAGCAGTCCTAGCTTCAAGTTGGTCTCCATAGTGGCAAATGAAGGCATTTCTGTGAGATCCCTGTACCCAGCCCCATAGTGCAGCCAGCAGCTCTGCAATACAGCTCTGCAATTACATACCCTGCTCAAGCTTCAGCAAAAGCAGGCATTTTCAGGCCCCAGGACTTTTTATTAAAATTATCAACCTCTTCCTAATTTCCAGACCAGGTATCAAAACACTGGTTTAATAATTGTGGCATCTCTTCACTTTACAAAATCTCTGTTGAAACATATTTACTTTTATACTCCAAATTCATCAAAGAGGTGGGAAAATCAGCCTTTACAGAGTGACTTTGCTCATACACTTTAAGGGATGGTCAATGTTAATAATAAGATTTAATTGCTGTCTGTAATTTAGAAATTTAGTAATTTATATTATTTGGAATGTCCTTAAAAATTGTTATACAAATGTACATAAAACTCTCCTTAGTCATTTACAAAATTCTGTCACCATGAAAAAAACACTTTTGTTTGTTTTGGAATATGTTTGACAGTGTAAATTACTATTGTAATAACAGTAAATTATTTCACTTCACTGCTGAAAAGTGACCATATAGATACTAAAACAAAATACCGAACTCTTCTGATAAGAAGTTTTTATACTACTATAACTACAAACAATTAAACCAGTTTGTTTTATTGCCTTTTCTTTGTAGAAAAACCTTACATGCATTAATTTAATTTTTAAACTAAGTTTTCTAAATCCCCTGTTTGGATTAGTGAGGTATATAGCTGAGTTGATTAACTTACTAAATGCATATAAGCTTAACTTAAATTAATGACAGGAAAATTTATGAGACAGTGTTCAGATACTTATTTGCAGAGGTGTATTCAAATCAGATTCAATAATGGCACTGAGGTAAAAGAAGTGCAGTTCATACATTAACAGTAAAAGCAAGGGCAAACATCAAATATTCGACATGCAGAGAAACATGCGGAAAATGTTGGGTGTCTTTGATAGATGATGACTAAGAATGGGCACAGTAATGGTATACAAAACAATGAAGGACACAAAGATTCACAACTTCTATTCAACCCATTTTTCAACTCAAGGTGAAGGACTCATGTCATATGACTAGAATTTTAAAGTAAGAAAAATGTCTTATATCTTAACTAACAAGCCTTCTAAAGGCCTGTATAGAGGTTAAACAGTCTCTATATTGGGGATTAACACAGATCATGAACTTCATGGCAACCAAAAATTGCCAGCTCCTTAGTGGATAAGGAGACCACCTATTTTTTATATTTAACAGTAGGATAGGTTTGGCACTGCTCTACAGAAGCAAACTGATTCACAGAAGGCTAAGAATCGAACTTGTTATGAGCTAGTAGCAATTCGCTAACTCGCTGAATAAAGTAAGATACTGGTAAATCTTTTTGTATCATCGTATTGTCTAAGAGTGATCTATTAATGCAGCAGCCTGCTTAACCATTCCGCTATAGCTTGCCCCACATTAATTTCCCTGTGTAAACAATTCTCAAAATTCATAGGGAGAAAAAAAATACAAAGACAATATAAATATCTTGTAATGTGGGATTTACATTTATCATATGTTGGTGATTATAGCAATTATGAATATGTACTTGGCAGATGATTAACTGGGTATGTTTGATGGTATTAATGTTCCTCAAGCTGGCCTTGTCCGGGAGGCATAAACTTCGATAGGCCACTGCTCTTTTGCTGATGTTACTGGCACCTATACTACTGCTCTGTCTCCTCCAGTTCTTCTCAAGGCTTGGCATTACTCTGTATTTGTTCCTCATGGATTTTCTGGAGTTGTGAACGTGTAGCTTAGCTTCTATTCTACTAGTGCTAAATTCCACTTTTTCAAGGAAGTATTGTGAGTTCCTGTAAAACAGTATGAACCTATTATGCCCAAGTATGTTTTCATTGTAATTGCAAGATGGGCTACACTTCTGATCAGGCAAAACAAATGGAATAGAGGTAATTTCCTAATATTGCTTGCAAGTGTAAAGAGCAACAATGCGTTTAGCAATCTCTGTTCATTAAAGGTTTGTGGGTGGTCCCTTTAAATGTATGTTAACTTTGCTTTCCAATTTACTAGAAAGAGGAAACTTATGCTGACAGGGAGGCAATGTTATGGGGGTGGAAAATAAGCACTATCCAATCAGTGAAGCTGGAGGTGGGAGGAACAGCTGCTTCTTAAGCAATGACACATATGTAATATTAGTCCCATTTGTTTGTTTACATTGTGAACTTGAGCAACAAACATCTGTTTTCCACGTTTTCTTCATAAAGCCCTGACATTTCCAGCATAACCAAGACTTCTTATATTTTTTAATGATAAAATAGTTTGAAGCAGTCAATACTAGGCAGTTTATTAGTATTAAAAGAACACTCAAGCCCCACAACCAGCACTACCACTATCACAAACCAAAAATCACACAGAAACTGCATCCAAACCCAAAACCAAGATCCACAAGAAAAACATAGTTTTCTTTCAGTTGTTATCATAGTTTTCTATATTATATGCTACAAAATGCAGAGATAAATTATGGGGGAAAATATAGATTAAGGTTTTGGGGTTTTATCCTCCTTTTCTCCTGTCTTCATGAAAGTTTGCAAAGAACACGTACCTGTGATCTATGAGACATGCTTAACTTTTAGATAAATTCTGTTTCAAATATAAAAATAACTGGTGAATCACTGTTCAGCTCTCAAGCATATTTTTAAATTCTGTTGTGTTTTCCTTTCTTTTGTGCATCTACAAAACCAATCAATTTTTAGGTCTTGTATACTTGGGTTATGAAGTACTGCTGTGATAAAGGGTGAGGGAATCTTCATAAGTCCATATGCTGTATGGGAGGGTGGAGTGAATTGCAGAAAAAGGAAAAAAATCCTACAGGGCAAAGACTTGTTTTATAGTGAAATTCAGTGCCTTGAAAAGTGGGTTTGCTTCTACATATAAAGTGACATGTTCCTAGAAATACCTAATATGAGACAGGTAGGAAGGTAAGTGGGAAAGGTAAGCAGGTGGGAAAGTCTTGCAAATACAGTTATGTGTTTGTCTTTCAGAAAAATATACCTAAAATCACGGATTCATTTATGGTCAGTGGAATTTATCCACGGTGTAGGAAGTAACTTCTGAAGGATGATTGTAAATGCAGAAATGTAGACAGAAATAACTATTTCAGGATGCTCTAAATGGCATTACATTAACGTATTTCAAGGTGTGGTATGTATTAAAGATGGAGTTCAGATGTAAAATGCATTTTGATGCATAATGAAAAATTTTAAACCTATATTTATACATCATATGCATGGTACATATGTGATTAGCTGTATCTGTGAAATTTTATAAATCCCTAAGATGTGGAGATTCAGAATTAGGGATATTACCTGATCCCCCCAACTCTGATATTGGATTAACAACATACTTGGAAGACATTTCATTATTTTAAGTGTCAAATTAGCATGTACTAATTGTCAAAGATATATTAAAATATTTGGAAAATAATTGATTTCATATTGTCAAAAAATATTTGCAAATATATTGTATTCCAAAACTACTCTAATTGGAAAAATACAAAAATATATTTGAAATATTTTTACACGTATTCAAAAATAATAACTTAATGTTTTGTTTAAAAATGTACCTCAATTTAATCCAAAAGGAGTAAAAAGTATTTGGCATCTAGAAAAAAAAAATTCAGAATGAAATCTTTGCATGACATAATATTTGTTTTCCAAGAAGGCTTTGCTATCTTGCATGCAAGAATGGGTAATTCCAGCTACTGTCAGTCTACCTAGCAGTTGTTTTCACAAACCTACAATAGATTTTGCTTATAAAATGCTCCTTCTACAGTATCACACTAAAACACCTTTACTTACTTGCTGCTTCCATGGTGCATATCAAGGATCATACCAGAGTAACTGGCAAATCTTGCCTCAGACCTTCAAGCCATTCCCAGAGCCACTTATTCGCCCTGATCCTTCTTTTCTTTTTTTCTGAAGGCTTTGCTCCCAACTATATAGTCAGTTAATGGAATGTGCATACTATCTTAGCCAGTGCAGTCCAAACTGACATTTTAGCTTGACTGACTCGTAGATATTAAGCTAAGGTTCTGAAACTGCAGAGAAAACAGCAGACATTGTGTTCTACAAGCCACACTGCAGGGAAATAACCTGAAACAGAACAGAGGTGTGACAAAAGTAAATTCCCATAATAAAATTTGTGAGTTCTTCTCTCAGTTTCTTGTCTGTCAGATTAGAAGTCTCAAGCATACGGATACTAATGAGCTTGGATGAAGGTCTCCAGTCTTTCTTCTCAGTGATGAAATCTGTGATGAAAGTCTGTATTTTCAAATTGTAGCATCATTCTTGTGGTTTCATTTTAATTTGTATTTCATTTGAAAAGTGGCCATCAAAACTAAATGTAGTAATCCGCTAATCCCACAAGATGCTACATCACTGATCCTAATCAGTTGTCTTCATACTATGAATGTCAAAATTAAATTGAATATCTTAGCAAAGTATCACTTTGTGAGTAATGATAACCCCAGAAGTGTTATATATACAGATCCATGCCTTGAAAATGCATCTATCTGCATACATTCTGTGAATAAGGTGTATAATTATAGTTCCTGCATCCATGCTCTTGCATCTAGCTGTGTTAAAATGCAAGTGTGTTAAACAGCCATCAAAGCTTTTGGTTTTAAACTGACCCAATGAGATAAATGTTGAAATGAAGTCACCTGACTCCACTGGAAAAACTCCAATTAACACAGAGGCTTGCAATCTGTCAACATCCTCTGTTCTATATTGATTTTTCCATATATATTTCTCAATGCTAAATGCTTAAAATCGAGAAATTTTATGTGAACACCAAACTAATCTGCTCAAAACTTATATATAGTTTGGTGGATGACGTTTAACTCAATAAAATTGGAAATTATTTGCAACATGCCTAGTTTTTGTATTTCAGTCCACATTTATTTTCTGTCCCGTAGTATCTGTTTCTATGCTTTCTTTGGGCCTGATTCAAAGCTGTTGTTAGTACGGCAATATTTTCTTGGAGCTAGACATTTTATCACAGCGTATGCTAAGGATATAAATGGGAAATAAAAATTTCTGAAGTGAGATATGTCCTATTTGTGTTTTAGATCCTGTTACACACGGATTGTCTAAACTGCTGGTGATGGCCCAGAAGGACCCTCAAGTACTGGATCCCTGATCATTCACTCAGGTCCTTGGTTTTCTGTGGATCATTCAAAAGCTGGAATTGGAGTGCTCCCAAAAAAGCAGGATGAATCAAATCAGTGTATCAAATTTAGCTTCCTCTACCTACACAATCTTTAAAAAAAAACAATCCCAGAGTGTTTAGTACCTTCAAATGCCTGCTCATGCCATTCCTTTAGTCCTTTCTGTCACCTCAGTTTTGTGGTATATAATCAATCTCTCTGGAAGACTGCCATGGAGCCATTGTGTTATCACAGACACTCTGAAATTGTAGAACTGTGCTATAATAATAATAATAATAATAATAATAATAATAATAATAGTGCATTAGAGAAACAGAGCACCACTTGGGGACCAGAGGATGGTGAAATCCAAAGCCAATCTACCTGAATGTGGACAGTCTACCACAAAAGAGACTACATGTTGCAGATACTTGCCCATCCACTTGACTTACTGTTGGATTTGTTTAGGTATTTGAAATTGACACAGTTGAGAATGTGAAAGAAAAACATTCAGGGTTGGTCTTCTGCTCTACCCAAATGATTTTGCATCGGAGGAAGTAGTTTAATTCTGAAATTTTGTTTTTGTCTCATTCCTAATTAAGAACAATTTTTTTTTTTTTTTTTTTTTTTTTTTTTTTTTTAGGGAAAAATAAAATCCTATCCTAAGCTCTTAGGAAGAAAAATAAGTGGTTTTTTTCTGTAATAAAAGGTGTGGTAGGAGCCACTTGTGTCATCTTTGTGCCAGGCCAGTCAAACGACACGTAGTGTTGCATTAAGATGGCATGAAGGTTTTTCTTTTCAGGACTTAAGAGTTGTATGTGATATGTCATTTCTGGTGACATTAACTTAAGAAAAATGTGTAATTGCAGATTTTAGAGACAAAGAGAGTTTGGTGATTTGTCTAGATTTTCTTTCTTCACTTCAACACGAGAATCAAATGGGTAAAGAATAGAGGATTGGCTGTAAAATCTAAAATCTCTTGGCATACAGTGGAAAAGTTTACTTTCAAGTAACTTGAATGCATGGACAAGAGTAATTTTAGACTCTTGCTTGGATCACTGAGGCTGTATGTTGGACATATTGGAACCTCGCTCTCTTCATTTCTGTGCCCAACTTGGACTATCACTTCCATCTATCCTAACTCTTGTGAATAGTGAATCTTTCAATCCAACTTAAAATGTGTGGAAGGGACTTCGTCATTTTACGTAGCTGCTCTGCTGTGGCTTTTAAAATACAAAAGTTATTAATAGAGGACACATGTCAGTCAATCTCTAAAGACTGGGAGAAGATAATGAAAAAGATGAAAATAAACAGTAAGGTGACATTTGGACAACCGTGTGTGAATAATTTTTGAAGAACAAGGCTGAGAAAGAGTAAAATTTGGGGAACTTAGTTGTGTATCTTGTAAGACTCAGTTTCCTTGGATGTTAGCCTCTCCTTGGTCTTCAGCTTTTAAGAGCTTTTCAATTTGCAAGTTCTACAGTAGAAAAAACAAACAAAAAACCAAACAAACAAACCATAAATAACTAAATATATGAGCTCTCCAGAAGACCACATAGGACATTTCAGTGTGGCAACTAATGCAATCCTACCTAAGTTTTTCCTATTAAAATTCAAATAAACCCTGTTTCCTTACAAAATAAACTCACACACAGTAAACTGTAATCCTTACTCTAAATCAAACAATTACAGAAAAACAGTAGCAGAAGGGACACTGACAGGTCACATGCTTCACCCTTTTGTGCTGAGGCATGATCTGTCCTGTTGCTCCTCAAACTCTATTTGTACAGTTGCTATTTAAATTTACTTAAAATCTTGTTATTTTTCTTACTGAGCATTTTTTTGCGAGGCCTCATGACTGAACCACTGAATTTGTTCATTGTTTTATCCTAGGATAATGCATGCATTTCCAAGCAGACGACTTCACCACCTTCATTATATAATGCCAAACAATCAGACAATGGAAGCTAAGCCTGTTGTCAAATTGCATTTACAATTGACATTCTGTGAGACACTAGAAGTTACTACATATATCTTCAGTGCATGTGGGAGTCATGACATTAAAAATGACATAAAACTTATTATGCAGACAGAAAATAAACATTTTTCTTCCCTTAAAGAATTTGAGATTGATGGATAATTACTTTGCTTGCCAACGAGAGACTTCCATAATCAGTATAAATCATAAGGTCATTAAATTGGTAGGGCAATGAGAAATAAATCAATGCCCTGAAGATGACTTGTAATTGCTTGTTGCAGGATACATGGCTGAATGATATTTTGTAAAGACCATACTGTGCATCTATTTAATTGTGTTGGATGTGTTTGCGAGTCTATAACAGAGCTAGCTGAATAAGTCAAAGACCACCCACATATGAACCAAATGACTTACGTGTCTGTGGGACACTCAGGAAAATCTGTACTTATTGCTCCAACTCAACTTTATCAGGAAATTCCTAGGCTGCCTTATAAAAGCATAGAAAAAGAAACAAAAGTTTGATGCAATTCGTTTTGTGTAATACTAAAACCAGTGATATGGAGACAAAAATGAAATGCAGTCATAGTGACAGCGATACTATTTTGGAATGTTCTGCATGTACATACTTCATAATTGGATTCAAATGACCAGAAAGTGACACTTCTCCCACAAGCAGCCAGCTCTTTATTGTACCATATCTAATAAATAGTTTGGAATCAAAATTGCAAGAAATTTGCAGTCCATGACCTTTTAGTACTGTGGGTTTATAAATAATATATTCATCAAAATCAACTTAATTAACATGTGCATCTGCAGAAAGGCAGTAAATAACTATTCTAAAATTGAAGTAAATTGTGGTACAGGATTATCAGAGTGCTTCACATTCTAGAGAATTGCCTTGAGTCTGTTCCGCAACCTGGGCAAAATAAATATGCATATCTAAAATACATGTATGCTATTGTTTTCCCTGTGGATTCTGGACATTGTTGTTTTCAGTTAATATTTGTATCAGTCAGGATTAACTCCATTCAAAATAATAGGATCATTCCAGATTTGTATCAGTGTCATTTTGTTTAGCATGCCAGTTATCAGTGAAGTAAAATGTTCTATTAAATGCTGTTGCTCATTCCACATGCTTAGTTTCATGTGAATTTATTTGTTTAGTATGGATGACAATGATAAAGTACTTATATGACATTAGGGCTTAATCAGTGTCTAATTCCTATTGTGTTCTGAGTTGTACGAATATGGAAGTCATGTACCTTACCTCCAGATGTCTTAAGATTACAAATGAAAATAAAAGGCTTGGTATAGTGCAAACAAATGAGAAAAAAAAAAAGTATAATTAATGTACTTTTGTTCATTATGTATTGTAGCTGAGGTTTTGGATTTTATCTGTCTGTCTTTTTTCACCTAGGAGGCGACGTACTAGAAAGTGGAGACAATAGGAATGGCCAGATTAGCTACTGTGAAAAAGCTGAAAAGGTGTAAGAAGTGAGTATTACATATTCAACCAGTAAGTTACTGAGAAGAGTAAAGCAAGTCTGAAATGATTATTTAATCTGAATCCTACCATTTTGTTGTTTGTTAACTGAGAATAAGCAGACACAGAAGTGTTAGAGACTTTTCAGAGCACATATTGAAGCAGTTCACTATTTGCAGATTTCCATGGCTACTATCCAAGCATGTATTTCAAAGAGCAGTGAATATGATAGCACTGAAAATTCCAAACATTGTTCTTGATTAAAAAGTTGTATATTACCCCAGTCTTTACAAGGAGCCAATGCAAAACTGCATCAGAACTCCAAAGCATACAGGCCATTCAAAATTGAAATTCATCATTCTGAAGGAAGCTGATCTTTCTGAAAACAAATTAGATGAGTAAAGTAGAAATCTTATATTACACATTTGTCTAATATTTGAATCCAGTTTTAAATTTAATTTATGATTAATTTAATGTTAAGGCTTTTATGTCAAATAAGTAAGAAAATAGCAAAATTGTTCCCAGTCTGTTAAATTACAGCTAAATCTATTTATCTGCTTTCAAATGGAGTACTCAGCTATCTTGAGGACTTCATGGCTATCTCTATTTGCCTGAATTATGTTCAGTTAGCCTTTGGGAAAAAAATCCAAATGTTTTGAATTATGTGATAACATAAGCAGTTAGAAAATACACTACAGTTTCAAACGTGATCAGTTTTAGTATGGATACTTCACTCCAGAAGTCACAGACTTCTATTAAGATTAATTTGCTGAACATAATAGAATGATACTCTTTTTATTGCTCAATTATATTCTACTTTCAACTTCATCCTGTCTCAAACCTTTTCTGTATCTTGAATATTTCTTTATTTTCCTAGTATATTTAAGCATTTGTCCTTTTCTGTTATCCATGAGCAAGAATGAGAGAAGGAGTCTGATTTTCTAAAAAGTTGATATGTTTCTGCAGTGGTTTCTTAGAGAAGATGTTGGGCCAGATTTTCAGGTGCAACAGTTCAGTGCTGTTCCATCAAATCTGGTTCTTTTAATATAAGCAAACAAAATATGCAGTCAGGAAGACAGTACACAGGCAAGTTGAACAGGTCTACTGAGTCATATGAACTTTCAACTTTGTTGAATGCCTAAAAATAAATTTTTGGAAAAAAAGAGATTTAAAGATATTAAGGCTTCAACCGACTAAACTAGGGCCATAGTATCTCCTGTGCTGTTCCATTGCCACATCTCGATACAGAGAAGGGATAAAGAAGTCTTGGGAGAATTTTCCAAATAATGTTCTTGAGTAGCTTTCTTGCACTTGAGCCCTTTCAAAGAAGTTTATATCATAGCAGTACTGAGGGGAATATTCTTTTTTCAGCAACAGCAGTGGGCATGTTTATTTCCACCTGCACTGTCTGAATACAGAAAAGGAAGACCAGAGGGCACTGAGTTGGCACAGATTGACAGTTGTACCTAATCTTCATAGTTGTATGGTCTATGCTTCACAAGCTAGATAAAGAGGACCTGCTCCTCCTGTTAGGCATCTGAACCTGGATGCTTATGCGTAAAGCGTACAGAAGATTAGGTAACACTTTTGAGTCTCTATGACTAAATGTCTTTGATAACAAAACATATATTTAGACAGGAAAGTAGACTGAAACTTCTGTTTTCTACAGTTCCTTGATAGTCCTATGCCATTCTTTTTTCACTTTCCACTTTAACAATGACCTGGTAAAGGAATTGCAAACATAGCAGATGCAATTTCAATATTACCTGGAGAAAAATATTGAAAGAGGGAAGCCAAAGCCATTTCTTACCTTATTTTGGGAATTAAAGTTGAGGATATGAGGTGTTTTCCCTTGGCCAGGGAGGCGGAGGGAAAGGAGGGATAATGCCAGCTGCTCTGTTACTCATGAAAGCAAGATCTCACTAATTTGATGTTCTTCTCCACCTACATACAGAGAATAATCATCTCCTAAAAATATTTATATATCCATACTGATTTCAAATAGAACACATGCTTCCAAAAATGTAATAAAGAGATGTATGTTCCAATAATGAAGGTTATAAAATATTTAAATACTTCCTCCGCTTCTTTCAAGAGGAAATGCCAAACAGCTAAGAGGAAGGAGATTCCGACTTCTCTTGTTTTTAGTGTGAGGTTCTCATTCCCCTTTGATTTATCACTCTCTTCTCCCAGAATAAAAACCTATTACTATTTTGTGATGCATATCCTGATCCAAACTTCATACATATGCATTGCCATATGTTTCGCACTTCATATGCTTTCCTTAGTTTCATTTCAGGTTCAACATCAACACTCTTTACCCATCATGCTTATATACACATACTTTGTTCATTTCACACATCTTCCTATGTTTGCAGAGTGGAATAGAGAAAGAAGTTGAATTGACTATATATATTCTGGGCAAGAAGAGACTTCAGCTCATATATAGGCCCTTCTGTGTCATTCTTACTCACCGCTTACTTGAAAAGTATAGCATAAGGTATTTACTGACTATATGAATCCAATCTAAACTCTATTGCTTGTGCAGGAGTAGAATTACAGTGAAATGAAGAAAAACTTTTTGGGTTTTTTTGGTAAAGCCTCAAGATAAATTGCAAGCAGCTTTGGGTATCTCTAGGCAGCATTACGTAATGGAATTTTAGATTCCCTGTCACCTAGTGTAATACCTTGCTTGGTTTAATGCTTACGTTATCCTGGGGACAGGTAAGGATCCCTGAGTAGGGATTCTCAGGACCAACTTCCAGCCACAACCTAGAGCGAAGACGCAACTTGCTGCATGCAGGCTGCAGGTAGAGCCCTGCTTTAGCTCTGGATGCTCAGGACAAGGGACCTGGACATATGTTGTAGACTCCAAAGGCTTTCCAGACAATGTAGTCCCAGCAATATAAAAAGAATCCTGTTTCCTGATGACTGAATGGCAAAGAAGATGGTACAGGAAGAAAATGCTTAAGGTGACTGTTCACAGCTCTAAATCTCCTACGAAACTGCTAAGGAACTGACTATGGCAGAGTATTCATGTTTAAAACATTCTTCTAGGATAGTGCTATGGATAGGTAAAAGGACTGCGACACAGGGCACGCAACAGAGAGTGCCTTGGAATGTTAAGATTTTTTCCTGGGAGACTTGTTGAAGTCTGGGATTTTAATTTTTTTTTTTTTGGTGGGGGTGTGCGGGAAAGGCATTTACCTGCCAGGTAGGTGAGGAGGGAATTTTTGTTGGTTTGTTTTTCTTTTGTTTTTCCTCCAGTGGGAATGAGATAATATAGCAGCCTTTCCCCCGAACTCTGCTTTCTTTGAATGCCATAACTATATAATTACAGCATGTTAAGGTACTTGAAAGAGGTGTTGCAAATAGCAATTCTTATAATGTTTAAATTTTAGAGTCTGCACTTAGAATGTGTAAGAGAATCGGCAACTGGAGTTGTAAATCTTAAATATTCCAGATTTATAATAGCATTAAGAATTCCACCAATATATTCAGGATCTTACTTGGGAATACTATATGCATTTATGGACAATCGTCCTTTTGATTTATTTTCTTCTTAGCAATTTAGTTATGGCTATAGATGTGTTTATGTTGTGGATAGAGAATGTGTGGCCAGCAGGACCACAAAAGTGATTGTCCCCCTATACTTGGCACTGGTGAGGCCTCACCTGGAGTCTTCAAGAGAGCTGGAGCAAGTCCAGAGAAGGGCAACAGAGCTGGGAAAGGGTCTACGGGGTAAGACCTATGAGGAGCAGCTGAGGGAGCTGTGGTTGTTTAACTTGGAAAAGAGGAGGCTCAGGGCAGACTTTGATGTTCTCTGCTACTATCTGAGAGAAGGCTGCAGCATGATGGGGTTTGACTTCTTCTCCCAGACAACCAGTGACAGGACAAGAGGACATAGTCTCAAGTTGAACCAAGGGAGGTTCAGGCTGGACATTACAAGGAATTTCTTCACAGAAAGGGTTGTTAAACATTGGAATGGGCTGTCCAGGAAGGTAGTGGAGCAGCCATCCCTGGAGGTGTTTAAGAAAAGGCTGGATGTGGCATTTAATGCCATGGTCTAGTTGACAAGGTAGTGGTCAGTCAAAAGTTGGACTTGATGATCTCAGAGGTCTTTTCCAACCTAAATGATTCTATGATTTGGTGAGTCTGTTATAAATGGGAAAACGGAATTTTTGGACATATTTAGGTATTGAAGAACAAATTTGCATTTTTTTGAGATCCATTCAGTTATTAATGTAATAATTTTAGATTACTCGTAATGCAGTCAATGTTCTTCAATATGGGGTGGCTAAACAAAAATTTACTTGGGTAGTAAATCTGTTCTGCTGGTACCTGAGAAAAAGCAGACCTATTACTTTGAGCGGTACACATAATTTAGATGTATTAATTTATATCTCTACTGGCCCTATGCAAATATACTTAATATTTGACTGTGTTTTGCAGTACTATTTCAGCAAGGTGAAAATGATACATACTATAAAACATAAAACAATTTAGCGACTTGAGTGCTCATCTGGAAAGTGGCATATGTGAGTTCATCTCCCTTCTCCAAATCATGTCATGTACAAGCAGAATTTGGGGAAGGAAATAAGAATAAAGTGCTATGTTGGCTACAGGTACAGCTGCCTCAGAAGGATTCTGTTCCTACGTCACTATCTTGAGCACTCAGGGCAACAAATCTCAGAGTACAGGTGTGAGGTATTGCTTTAGAATGCTGCAATATCAACCTTTGTCAGGGGATGCACCTCACTTGACCTCTACCCTTTCAGAACCCCAGATATCAGAGGAAACAACCATTCATTTGATATTTATACAGATAAGAATACAGCTTTATTCTAATTTGACATTTAAATACAGTTACGTTATGGTTTTTCAGATAAATGTCAGATGAAAGGTTTCCAAATCTGACATTTTTTAATAGTATGCCTAAAAATGTTGCAATCAAATGAAGGACTGTGATTCATGTAGCACTTAGCATGGTCTGCTTGTCTTCTACATACAACTTGAAGGCTAATTCCAGCTAAACAGAGATCAGTATGGTAGCCTTTAACCAAAAAGGAGAATAAGAGAGTTATCTGTGGAATTAATCATACTGAAGCACTCCCCCACCCCCCCCCCCACACACC
>VWZT01009281.1:39920-84203 GCA_013397055.1 Pachycephala philippinensis
TTCAGGTAATAGAAAGTCTAAGTCTTACTATCAAAGAGGTAAATAGCTATTCTAAAGCTGCAGTGCCTCTCTTGCCGGCTAGTGATGCTGACTGGGCACCAGGCACTCTCCACCCGCACTGGGGGAACGGATGAGGGTGGATCACAGCGCAGGAGGGCAGGTGAATCCTGGTGTAGGTTCGCCGTGCCCACCGATGGTGAAGGCGCGCAGAGGAGGAAAGGGACGACTTGGAGGAGATTCTCTGGGGGAGCAGGAAGGGGTTTATTGAAAGAAAAACCCAGAGAAAACCCTGTGACATGGGGTTTTATACCCCTTCAAAATAGGCGGGGAAAACACACATCAGCCAATGAAACTGGGACTAGGGGATGTTACGAACGGCGAGGGAAAGGGAATACAACAAATGGGAGAAGGGACAGGCAGGGAGGGTTAACAGGGGCCAATTAGCAACCGAGTAACATTGAACTTTCTCAAAGAGGAACGAAATATAGAGGGAGAAGGGTGGGGATAGCAGTGACCAAATAAGGGGAGAGAGGGACGGTGGTACCAAACGTAGGGAGAGAAGGGTGGGGATAGCACTGGCCAATGACCAGGCTCAGGGCTCTTGGGATGCAGGAGGGTCAAACCAATGGGCATCCTGGACCTGTGCATCCGACTGAGCATTGCCATGGTCATGGCTCACTGCAACATTCTAACTCTTGTCAGTCTCCAAGATTCTCTATCTGGCTTCTCCTAGTCATTTCACATATGGGAAGCTTGAATGTCTAATTAAGGATTTTCTTGTTTCTAGATGCTTGATGTTATACAGGATTTTGATTTAGCAGAGTGATACCACAACATACCAAAATCATAATACATGAGCAAATTATTCTTCATAGAACACAGGAATTGCACCAGACAGATGAACCACAATACAAGTGGTTTGAGACATGTATATACTTTCCCATGTGAGTGTGCTAATATGCACTCTTGATTAACTCAGACAGAAACACTCACACAACCAGTTCCACTCAACTGAAATAAGACCATCCTCTGGTTCCCTTAGTGTTGAGCTAATTTCAATTTCCTAACTGCTATGGTCAGTCAGTCCTTCCATTTTTCTCTGAGCGCCATGACCATATTGCCTTCCTCCATATCCCCTGAGTCTTCGCCCATTGTAGAGGTTTATTGATCAATCATAAACTAGTCACAGACTAGTCCAGTACTTTCCTAGAACTGAAAGAATGGGTATAACATAAGAAAAAACAAGATAACAGCAAATCAAAACCATAGTGACTCTTAATATAAGCAAATAAACCACCATCTTTCAGAGATTCTTAACTATTTACCTAATAGATTAAATTCAATTTTCTCTGCCAAAGAAGTTCACTTGAGATCAAATAGAGTTGTTCTTGAGTTGGACAAGCAAAGCAAGATGATATGTCATTGAGATTACTTCAGAAGAAGAGTTTGTCAAAGATACTTGATTTTTGACAGCCATTTCTTCAATGCTGTAGAAATCCACAGTTGACACTACGTTGTTTGTAAAAGACCTTGAGAGGATGTGAGTAAATACTGACAAGTTTGTGGATTTATCAATAAGTTACTTTACAATGTATTTTACAGTTATACAAGTCCTTTAAGAGAAGATTCAGTGAGATTTTATTGCCTTAGAAGATATTCCTTTGATCTGTTACAGGACAAAGGGACCTAACCCCACATTTCTTCACAATATATTTATTTGCTACAGTCAAATTTACTGCCTAATGATTAATAGATCCAAAAATGTTCCATTTTGTAGACACAGTTACTTCTGCTGTTACTAAAGGTTAGTCGCCAGCAAGATGTTATCACTGACTTTTTGATTTATATAGATCTCTAACAAGGGACCATTAAAAAAAGATACATTAATCTTATATGAACATTTTCTATTTTATGTATAGTGAATTATGCTAAAGAAAATCAGAGGGCTCTAGTACATTTCAGCTTTATATAGAGGGGTTTAAGAACCGCCTTTACACTCTTAGGTAAACTACAAAGATTTGAGGCACAGGACCATGGCATGAACTGGAAAAGTTCAGAGGAAAGTTGTCCAGACTTCCTCTTGTTCTCCTGCTTTGGCTCTGTTCTCTCGGCAGTCTTAGGGAGGGACTGGAGCAATTTGTTTCTAGTGTAGAGGCTTATCAGTAAATGTCATTAACGTAAGAAGCCCTTGGAGCAAAGAGTTATGAAAGAGAACAAAGGAACAAACCATCAGGAATGCTTCTGGAACAGACTGTGAATGCATAGTCTGAATAAGAGAGAGAGAAAGGGACTTGTAAACATGCAGATGCAGATATATTTCTTTTTTGCCAATTACCTTCAGCTGAAACACCTATATGAAGCTGTATAGAATAACCTCAAGTAAAATTTGTCATGGACAGTAGTTTGACATGTACAATTACAACAGGGAGCAATTTAACTGTGTCTCTTTGTTCCACCTCTTTTCTTACTAGTAACAATATTGTTTGTAATAACAGAAATAAATTTTACTTATTTGTGATAAAGGAACTTCTTTTGTGCAATTTTATTTATAAACTTTAGTCATAAGATGCAATTGATATTGTCAGCTCTAGATGTGTCTTCTCAATAGCACTGCGCATTTCCTTGTGAGGTATTGTACTGAAACTCTACTGATTGTTGAAATCAATTATATAGAGTTATTTCAGTTTGTCACGGGGCATTTGTACTGGAAACAGAGAAATAGGGGTGTGGAGTTTCTAGCACTGTTTAATTCCATAACATCCATGTCATCACTGGGGGCATGGTTTTGGCAGGAAAAGGCCTGCACCAGAAATGGGAGAGGGGCCATCCTGCCTGTCTGTCTCGGGAGAGTATTCAGGACTGTGCTGCGACCACACCAGGGAGTGTCCAGCACCAGCACTGGAGAACTCTGGCACCACCACTGTGCACTGGGGAGTGTCCAGTGTCAGCATTGGAGAGGTCTGGCACCACCACTCCACTGGGAGAGCCTGGGCCTCGCAGCAGGGCCCAAGTTCTGCTGGGCAAACACTGCTGAACCCTGCCAGGCATGCCTTGATGGAGAGACCCAACCCCAAAGGGGCTGTTTTTTCCTGGTTCTTTGCTGGTTTTCAGATTTGGGGGAAGAAGCATCAGGCCACGAGGGCTCTCCCCACCCTATTGCCTTTAGTCTGGAGACCATGTGGGTGCCGCTATTTTTAGGCATTGGTTTTCTGGTTCCCCATGGTGAATGCCCTCTCTCTTGTCTTTGCTTTTTGCTATGAGTAGTGCTTTGGTTGTTGTGATCGTAGTAAATTGTTATTCCAATTTATAATCTCTCCTTATCGTTCCTTCATTATCAGAAGGGGAGGGAGCCAAAGGAGCAGGTTGAATGATGTGTAATTTTACAGCTGGGTTTTAAACCACCAGAACGTTTTATTCACCGTACGTACCACCCTTATCCCAGCAGCACGCCCAGAGGTATTTCACTGTGGTTCACACAACTATCATTAAATGCCATTAATCACCTCCGTGAAACAAAACAGGGAAGAAAGTCCAGAGTGAGCTAGTTTTTGTTTTCACCTAGTTTCACATGATTTTGTCTCCTGCAATTGTCTGCTGACAGAAAATGGGCTGCTCACCACTGCATCCTATATCCCACCATAGTTGTTATCAACCATATTCATCATAAGCCAAAGGTTCAGTCCTTCAAGCCCTGTATACAGATAATTGTGCACAGTTTTCATTTGAAGCAAGTACTGGTCTTTAGGGTTATATGCCCACCCTTGTGCCCCAGAAGAGAAAACTGAAATCAGAATTAGACAGTTAGTTTGTGAAATAAGAGTATACTTTGAAAAAAACCCTTATGATTATAAAAAAGCACTTCTTTTGCTTTATATCACGAGTTTGAGCACGACTCACATAACATCTTAGAAAGGCAAAAATCCTATACTGGCATTTGTATTTTGTTCATGAAAAGGAGTTTCACCCATCAAGAATTTTTAATCCTATTGGGTGGTCTTTGCAGCATTGGAGATGTGAGCAAGCATAATGTTTAAAGAAAGAAGGAAAATCTGTAAAATGAGGGCCTTTCAGCATTTTGATGTATGTGCAGATAAATAATGGCAAGGTAGACAGGAGAACAAGAAAAATGGTAGAATGTGGAATTATGAAGCTGAGTAACTCCATATTTTCCAGCGGGTACCTCTTGGATTTTTTGTCTTGAAGTTGTGGATGATAAGGGAGGCAAACAAACCTTAAACCCATTCTTTCATGTTATTTACCCCAAAATGTGTCTTAGCATTAAAGACTAATCACCAGGACAGAAATCTGTCACCATTCCAGTACAAAATATTCCTTGTGTGGCCTCTGATCAATATGGCACTGAAAAAAGATAACCCCAAACCAGGTATGCCAAAAAATAATTTTTCTTATTTTTAGATGCAAAGTCCTAAACTAGATAGAAAGGTTTGTCAGTCATGGGAAGTCTATGGAAAAGACACAATTTGATATTGAGTCTAGATCTGAGTTAGTTATTGGACTGTTTGTCTTAGGTTACAATGTAAGATGTAACCAAAAGTATGTATTCTATCACCGTCTTCATAAGCTGTTAAAGCAGGTGGGGCAGAGTTCTTTATCTCTTCCATGACACATCCCTGATAACTCCCTCTGGGAGCTATCGCCATTAATGGGCCCTCAAGGTCTCACTGCATGCTTCAAAAAAATTACATCATCCCATTGTAAGATGTTCTACCCAGGGGGAGCAACCAAGCATTCCTACCTGGATATAATCTGTGGTTTGGAACACCATGGGGGCATTACCCACTGGATTCCCAGAGGAGAAGAGCTTCATAATCAGACCTCCAGAAAAGGACCAGACCCTTCTACAGGATCACTGCTTCGACAGAACCACATCCATCACTCCAACAGGACTGCAGCCACCATTTAATCGGACTGCTACCACCACCCTGACCAACAGGGTGTCAGGTTGTATCCTGATTCTGTCAGTTTAAGCCAGTGTTTCTGTAGTATTGAATTTATTTTAATTTTCCTATTAAATTGTGGTTCTGACTTGCAATCTCTCACTGGTTTGCTTTCAAACTAGTACACTGTTGTTTTAATTCCCAGAGCATCCATAGGACAACCCTAAGGACACAATTATAAAATTGAAACCTCACTAAATTTACTAGGCCTGATTTTCTTCACAAACAGGACTTTTAAGTGTACTAGATGAAATGTGTATTATTGAACAAGGTATTTAATTCTTTGTCCTTAAATGCATGGAATTTTTATGCCTCTAGTTATTTTGTTTCATTCTGTGGTCACAAAAAAAAAAAATCACCCAAATATCCCTTATATGTCATCAACTAAAGTATTTTCTTGAATTTTATTCGTTACCTATCCCTATGCAAAGAAACATCTTAACATGGATTTGAACAGATTAGTCTTCAAAAACGTGTACTTTGAATGAGTTTGAAAGAGAATGTACAAAATCCACTGCAAAACATTCTTTTCAAAGATCAGATGGACCAGAAAGGAAAGAATGGCCAGTGCCACACTTGGAATTTTATTGCATGTCTGGACCAGATTTGCCTTCTCACCATGAAAATGAAATTCACATCTGCTTAAGCTTTTTTAGCAGTTTATAATCCCCACTACTGAAATTAGAAACAGGTGCCAGTTAAACGAAAAGGCAAGATAAAAAACCCCTACACAATATGTTTTCTATATGATAAGTGAAGTGTAAAAAAGAGAAGAAAAAGGTTATTTCAAGTCATACAGTCAGAGAATCAAGAAATCCAAGAAAAAAAAAAAAAAATTCATGCATGTAAGACAGTATCTTTAACATGATTACACCCTTACACATTAGGACCTGAATGAAGGGCCATCCAATTCCTTTCTCCTAAAAAGCTCCAAAATGGTAGGTTGGGTAGGAGACAGTCTACCTTACATGTCATTCATTTTAAGGCTATGCTTATGCTATTTTAATATAAAAGCTTAATTTTTTTATGCTAGGAAAGAGCCAGTTTTATAGCCATAATGATAGGGGAAATGGTACTGCCGAAGCAGAAATAACAAATACAGCATTTCTGTTCTTTCCAATAAATTCTTTACATCCATACAGCCTGAAAGTCACAGTCTGGCTTCAAATGTCTTCAAAACTACAGGAATAATTTTGTGAAACCCCAACATATGAACTTAATGTTTCACATACTTTCAAGGCCTTTCATATGTATCTCCTTTATATATCTCATCTATCTATCGATCAATCGATCGATCGATCTATCTATCTATCATCTCCTTTTTTTTCAAGGTCTTCTATTCAGATGACAGAAGTCAACACTCTAAACTTGGGAATATAAGAGAAGTCATAACATAGAACTAAATAAATGCAGACAGATTTTAAAATATTTGAAAATTATGAGGTGATGAAATACTATAACTTTTTAAGTATAATGATGTAAATCTTTAGAAAATGTAAAAATTAAAGTTGTAATTCTCTTTGACCACATAGAAATCAGAATCACATAATTTGTTGAGACTTCCAATCTCTTAAGGTTGCCTTATTTTACAAGAAAAACTTATGAATTTACCAAATGGAAATTGCATTTAATGGAAATAGAGACTGATTCTTAATTGCCCGTTCAAAGTGAACACTAGAAATTGAATTTTTTTTGCGTATTGCAATCTAAATACTGAACTTCTATATTACTTTTGATATAGTTTATTTTAAAGATGTTAAAAAGGATGGAAGAAGACTATATTTATTTTTTCATTCTATTTTAAATAGTATTATACTATTAATATTTCTGGTTTGTGTCCAAGAACATTAGACAGCATAATGCTTTAAACAAATACTGAAGCAATTAAAATTGTTTTATCAAAGAAACTCCTAGCTCCATTAAATTAACCTAAACTTGAAAGAACATTCTATTATCTATAAATAAACTATATATTAAGTGCTCAGGAAGCTTCTAGTGATAAAAAGCTTTTATATGATACTAATATGTTTGAAACTAAACAGTGTTGACTTTGATTTTTAGCAATCCAGGTAAATTTTGTTTTCATTATATAAGTTGAAAGGATGAGGAACACATTTTGCATCAGAAATTTTCTAATATTTCTTTATACTGTTTCTAGTAGAAATACAGAATTCCTAATATATTCTTCCTGTTCTACAAGTCAAATATTCTTTTAGAACATAGTTAGAATGTCTCATATTGGACAAATCAAATTACTTTTTTTTCCTTGAACTTGGAAAACTTTTTTCTACTTATGGTCTCTTATTAGACTCTTGACTTTTTCACAAACATGGTCGAAACCCTACATATTCAGGTGTAGTCAAGTGCCTACAATTTTCATATGTCAAATACTGGGAGTGGAGTTTACTCATTTATTTAAGAATATTACAATAGTTAGTGATTGGGACACACTCCTGACAGTGGGAGTCTTGGATTTTTATCCTTGATTTCGTATTTTCTCCGATGACTCTATCTGTATGCAAAATACGTACACAAACAACAATAGACAGTGCAATCGAAGTTTATGTCCTTCCAGATTTGCTGGAATACAGTGGGCATCTTGTGATGTTTGATCCTTATGAGTTTAAGGACTTCCTGCAGTTGGTATCAGCACATAAGCAATGGGTTTAGGCATGGGCATCTAAATTCTCATTTATGTCCTAGACAGGTAAACCCTTTACCAAATTTGCCCTAAATACCTAGATGATGTGTGTAAAGTTTGAATTTAACAGGGCTGGGAGACAGGACAGAGGAAAACAAATAGAAATTTATTCCAGTGACAGGGTCAGGAAGCATCAGGGTCAGGGCAGACTGTGTACTGAGGTCTTTCCTGATAAAACGAGAAATTATTGGATTCAAGCCAAAACATGTGGTGTGAGGAAGAGGAGGTGCTTCTTGCAAGCCAAGAAGGAGGCACTGCTCCTGAATTTAAGGAGCAGCAGTAGATGGGATAAGAACTAAAATTACTTTTCCTCTGATAATTTAGCAAATATTTGTGATAGATCTTTCTCAGAGCAAAGGGGTTTATTGGAAGAACACTGCTTACTGTTTCTTAAGAATAATTACTTTTTTTCCCTATTCTGACCATGTGCTTGGTGCTATTTCAGCATAAAGGAAGGTATAGCTCATGTTCAAGTCTGTAATTTTTGGTTAACAGTGTTGAGAATCTTCTGACAAGCATTAGCAGTCTTTGAACTGCCCAAATGAGAGTTTCTATCACTTATTCAACATTCTTAATTATCTACAGTAGGTTCTGCAAACAGTACCATAACATATGACTGAATCTGAAGATATTATAGGTTTATTTAAGGAATTTGGCTGCAAACCAGCAATACTATACTCTCAAATCTGCTTTCTATTACATTTTATTGTGCTTCGCCTTTTAGCATGTGGGTTTTGCTGACATCTTAAGGAACACATAGTTACATTTTTAGGCATATGGCAAGGTAACTTCATTGATGATTGGGTATTTTGAAATTAAGGTGGTCTCAAAGATTTTCACAAACTCTAATGCATATTATTTTTGTGGAATGTATAAAACCAAAATATCTTTACCTGAAATACCTTAATGGTCTCCACATTGTGTTAAAAATGTTCACTTTATGAATGAAAATTTAACAGCAGTTTTTTATTTTCAATACATCCAAATTAGCATGTTAAGAAAAAAGATGACTTGGGTGAAATTTTGACTTCTTTAACTGCATATTGTTGTGATGCCCTTTGTGAAAGAATGTAAACTTTTGAGAAGACATCTGCAAACCACAAATCTCATAAAATTTCTGTACCATTTCACTTGCTGATGCAGAATCATGAAAGAGCAGCACACCAGAAAAATCACATCCCTCCTATGAAGAACGAAATGCATTTTTAAATCGTCGTGGGAAAGTTTGCATTTCAGTTTACTACTATTCACTCTCAACACAGGATTGACCTTTTCTTAAAGTTTTGCATTAATCATGATCGTAACAGTTAATATCTTCCTCATGCTCTCTTATTACTCTATATTTCTTTGATTTTTCTTCCGAAAGAATTTTAGCAGTAAAATGAATGTTTTCAGTACTTGGTATATAGTAAAATTACAGGACTTTTCCTGAGTTGAGCTCCTGTTGGTCACTTCTGGTAAAGACTTGGCTGCTGGGGTGGTGACAGGAGTCAGCAGAGTTCTCCATGGGCGAGTAGGGAGCAAAAAGTCCGGTTCCTTGGGAAGACTGTTTCCTGCAATATCCCTTGAGAACTTACACTTTTCATTTCCATCTCTAATGAACACAACCATGACATGAGTGTTTGAAGAGAGAAAACCCTTCAGTGATGCAGGCAGAGCACAGGAAGGGCAAAGAGCTCAGAGACAGGACTGGGAGAAAGTTGTTGTGTAATTCACTGTGGAGCATAAGACAAGCCAAAAGATATGGGGCAAAAAAGTCAAATTTATATAAGTGTATACCTTTGGAGAAATTCCCAGCTCCAAGACAGGCATATTAGAATAAGTTCTACATGGACAATGGGGAATAAAAGCTACAAGGTAGTGATTTCTGTATCTTAATTTTTACTGTATTATGTGGTTTTTTCCTTTGGTTGAAGCTTTTTTTAATTTACTGCATATATACTGAAATATGTGTGTACTATCTAATACGCTGTTTCTCTCGAAACAGTAATTTAAGATGAATCTCATTAACCCCCTTCTTCCTGAGCAGATAAACAAAGCACTAATGTATTTTTAATGAGGTAAGGTGATTTCTTGCTGTGAAAATGTGCCTAGACCTGTAAAAACTCCATTTTCTTTCTACCCAATGAGGATAATGATGAGTTTTTATCAATGTATCATTGTCCTATTTTCTGCTAAGACTGACCTAGTGAGCTACATATAAGAGCTAGGGACTCCTCTGCCAATAAAAAATTCATTATTGCCTTTCTGAAATTGAATTGTTTCATTGTTTGAATTGCTATAAAGCCATTATCATAAATTTCCACAATCTTGTGTGAATTACAGATTTCAGTTTTTTCATATTTCCTTTTTTTTTTAAATTTAGATTTCATAGCTATTGCTGCTATTCCCATTCAAAGTGATGCCCATCAGAACTGGGGGGCATTTATTTTTTGGGGGGTTTACTGTGCTCTGAACAATTTCTTATGGTTGGAACAAAATCTGACTTCCTTTCTAAAAAACTTCATTTTGTCTTGTTGAAGAAACTTCTTAGGAAATATAGAATCTCTCACTCAGCAATTTTATTTCTCAAAAAAAAAAAAAATCCTTGTTTTTGAGGGAAGCATGGAAAGGATTGAAAAAGAACGTGAAGGGTGTTTCTCAAAGCAGAGCATCACAGTATTCGTAGAAAATAAACACAGAAAGAAGACTGAAAAAATATGTGAAATGCAACTTCTGAAATACTGACATTTCCCCACCACTGATTAAAAACAAAACAAAACAAAACAAAACAAAACAAAACAAAACAAAACAAAACAAAACAAAACAAAACAAAACAAAACAACCAACCAAACAAAAAAAGACAGAAAGTAAATTTTACTCTTTATCCAAACCCTTAAGAATCTCTTTGGTGTCAGTTAACATAGAGCACTCTGGGTACCTTGGGAAATTTCTGTTATCTTTATATATTTGACATTTCAGATTGTATTAAAATGAGACAATGACAAAAACATGCATGATTTTGTGGTTTTTTGCATTATGCTGAGGTATTTCAAGTTTTTTCCTGAATTATTAATTAAATTACTTTCTGACATTTGTGTATTATTATTACAATGATTATTAACGTTTTGGGTATGGCTTTTGTTTGCTTTTTACATTTTAGTCATGGTAACAGGTATGACAGACCTGTTGCAATTTTATTTTAAAATTTCTTTGTGGGGACTATATTGTCTTTTACAGTAAATAAATTCTATTTGTTTCTTACTGTCTTCCTAATTTTTAATTTATGATAATCATTGGATCATTACTTACACTTAAATTTAGCAAAGCCCTAAAGTACAGAACTGTATAAGGCATTGTACAAGTTAAAATTTATGTAAAATCTCTGCTTTTGGGTACAGGCATAATGTAAGCAGAAACTTTAAAGGAAAATGCATATTTTTATCAATAGGCATTTGAATTAATATCTAAATGGTTAATGTATGTTACACACAAAAGGATAGATCTGAGAGAACCTTGGAAACTATTTTCCTTTCATTTCCTATTTCTAGAAAAACTGCTTCCATAAAATAATTATTGACTCCAAATTCAACTTCAGTAAGTTGCAAGAGTATTTTTTGAATTATTGGCACTTAGTTTTTTCCACTTGGGACTTCTTGTGGAAACATGCATATTTTTAAAAATATCTAAGGTCAATTTATTACTTTATCAGTAATAACAAGTACTGATCTCAGTGTGCAGTTTCTAGACAAAGACAAGGGAACTTTTTTAGGAGCATTTAATTTCAACGAATGGATATTAGTTTTGAAGAAAATTGAGCAGTGCCATCTTTTGTTGGAAGAGACTAACTGCAAGTCTCAAGTGTCAGAATATTAGTTTTGATTTGTGCACACAAATTTCTGTCAGTTTTGTTTATCATGAACAGGACAGACTTTTTTCTTACTAAACAAAAGAAAGAATATTTTCTGTATTTGGTGAATATTTGCTGAGGGAGAAGACTTCAAGAACGAACACTGTTACAGACAAAAGTCAGGACCTACCATTATACTAGACAGATATTCTTCTATAAATGAAAACATTAAGGTCAAATCCATAAGAATAGGCTATGTCTTTTTTATAATAAAGACAATGCATTAGAGTTTACTCTAGCTAATGCTTTTAAGAAAGGGAAAAAATGTACCTACCTGTAGCATATACTGCTACTGAATCACACTTTCTCTCCTGAGAAGAGAGATCAAGTTGAGGGTGGTCAGAAGGTCTTTTCTTTCTGTTGTGTAGCTCAGGGAGGAAAGAGTAAAATGAAAAATAGCAGGTAATGAACATGAAAACGCAAAAAATTTTGTTTCTCTGATTTTACTCATTGTGTACGATGGCAACTTAGCAGGGACTGTTTAAGAGCAAAGCAGTTTTTAAGAAGTAGCTTAGTGAAATTTCATAGTGCCTTTCAAAACTGGGAGTTCTGTTTTTTAGAATGGCCACTGATTCTTCATTTTCCTAAGTGTAAAGACATGTTGGATCCATACCTGTTATTTTTTGTCTATTTTTCAGAGTTTTTTACTTTTTTTATAATACACCTTTGAGTTCTTTCTGTAACTTTTGTAACTGGCCAAATCAGGACTCTTAAATCTTAAATCTGGATTTGACTGTCAGACTTTTGCTGAAGATGAACAGTAGATTACCTATAGGCATCTGTAGTTTGATGTCAGCATCTCAGGAGGAGTCAAGAAGAAGAACAGAAAAAACTTGTATTATTGTATTATTGATGTATTAAATGGATTTATGATACATACACTGCACTACACCTGTTCTTCCTTCCCAACATATATTAAATTCCCACATGGAAGTGCAAGATGATGGGAAATGCTTATGGGAGAGGGAAAGAAGAGAATATGCCAAACCAGGGAAGAACCCTCCTTAATATGAGTACTAGGCTTAAATCATCGCTTCACCTGAATATCCCTATTTACAATAACTTTTCCTGAGCTGGTAGAACTGGCACCAGTCATCATAAATTGCAGTAGGAAGCATGAAACTTGAATCATCCTCTGCATCTGTGGCTGTAAAAACTTCTGTATATTCTTTATTCAGATACTACCTGAGTTTGAACACTGGACATATCTGATATGACAGCCACTATATTCTTGCTCTATCCAAGCCCCAGATGATATAAGCTTTTTTTTTCCTCTGGGAATATCCAAATCTTTACTATAAATGTGTCACTTCTTTACAAATAAAATTGTTTCATAAACCACTATCAATACTGTAATACAAAATGTATTTTCCCTTGGTGTCTCTAAATTTACTTTCTAACTTACAGTTCTTGACCAACATTGGTGACTCTGATTTATTTAGTTCTTTAGAAATGGTCCACTTCCTTTAAAAAGGATAGAATCAAACCATTATTTTGCTTTAAATATATTTACACATATAGGAAATTATCCATCATTTATAAGACAAATAACAAACACTATAAGACATTAGTCCTTTTATCTGTCAAGACCCCGAATTTAGTTATATTCCAGTAGCTCGTATGAAGGAGCTTTGGAAAATGCATTAGTTGCCAGACAGCTCATCTTGTAAAAAAAAAAATAAAGTGGGAAAGAAGTTCACTAATGGTTAAGAAAGTACATAACTCTCTCCTTGTAGTTACCAGACCTTTGTGTTCCACTGGCACCTGGGGTATTTGTGCCTCCGAGAAGTCTGAAGCTAAACCAGACCAGTATTGCTGGTGGCTTTGGCAAGTCTCTGAGCAAGTAGAGTTATGTGAGCTGGATCATGTATTTGGAACTGTGGAGCACGAATGGTGTGAGCCTGAACTTGGGAAACAAGAGACCTGCAACCTCCTGTTCTTCATCTAGGGAATGACCTACAGAACTCTGCCTTGCTTTGTCCTAAAATCTGAGATATAATATTTCGATAATATAAGATCCTCATAAGACTTAGACATATTATCCTTGCTTATTTCAAAATCCAAAATGCAATTTGTGGAATAAAAAGCTTCCCTCTAATCCATTTTGGTAAGAAATAGTTAGACTCAATGTATTAATAAATATTTAATACATTAATATGCTCAATCAATGAAATTATCACATAGTTTTTATTCTTGGTTTTCCCAGCGGGCTTTGATAACGACTGTTTCACAATCTCAAAAATTGAACTGCTAAAGATTTCTTTTTGAGTAAAAACTGTTTGCTCAAACAGCAAAATGTTAATGAGCACACCCTTATTAATCTCTGTGTCTTTTGTAGACACAACTTGTTCACAAGGTTTCTCATGAAAATTACTAAGCAGTTTCATTCTATGTCCTTAGCTTTCTAGGATATATGAGCACTGAATTTGGAAAGACTTGAACACCACTTATTTAAACCTTCTTTATATAACATTTCTTATGGGTTTGGCCATGTCAATGCTTTAATCAATATTAGTACAACTGCACATCAACAGAATGCCTGAATGCCCTGCTTATTTTTTTACTAAAATAAACTTACTGGAGGTAGAGCTTAATATATTCAGACTGTCCAATCAATTTCTGCATAAAATAGGGTGGCGGTGTTGGTGGTCTTTAACCTAATAACAGGAACACATTTGAGTGATATAGGAAAGGAAAAGTATTTCTGTTCACGGTCAGTTGTCAACTGATAAAAAGAAAAAAAGCAAGTTTGTGTACTGAATGTTCCTTTGTAAATCAGAAAGATTTATTTTCCTCTTCCATAAAAGAATAAAAGTTCTAGGGGGAGGAAAAAAAATGGCATGGTAAGGGCAAGGACTTCTCAAAGTAATGCACAGATTTGGGGTTAAAATGTGGACGGTAATGCCCTTCCTACTAAAGTGAGTGACAGTGGGCACTGCCCTATTTGCATTGGTGGCTCTCAGATCAGTTTTTCATGCAACAAAATTTTCATTATAGTTTCTAGCTGTAGTTTGTTAAAGGTTTGCATAGTAAAATCCTGAACTAAGGGCATGATTTGGGGCATTTTTTTCTTTTTTTCTTGGTAATAAAACCCCATTATTTTTGACACTGAATATGATAAGCTGTCTATGAGCAATGCAAAACCCTCCTTATAATAGCAGATATATAAAAAAGGAGTAGAATCAATGAAAAAAAAAAGGTAGTATAAATCTCTTTTTCAATAATGCATTTCCTTTCAAGACTGGAATTTTCAAACTATTCCTCCATATACTGCAGAAGGGCAGTAAGGCAGCCACCTTTTGCTGGAAAGAAAGTTACTACATTTGAGAAGCAAAGCATATCCTATTTGCTTCTAGATCATTCATGATCTTGCACTTTCCTCACTGAGTTCAGTTTCCCAAGTAATTAGGTGGTATCTACTTACATGCAGTAGACTAACCTCTGTCTCACGCATCCATGCCTCATTTCCTCATTTAATGCTCTTTTCAGTCTTGTTATTTATTTTCTTTAATATTACACTTCCAGCTCTATAGCCAGATGAGTCACACTCATTGCCATCCACAACAGCACTCTCCAAGGCCTGTAAAACAATAAAGTAATTTATAAAAGCTTTTCCACTGAAGTTATATACAGAGAATCTAACCTTTATTTTAGTGGCACTTGAATTATGATGAAGTTCTATTCAGAAAAGATTATTCATAATAAGAAATAGAAGAACATAATGTATGTTATACTATTAAAAAAAAAAAAAAAGAAAAATGAAAAGAAATGAACCAACACCACAACATAGCAGCATAATGGTGTGAGACATAGAAGCTTACAATCACAAACGCTTCTTCATTCAGATACAGAAAAAATTAAAATAGACTGAAAATTTCAGAGCATTTTCCTTCCTTGCCATAGAAAAGGGGAGATCCAATTCTCAGAAATTTCTTCATTAAATACAAAATGACTGACTTATTTCATCACAACAGGAAAGCATTCCAAAATATTGTTTCTCTTTATACTGTTCCCTGTTCAGCTATCATTATTCCACCTACATTTATTTTATTTTGCAATTAGAATTTGGGATAAGAAAGTAATTGCAACCTTCCTGAAAGTGACATCAACAGAGACACAAAACAAATGTGTGTGGGATAAAAGAGAAGGGTTCTCTCCAACATTGTTCTAAGATACAGAAAAAAATGCTTCTAGCCAAGAATAAAGATATGCAGAACTCAAACAGAGAAGAATTTATTTACCTATAAGAAAGGGGAACTCCTATACTTTTTCCATGAAGGAAAGTACCATTTTTTCAATTACAGCAATATAGAAACATGACTTATGAAAGTATAGTACATTCCTTTTTCTGTCATTTTAACCACAAGTTTCAGTTCATTGATTACGAAAGGAATATACCGAATGAGGAGATGGAAGAATTGCTATTAGTATTTATGGTGAGTTGCTCCATTGACTTCCACTGGAGTTAACGTTGGACATGCAAACACAAATACTCTTCATCTGTACTTACATCACTGAAAGTGTTCTGTAAAACAAGCAAGTTTTGGGGTGCTGGCCTCCTGTAATAGTTTATCAAAATCCTCTGCTGAAGACATTTAGTCAAATCTTCAGTGAAGTATAAGTCACAATGCAGCACTGCCAGTTTCAACATGACAGTGTCATTTCTACAGGCATCGTGGTCTGGCGTGGTTACTTCTCCAAATCTATAAAGCATAAAATGAGCTTTCCTGATTATATTTGCTGATGTGAGAATGACACAAATGCTCAACAGCATTCTCATATTAAGGAAGGTATCTCTTAGCTTGCTAGGAAAATAAAAAATAACAACATATGCGTTCAGAATTCAGAGTCTAATATTGTGTAGCTCATGAATTCTGTTAATTTGGGTTTAAGATGACAAATAAAAACTTGAACAGACAAGTACTGCTGAAATGGAAAAAACCACTATTTTTCAGGTTGTTTAATTTTGTTTTAAAAACAAACAAACAAATATATAAAATTACCTTTATGTGGTATAGGAGCTGGAAATGAAATTAAGGAACTAGACTCCTACTCTTCTAATCTGAAGTTTAGAACACATATAAAATGAGAGTATTTTGTCAGAGCAAAAAGATGACTAGTTAAGCAACACAAAACCACTGAGAATTAAAAACTGGCAGTTCTGTCCATGTGAAGATCATTCCTTTCACATTTAAGGAATATTTGTTTTCTTCAAAATTAAACTAGTGTTACTTACAAATTTAAATAACATAAATTTTCACTAGTTTTAAAAAAAGAACCCAAACACAGCAAAACATTAAAAGTATCATTTTAATACCACTGCAATGCTATTAAAAATCAGAGCACATTTCATGCTTGCAGAGGATGATGAAGAGGAACACATAATTTATAGCGCCTTAAAAATCTACTTATCTTATAAATTGTGCCATGAGAATTATATAATAAAGTTTCATTAATATTTTTTCATACCTACATATTTCTGGAGACCATGGCTTGTTAGAACTCTGTGTAAATATCACGTACACATTTTTCAGTTGCCTTATATAGAAAATGGTGTATTTCTGTAATAATCTATAAGAAAGATAATTGTCTTTGGCTGTACACTGAAACTGTTAACGGAGTCTTTTACAACAATAGTCTACATCCTGTAATTTTCCCCAGAGCTGAAAACTCTTTCAAACGAACATGAGTCAGGCAGCAGTTTCGGGAATAATGTTGCAAGGTTGTAAATGTTGGTTACTGTTCCCACAGAACGCCTTGTGGAGGAAGCTCCTGGAGTGTCAGATGCAAACTCCAGCTTGCTGAGGTACCTGTAGCATAGTGATGTTTCCAAAGACATTGCTGTATGTTGTCTTGCTAACTTTCATGAGAAGCAGCTATTTAGATTGGCAAATAAAACAAGGTTTGCAAAAACCACGCACGTGAAACTGATTACGCCTCACTCGATTTAAAAATGGATCTGGATCCAAGGCTTATTTGCTCTTTTTGATCCAAGATAATTTTGTATTAAATATTGGTTATTCAAAATCAAACACCAATGTGTCTACTGGAGAAGCACTAACAAAAAACAGTTTTATTTCAGCACTTGGATGATAGCTCTGCAGCTCTTTTAAGCTTAAAGACATGTACTCAGCTCTTCCACCTTCTTTGAGGAGCCTGCACTACTATAATTGTGCCCTGTATTTGGAAGCCTAACCATATGACAGGACTCATGATAACTTCAGTAATTAAACTCTTACCAGAAACAGGAGAAAGCACAAGGTGGCAATAAAAAAAATTAAATAAATCTGAATTTAACATACATAATCTACTTCTTTCTTCAAATATTATTACACTTCAGGGAAGCTTACTTCATATTGACAGTGCTATCATTGTTTCTTTCCATTCAGGCTTCATTGTTGGGGTAGATGCTGTCTCAGATTTCTGACGGTTTTGCTTATTTGTGTCAATATTGAACTTAGTTAAAACAAGAAAAAGAAAAAGTTGTGCAATAATATTTTCAAAATTTTCATGTTTCAAATAAGTATTAAGAATATGTCACTGTGTGACAAGATCAATATTTCATAGAAATAAACTTGAAGATACATGCAATGCTCATAGAATGGGTGAAGATAAAGAGTTGATTTTTTTATAACAAGTATTCTAAATAATTGTTCTTAAAGGACTTTGATACGAAGCTGGGCTTTCCAAAGTTGTGTGTGGTTACATTTTCAAAACCTCTTGTCCTGTATATCCTTATGCTTTATGTAGTGTTACTAGTCTGAGTTTAATGAATGATACATGAAGGGTTGTTAGGAAGTTGTGCTGTAGGGAAAGACTATTCTGAGTCATGAACAGTGCTGAACTGTAGACTCATTAATTTGATTAAATCATGGCTTATTATAGGCCAGCTGGTTATGCAATTTTTAAGTAATACATAGTCTGAGATCTCATTAATTTAACTTTTATTTATTTTCATGACTTTGATCTAAACTGTCGTATTATTATATTGTTTGCATCATCACATTTGCCACTGGTCATACATGTGTAACACCTGCATGTTTGCAAAATAATCCTTTTAATGCCTACTAGGAATATAAAACTGTTTTCAGCTCTTTGGCAGGGTTTGGAATTATGAATCATTCAATACATGCATATATTACATAGCTTTGGTGCTGGGCCCATCTCTGCATCCAGTTTAAAAAATAATTATCTAACACAAAAGTACTGCTAATAAAGAAGCTTATAACGGAATTTAAACAATAATTTGAAACAAACTTCATTTCTCTTTTTCAAAAAGTAAATTGAAATAGGATACAGGTAACAAAACAATGTACTGAAAAATTAGTTCCATAACTGCTTTCCTGCCTGTCCTTTTTTCCCTGGTGGACAAAATTATTAAGGTCACAGTGATAAGATTATTCTTTCTATGAATTACTCAGTATTACAAACCACAAGGCAATCAGCAATAAATAAAATATTATTCTGAATCATCGCAATAGATGCCAAGTCAGTAGGTAGCAAATAGGCCATTACGGCTAAAAAAGTTCCATTCATTAGCACTGCAAAGCCAACTCAGTTATAAGATTCAGTTTGTATTATTCTTATATGAACTGTTAACACCATTTTTAGAAGGAATATGTAATAATTTGAGTCATATCAAATCTACTCTCTCTAGTGACTGCAGAAAGTTAATCTGTGTCATAAAAGATGCAGAAAACACCCTGGAATATGACTCTACATGGAGAGAGCTGTAATGAAAAATTTCCTTCAAGACCTAAGATTTCTTATTTGTGGAGCCCTTGCTGACAGGCTTGTGTTTGACATGTCTGGAAAGCTTGTAATTACCTGGCTCTCATATATTGTACTCCAGTTCTGCAGAGAACTGCTTCGTAACTCAGTTAGAGTTCACTGGGAATATAATACTTATTAATTAGGAGAGGTGAATGACAGACAAATTCTTAGCACTAGGGTGGGCTCTAGACCTTTTCATCCAAACTGCAAGTAGTTCTCTCTCATAGATAAAAGCACCTGTTTTAGACAAGGACAATGCTCTTTCAAAGCTTAACATTTTTTCCAGTCACTGCAAAGTTGTATCCTGAAGGTAAAATAGAAAAAGAAATTTTCACTCATTGTATGTATCTTTTAAACAAATTCTGAAAATGTATAGACACAAATATTCCACTAGTGTTGAAAAGGAAAATATAAAGTTAAAAAATCCCATTTTAACCAAGTCCAAAGTAGCTTAAATAGAAAGCATCTATTGCTGGTAAGGTTTAATTCTGAACACTGAACTTAGTTCAGTGGATTCATCTAAAATATGCCACATGGGACTTAACCAAAGGGAAATCAGTTTTCTGGGAAGTGACTATTACACTAGCCAAGAAGTTATCAGAGCTGTAATCAGAACTGCTTACTTGGGGTTTTTTGTGAAATATGATGAAGTCCCGTTTTAAAACCTGTGACATCCATCCCCCATCTAGGTAATCAACTCCCAAGAAAGAACACCACATGGAGGAGCCAGTTGATGCATCTTTCTGGAACTGAGGCATTTTAGGCTTTCTAGTACACACATATATTCTTCTACCTGACACCGCTCAACTTACAAAGAGAGCAAGAGAAAGATCTATCAAAAAATGCATGAGAAATTTGGCAAATGCCACATAAAGGCAAAAAACTTACTCAGATGCATCTGAAAAAAGAAGTACAGTCATACAGCAACAGAAACACTTAAATCATAGAGCTGAAAATAATTTTGAACAAAAAATTACAAACAAATGAACAAGTATAATTCAACAGTGATATTACTCCTCTGTCCTCTCTCAGAATATGTTGTTGAACCTTCATCCAAATTAACTTGTCCCTTTCTTTGACACTGTGATAGACCTTACATCTACAGTTTCTCTGCATTTGAGCAAGATACAATCTTGTCTTTAAATGAGGATGAGTTAAGCAGACAAGGTTTGAAAGATTCATCCCCATGGATCTTTGAGCTGAGAAACATGCAAAGTCATGCACGAGACTGATCAAGTAATTAGTATTTGAAAATGTTAGTGGTTTGGAGGTACTTTATCAGCTGTTTCAATATACAAATACAAAATGTTGTAATTTGGAGGATTTTTTTAAAAAACCCAGGGTTCATTAAGCACAGCATTGCCAGCTGGGCAAGGGAGAGGATTGTCCCCCTCTGCTCTGAGGTGGTGGGGCCTAGCCTTGAGTCCTGTGTGCAGTTTTGGGCACCTTAGTATAAAAAAGACATGAAGCCGTTAGAGTGTGTCCAAAGGAGGCCACGGGGATTGTGAAGGGCCTTGAGAGGAAGCCATGTGAGGAGTGGCTGATGGCACTTGGTCTGTCCAGCCTGGAGAAGAGGAGACTGAGGGGAGACCTCACTGCAGTTACAACTTCCTTGTGAGGGGAAGAGGAGGGGCAGGCACTGATCTCTTCTCTCTGGTGACCAGTGACAGGACCCAAATAGGGAGGATGAAGTTGTGTCAGGGGAGGTTTAGGTTGGATAGCAGGAAAAGATTCTTCAGCCAGGTTGGGCACTGGAACAGGGTCCCGAGGGAAGTGGTCCCAGCACCAGCCTGACAGAGTTTAGGAAGTGTTTGGACAATGCCCTCAGGCACATGGTGTGACTCTTGGGATGTCCTGAACTGAGCCAGAAGTTGGACTTTATTGGAATTTATTGCTTTTATTTTAAACAGACTTTTTTCATGGAATCATGAACTATAAATCCACGGACTATGGAATGGTTCCAGTAGGAGGCCCCTCACCTGTACAGTCATTGTGATTTTGCACTTGCAAACCATCATGAGTTATATAGCATACTTATTATTAACTGATCAGAGTTTACAAATAGTTCCAGTTTACAAGTAGTTCTAAATTTGCTCCAAAGGGCTCAGCTGAGATAGATACCAAGCTATCTGAGAGCAGCTGTTTTCTGTTTTGAGTCTGTTTTTTCACTAGGCAGATTTTAATGGGGTTTTTTTTCCCCCTATTGCTGCTGCACTCACAGGGAAGCCTACAGTCAATTTTTCATCCAAAAACCCCCTAGAAATTTACCTGTTCACCACTACTTGTAATTGGACTACATGGTTATTGAAGGTCCCTTCCAGTTGGAACTATTCAGTTCTATTGTATTTCATTCTGTTCTTCAAATAACTTATGGAGTTATAGGAAATAACTGGCATGCCCAAATCTAGACGACTGTTTTGGCCAGTTTCATTGATACTCTAATTGTAGCGTGGAAAAAAGTTTTCTTTATGTGGGGGTCTTACCTACCGGTAGTACATGAAGTTACCGGCTCCAAGGACAACATCTTCGCATTCATCTCCACCACTAAGGACTTCCCACGCAGCAACATGTAAATTGCCTGTGTGAACAAATTGGATTTTCTGGAAGAACAATACCAAAGTGAATGAAGAACCTGTTTAGTTTACCGGACATCTAATAGCATAACATTTCTATGGAATCCAAGTCCTGTTATTGTAACTGTGCATGTTACTCTTCATTCAAATAGACAAAGAATTTACCCCAGAAAAACAAACAAACAAGCAAACAAACAAACCCCAAATAAATATAATTTCACAATAAATTCACAATATTTCACAGGAAATAACGGGAAAAGGAACAGTTTATTGATTGATAAAGAACTAGTCCTTTCAAAACCAATTTATAGAAGGCAGCAATTCTGTCATCAAAAACTGGTGTAGTGAGTTAATGAACTGAAGATAATCACTTTTCACTGTCTCTGTGGACACTTTGTTTCTCAAAAGAAGTTTGGATGACTTTTTTTTTTTCCCTGGAAAGCAGTGGAAATGTGAAGTAGAAATCACAAAATAGAAGTTTCAATTTTTCATTTTTTTTTTTTAATGAAACTTCAAAGTGCCTGTTTGGGGAAAGAAAAACTTTAATTGTACTTATTTTTTGGCAAAATTAGCATGCCAAGAGAAAAAAACCTGTCCTCAGCTCACTTTGCATGAAAAATGGACCATCCAAGCAAAAAAAATCCCAAGATAAAAATCTCACTAATGAAAAGTACTGTAGGAAGACATTTATCTATTTTTGAGACAAAATATTTTGTTAAGCTGGAGGTGGCTGGACTTAGTTGGACGGAAACACAAAAGGAAAATCATCTGGCATCAAAGAACCATGGTTCACTATTTTTATTTATTTATATTTTATTAGAGTGAGCTTCTTTGGCAAGGTTGTGTTTAGCACAGATACATCTTTCTGGGCAAATTGCTATATAAAATACATCTTAGAAGAGATGGAGAATTATTTTTTTAAGATATAGATGGCATAAACTGCCTGAGTTCAAGAAGTGTTTGGACAATGCTCTCAGGCACATGGTGTGATTCTTGGGCTGTCCTGTGCATGGCCAGAACTCGATGATCCTGATGGATCCCTTCCAACTGAGCATATTCGATGATTGCATGATTCCATATGAAAAACACAAGTGTCTGTCTTCACTGTGAGTCTTATCTTTCCAGATGAAGGCAGAATTTGTCTCATGGTCTCTAAGCATAATTCTACCAATAATGTTGACCTTTTATAGAAGACATTAATTAATGAACATTCAGCATTGTACGGAATAGTTATGTTTCCTAAAGAAATTACAGATTAATTAATACTCATGTATTATTAAATGAGGCATACAAACTTTAGGGGGAATTATATACTTTGGACAGTTTATCTATATAAAACATAAACTAAGATCGAAAAATGGCGTAAATCATACAGGTCTTTGTTATCGCTATAGCATTGTTCCTTCCAGAGCATCTCTGATCTTCTCAGTATTATCTCACTTGACTTTTGGGTGAAAGAAGAACCCTGTAACCAAAGACACCAGAGAATTCTTACTTTTTTGGTACATGCAGAGCCTCTATTTAAAGTCTCATACTAAAGGTTTCTATAGAAACCTGGAGGACTCAGCCAACTGGTGCTAAAAAGCTGGACCCTGAGGCCTATACAAAACCCACAATAACATTTGTCTCTTCTAGTGGTTCCTGAAGTCACTGATCTCTATCATGCTTCAGCATACATCCTTTATGCACACTATTATACCTTAGACTAGCACACCCTATCTTTGAAAATAAAACATTCTGGTAACTGTTAAAAACATGGCTTTAACTCAGGTCCTTAACTAATCCCAAAGCTAGTGAATTGAAAACTAACTCTGATGTCCTTTCTGGCATATACTATCTCCTAGGACATGTAATATGAGTTTTACTTTTTTTAAGGACCCTTTTGTCCTATATATAGTTATGCTTTAAATTGTTACTCACTAAAAGAGCAAGTATTTTTGGTTGCTTCTGAAAGTCATATTTCCATAGTGATGCTGACAGAAATATGCAATAGATCATGATAAGCGAAACTTAACTCACTATCACAGATACTGCTCCCAGCTACCATTTTAAACCCAGTCTGGAATATTATATGTGCAAAACTAATTTTTTTCCTGAACCTTATTTTAATATATGTTCATTACAAAGCATTCACTCTTCTTGATTCTTAGGTTGTTCCCTGTTTCTGTGTTGGTTTGTTTCAGTTGGCTATCTGAGGTTAAAGCAGTTAAGGATTCACTTCAGGGTTCACTCCTAAACAGCAGCTTGGTGAGGCTGCACAAGGACTGTCTTCCTGTGTGAGGAAATATTCTCCTAACACTGCTGCAGTCCTACAATAGTACTTCCAGAACACTTCCACCCCTAACCTTGTCAGAATCTCTTTCCATCATGCTTATTTTCATAAACCAGAACCAGCAGGATCCTCATTCCTGAAACAGTATTTCCCCGTGTTTTTTTCCTAGAATGCTTATGAATGTGCTTGTTTTGTTGGTTGTCAGGGCTATGTAGAAATCCAGAGATACACATCTATTAGGTTGCCAAACATGAAAACTTTCAGTGAGCAGAAGGCGTAGCACAAGAAAGATGGAAGGCAACTCACCTCTGTCACTTACCTGGGGCAGTGCTTTCAATGTGCTAGAAAGGGCAAAACACACATTTGTTGTATCTATTTAGGGGGACATGATTCCTGCACAGAATCCTTTTTTTCTTGACAATATTCTTAGAACTGCAGATTCCTTCATTTCCCTACTTCTAATGATTCATTATGGCTCAATTTCTGTTAAAAAACATTTCAAGAAGAATTTCAAGGAATATTTTCTTTCCACTACACCAAGAAAAATCTGCAAGAATGAGAGAACTTCAAAGCTCAACAGCAGTGCCAATGTTTAACAAAGAAACATCTCTCCAAAAGACATGGAGCATCCACTTCTCTCTGAGTTTGCAGAGCTACAATAATAGGACATACCACAGATACCAATCCAAGAGATTATTCATACAGCTGATGAAAAACTCTCACAAATGTTATGGAGTTTGGGGCAAGTTTATCTTTATAAAGAATTCATGACATCCCTCCTTTCAATCATCTCAGGTCCACCCACACTGACATTTCACAAACCAAGCTTATCCGTAATACTTCTCAGCACAAGGCATTTCCTACACATTTATTCAGGTCAGTGGCAAATGTTCCTATTTTCTAGCCTTAAAATAACCCACAACCAACACCCTAAAAAAGAAAAGAATATATACCCTCATCCTTATAGTAAAGACTACTGAACATCAAGATCAAGAAAAAAGGTCTTTGTCTTCGGTCCTCCCCTTAGTTTGTGCAATACCTTCTTTCACACAGTGCACAATACATTTCCAGTTGGAACTTTGCAACTCTTGCAAGTTCTTTCTCCCAGGGATAACCCAGATCAGACAGAAACAAAATGACAGATACTGAACATCTTTGTCTATTTCCCATTGCAAAAATAAGGAGCTACCACCATAGAAATTAACTCTAAAAAATTAAGTTATAGACAACAAAACACAGTCTTTGATTATTTCTTAGTTAAATTCTCACCGTACCTTATTTATGCCAAGAACTACAACATGAGTTCTTCTTCTGTGATGATTGTCTATTGCAACTATTACATTGGACTTTCTTGCTATATCCTAATTACCCACCATGTTGTCTAGATCAGGCTGTATTTTTTCAACAATGTTAAAAACTGCTGAACAGTCCTTTCTCCTAATTCTGAGGCAACAGTTGTGCTTTTTGCATGGATGGACTTCAGTGACATACTTCACTTACCAAAAAATCACAGGAAAGACAACTAGAGAGTTAGAGTTGCCAAGGAGATACATGTCTCAGCTGAAGACAAACTTCTATCTATGATACTTACTAAATTTGATGAGCTGCATTCAATGTTGGAAAACTACTCACAGAAAGTAGTGTGGTACTTATGCAAAATCATCAAATATACAAAAAGATCCATATCACTATTTCTCTCCCTCTCTCTCTCTCTCTCCTTAGCATGATGAAATGCTAATTCACATTTACTGGTTCACCAAGACAATTATTTCACAAAATTCTGTAAGTATTAAAGGTTATCATTCTCCAATTTACAGATTTTTGCTTTGGAAGTAAAGTCACGTGCTTGCAGCTTGCTACTGTTTCATAGCACCAACTATATTAAAATAATTTATATTAAAATGAACTATTAACTTTAAACAAAGTAAGGATCCATTACTGCAGTTTCGGAGAAAAGTCCTCATTAGCTTCTGAATTTTATTACTGTACCACTACAGTGCCGTGCAGACTTACTCATGAAAATTGCTTTCGAAAACCCATGTCGAAGAACGCTGAATTAGGGTTTCAGAGCCTTTTAATTAATTTTTAATCTTTGTTCCTGAGTATGGAGCTGATGTCAATAAAATGTCCGGGAGGACTCTATTTTATTTTAAGAAAAAATAGTCAGGTTTATGCCAGTATTTGCTGCCAGGTATGGCTGAAATGTTTTATCTTAAATAGCCCAACAAAGTCAGCTTCAGGCAACTCATCTCAAGTTAAAAAATCAGCTTTAGGAATGAAGTACAAAAAGCAAATGAAAAGGGTCTGGCACTGGAAGTGTCAGTAAAGCTTAACTACCTGTGCCACTGCCAGGTCCCTGAGCAGCACAGAGCACCACAATGCACGTGTGGGAAACGAGGCTTTGGTGACCTGGATGCACTTCCTTCCACCACTCCATAAATGTCAGACATGTGACGTGAATTTCTATTCACATTTCTATTTTATTGTATAATCCTGAGTAATCACTATAATCTGGTTTAGTAACTGTGGTTGTGACTGGGCATGTACATCTACTTCCTTAACTTTCTCATAAGAAATCCTTGCCAGTTCTCACAGTAAAGTTCAGGAGACAGGAAAACAAGACTGAAACAATAGAAAAACCTTTATTCAAGATTCTACAGTGCCAGTATGATGTGTACATATTCTTGCAAAGTCCTTGAACACATGTATAATTAAGAACTTAATTAATTCCACTGAAGGAAATAAAGCTGCTTTGTATGCATCACTGTTTTGAAGGAGTACAGCATTGTTCTCAGAACAGAAAGATTTCATAGAATGCTGTTGAAAAGGATCAATTATAATTTCCTGATTACATGGAATAAGAACTACTCCACCCCCCAAAAAGTACCCCCTCACAAATTTAAACAGAGACTTAAACAAAATGGTTTTTTTTACAACTTAAAATATATTTAACATGCAAATAAATTGAGCACACTTAGATCTCAGTCAGAGAAAATACTTAAATTCAATTAGAGAATCTAGACAGAGTTTTTTAATGTATCAACATATACTTTGAGGAAAGGCTCTTTTATGCATTCAGAGGAAGTATTGCTCATATTTCTTTGCTAAATATGAGCCCATGTTCAACAGAGTGCAGAATGACTGGTGCTGCTGAAAAAAGATCTCAAAAAGGGGTCATAAAGGGAACAGGCATCAGATCTGATTTATGGACAAAATCTTCTAAAAATAACATGCCTGTATACAATATCACTGCAGCAAAGAAGAAATGGATAATTATAATAAATTAAAATTGTGGTCCCCAGAAAGGAATACTATAAAGATAAATTTGACATACTAGAAAAAAGGAAGAAAAAAAATAAAAGTAACACATACCACCAATATTTTAGACTTTTTTCTGAATATTCTGCTAGGGGTAGTAGTATTTTTTTACTTTGCCTTACGAAGGAAGGAATGAATGAATGAATGAATGAATGAATGAATGAATGAATGAATGGACTGATAACATTTTTTAAAATAAATTTGAAATGTATTAACTTTAGAATTAATTTACTTGCTGAACAGAGGTTATACAGAAGTTAAAATCCTCTTAGTTTTTCAAAACAATCAAAATAATTTAATTAAATTGAAAATGGATCAATTTATTTAATATAAATCTTATCATTCTGTGGTCAAAATACTCCATCATAAAACTAACATGATCTTTGAAGTTTGATAAAGCTGGATACTCTGACAATGTTTTGATCTTTCTAATATTCAAAAGAGGGCTTCTACTGAAGACTGAGGTAGTCTAGAACCAGTGTTTCCATCTTAACTGTCTTGGAGAAGGAGCTTAGCAGAACAGGCTTCTCAAGAAGGAAGAACAACTCCAATAAAGCAGGATTTCAAGGGTGTCTTGGTGTATTGAAGTTATCATTCCTGACAAAGAAGCAGCAGATTGAAGGCTGTGACTAAGGACAAAAAATTTTAACAAAGCTAATTTCTGCAAAAGTAACACTTTCAAAACAATGTGACATCACATCTGGATAACCAGATTCCGTAAATAACCATTTCCAAGCAATATTAACATTCTAGATGTGGGTTTCTGGATATGAGAGAAAGATTAGTCTCAAATAAATGAAATAAGCAAGGTCTAGGTTATTTTATTCTGTTCCCCAAGAAAATAACCTTATACTTTTCTGTCATAGAGCTTTTGTTTCTCTTTGTTTTAAGGACCAAAGTGTCAGACTGTCTCCCAGGCAACCAACAATGGGACAAGAAGACACAGTCTTAAGGTGTGCCAGGGGAGGTTCAGGTTGGACATCAGGAAGAATTTCATCACAGAGGGGTGGTTGGGCATTGGAATGGGCTGCCCAGGGAGGTGGTAGAGTCACTGTGCCTGGAGGTGTTTAAGAAAAGGCTAAATGTGGCACAGAGTGCCATGATCTAGTTGACAAGGTGGTGCTGGGTCACAGGTTGGACTCGATGATCTCAAACGTCTTTTACAGCCTAGTTAATCCTGTGATTCTGTGATTTGGGCTCATAAAGCCCAAATCCTGTCACAGGACACAGATCTCAGGTAGGTAGGACACTTTCCCGCTGAGTATGGGCCACAGAGTGCCTGCCTGTAGAAAGCTATAATGAAAAAACCTTTGGCTTCAGACTCAGAAAGACATAACCCACAGAGTCTCTTCCTTCTCTTTTGCTTTCTGACCCACAATCGCTGCTGCCAGCCAGCTGACACATTTCAGTCACACTGACATACCTGAACAATGAATCCTTTTGTCACAAACATCCAAGCTAGCTAACTAGATAAATTTATTTCCTGTTAGGATGGAACGAAGTAGCTGTATTACACCCGTTCTTTGGGTCCTGATAGATCTTTCATAGTTCTAATTAACATATTTCTATTGAAAAAAGACTGAATAGGAGACCAAAATTACTCCAATATAGTTCTAAAAATGTATAATGAACTGCATGTCTTAATGGCAATCGGGGAAAGAAGAATGCAGAAACAGAGCAAATAGACAGGAAATACAGTGCACGTGCCCTGTGTTTTTATGTGACTTCAGCCTGTGATGTCTAACAGGTAAAATTCATATGATAATTTTTTTAAAATTTACTTTTAGGATGGGACATCTCATAAGAAGTCTGAAAGTGAAGCAGATGATACATTAGGCAACCAACATGGAATTTTACAATGGAAATATATATGGGTTTGCATTTGGTTTCTAGGGAGAATCAGGCCCGTAATTTTGGACTAGAAATCATTAATATCTGTTCATATACAGATATAATATCTATTTGTACAAAAGTTGCTGAAGATGGCCAAATACCAAGACATTTCTCTCCAAGCAAGGACTCTACATTTTGTTTTCGGGAGTAAAAATAATTTTGACTGACAGCAGAAGATATAAGTATGTATGCAACCTTAACTGTCAGTGTTTGCAAAAGGAGACCTTTTATTTGCTAAATATCCACTGATGTTGTCTATACTCTCTCTGAAAATACGAAGGAAATCAGTATCAGACCGGTGCTGGTTGAATTTTAAACATGAGATTCTCAAAAGATAAAGTCTTACGTGGAATGCTCCTGGCATTTGTCCATCATTAATAAGAACAACTTTAACAGAGCAAGGAAATGGAAGAATTGATAGACTAATTAAAGGAAAAATGAGACCAAAATGGCTTAGTTTTCCAAACAGAATAAAAACTTTGGGAAGAAGGAAAAGCCAAGGAAAGAAATAAATTTTTTCCCTAGAAACATACCAGAGGAAGAAAGTAGTCAGGAAAAAGGCTATGTGAAAGGTCAATGTGTCAACAGGACAAATATGCATGAGCTGTCCATAAATAAGCCTCCTATGCATCAAAGGAGTAAGGATCTGGAAAAGATCCTCAGTGGGAACAAAACCATTTATTTTATGATGGGGATTCATTAACTTAATCCTTCTTAGGATTTGAATTTGATGGTCCAAATCTTTCAATATACTGTGTTCCAGTTCTGGCCTTGGCTCATGCAGGTTACCTTTATTTAGGTGAGAAGTTGGTGTCCACCACAAAGATATTTCATTACACAGATATGGCATCAAAGCTTGGGTTTAAATAAACAAATATCAAACTATGACAGATGTGATTCAGGGAAGAATTAACTTCTCCGATTTCAAACTGACAAGAGGTCATAGATTTTCATCATTTCCACTCACTTAGGAGGTGAAAGTGGGAAGAATAAATAGACAGTGAAGTTTCCTTTTATGTCTGATTCATTTTAGCTGTATTTTCACCTCCCATCAGGAAAGAACAGCGTAGGGAATATCCCCAGATATCAGTTCCCTGAGTTATGGAATCCAACTTCAATTTCTTGTAGAATCCTCTATGTGCAAGGACAGGATGGAGATTACTTCTATCTCTGGAAATGTCAAATATGAGATCACAATATCAAAAATTTCTTACATAAGGCACACCATACTTCTATCTGCACAGGATGATTTCAAGCAATTTATTATCTCCAGTTTCATCTAAATTTATTTTGAAAACATCAAGGTGGTGGGGAAGTAAGCAAACTAGGTGAAGTACATTCAAACCTACCAAAACAAAATGTTTCCAGAAACAGCAGAAAAAGAATCTTTTCATATGTGATAGAAATAGAAGGCTAAGAAACAAATCCTTCTGATGCCCTATGCAGAAATCAATGTTCTTGCCCAACATTTCCTCTTCAGTACCATTCAGCTTTACTGTCTGACCAACAAATACAAATCTGGCCATTAGGAAATCTATTAGGGCAAAAAACTGAAGCCGAGGTAGGGCCAATGCACTTCATGTAGAAGATTGCTTTTGCAGAGCTACATCCCTGCTTACCCAACACCAGTGGTCATTTGTTTGCAAAGGCTTATGATTCAGACTCTGAAAAGAACAACAGCCTTTTTCATATATCTTCTCAAAGCAAAGAGCAGCCAGTGAAGAGCACTGAATAACAGGAAAATTAAGATGTGTGTTCTACAACTCTGATGATGCAAACTTGATTTCTTCAGCGGTTTTTGTATTTGGTAATACTGGGACATGTTTAGGGGAAAACTGTGTCCTGTCTGTAAAGTCCAGTTTACAGTGGAATTACTAAAATAAAATTGGAATAATTCTGAGTAAGATATCTATAATACTAAATAATACTAAATGATAAATATAATGGGACTTAAAAGATAGGACTAACTGGAAGGAGGGAAAAACCCCAAACAACCAGAGACCAATAGTTCCTTTTAGAACTGATAAAATATTCCAAACACAAATAAAGAGTTCAATATATTTAAATAGAATGTTTAACCCACAGCTCTTCCCCAACTCACTAGGTAAGTATTTTGCTGTACATCAAAGTTTGGGAAATTGCTATGGACTGAAAATGGAAAGAGGCTTTGCTGCATAATTTCTAGTCCTAACTTAAGATTCAGAGAATTTTAATAACTTGGATAAATCTTATTTCTATTAATGTAGTTCTCCCATCTATCACCAAATGGAAAGGATATTTCCCAAAGGATATAGAGACCCAAATGATAAGAATCAAATCTACATTTCCGTAACAAATATCTAGATAATAAAATTTTCTCTATTTTTAATGTTTTGTAATGCAATACAAACACATAAAAGTGTAGGTGGCTTACTTTGGTTTTGGGGTACAGAACTGAACTTTGCAATATGAAAGAAATTTAATGAGTTCAATTTCACCTTTAATTTGAGCGCTTCTATACTTGGTCAGAAGAGGTGGTTAACCATTTAATAACATTTTCCATACATTTATGTTGAAAATGCACCGGTTTATGCTTTAAAATTTTCTTTTATTACAATGAAAGTGACTTAAAATTAAGTGTGGGAGGCATTAAAAAAAATCCACCCTACCGAATGTCAAGAAGAATATCAAATTATTGATCTGTAGACAGGAGGAAATTAAATATGGTATCTCCTTCTCATTTAAAAGAAAATAACTGCAACAACTCTTCAGAAGTTCACAGAAGAAATAGATTAAAAATGTTGGCATGAAATCAGCTACTGTCTTGAATATTTCTTCTGCAGGAGTTTTATTTATAGAACACCTCAAGTACAAGGATTTGTCAGAAGTGTATGGACTTAACTTCCTTTGCTGATCTTAACTTTCGTGCATACACAGTCACAGAGACATTTCATAGTTGTGACAGCTAAAATTGTTCCTTTACCCGTGAAAACAGATTTGTTTTCAGTGACATATCATCTTAATACATTTTGCTTCTGGAAGTTTCTTCTGGGATTTCTGGAAAACATCTCTGCATTTTATTAGAAGTCGGTTTAATAGGTGGACAAAAATCAATCCATGCTTTTTCCACAGAGAGTTAAAAATAATTTTTTTCAACTCTGACACCTGAGTTGTGTTAATCTGACAAATTTTATCACCATTAAATATTCATGAAGGCTCAATTCAAACTTGTCACATTAGTGTAAAATATTTATATCTGTGGAATAGTGTTTTTACCTTCATATAGTGCCATTCCATGGAGAGCTTGATCTATAAAGAAAACAAAGAACGAGATTAAAGAGACAAGGACCTTATAGTTGTTAGCAACAGGAAATTCAGATGTAGAGACTTGAGGCATAATCACAAAGACTAGTTTTAGCTTACCACAGCTAACTTCAGTACTCTCTAGCCTCTGCCAGAAAGCAGGACTCTTTCTTCTTATTGACAACAGAAGGAACCAGAGATGACCATCCTTTAGCTAAAGTTTTCCTTTATAGTATTTACTGTCCCTGTATGATTTAGGCAACAGTTCCATGCATGTGGACCACCAGGCTTCCAGAGTATAGGTTCAGAGATTCAGTCCTTTACTGAAGCACATATAGCCTGTGCTCTAGGACCTATATTAGATTCTGGTTTTGCAGCCAGAAGTCATATCCATTCAGTTTTCAGTTCTTGGGTATACACGCTCTCAGTTGTGTATTTCTTGATAATTTGAGAGGAAAACATCTTAAAGGGACTGTGGATATGCAGACAACTAAAGCTTGAATGCAGGATCTTTAAAACATTGAAAAACCCAATTTGAAAGGGATGTTGGCAGTTCATGTAGTCCAAACTTCTGCTCAGAGCAGGGTCAGCCATATGATAAGACACAGTTTCTCCAGACTTGAACCAGTCATGCCTTGAAAAATCTCTAAAGATGGACAATATACAATTCTTTTGGGCAACCTGTTCTACTGTTCCAATGCCCTAAGGTGAAAAGGGCTTTCCCTGAACCAAAGTTTGAATATCTCATGTTTCAGTTTATACCTACTGTTTCTTGCCCTCCCAGGTCATACATGTCTTCCTTCATGCTCAACTGTATAAGTACAAAAGTAAGATACTGTTTTCCAGCACTGACACTACAGTTGTACTGAAGATAAATACTTGCATGAAAGTACAAAAATATGCTTTGCAATGGCATGTTTTTGCAAAATGGAGATTTTTGCAAGTAGTTTCATTATCAGTTTATTTAATAAAACCAGTAGAAAAAGTAACTAACCCATTTTCCTCTGTGCACTGTTTCCATTCCCACCTCTCATACCTGATTTTCTGGCGTTACAACCCTCTAACTGAAAGAAAAAAAGGAAATGGGGAGTGAAGAAAAATTAGGAATAAAAGTAAATAAAAATATCTCAAAAGTTTAGAATTTCCATTTGAAAAATTAAAACAACTTCAGAACATCTTTTGTAGTTCATTGTTTTTCAATTCCAATATAGCTCAAACTCTTCATCACTATATATAGTGATCTTCATAGCTATATATTACTTATATAGGAGAAAAAGTTTTAAGTTCTAGTTTACCGTATTTAGCCTTCCTTTAGTCAAGAAATTTATTGCATTTGCAGAATTGCTTGGAACTCTTAGGACTCATTCTTTTGATCGAGTATTGGAAAAAGAACCTTTTGTACCCACCTTGATTACTGGCAAAGAAAATCAAAATGCTAAGAAACTCACAAAATATTAGAAATAACTTGAATTTAAGACATAGCATCAATGTTGGTTCTGTTAACAACGACAGATATTTGGACATAAAATTTTGTTAGTTGAACAGATTTATCATGGAATAATTTCTATGCAAAGGCCAACATTTTCAAATGTCAGTACCCAAAAATCCATCTCCAGGCACACAATTAAACAAGACATAATTTTCAACTGTACATCTGTGTAATTTTAACTACTCTATGAAAATCTCATGAGTTCCAAACAAGTCTATCTTTGTATTGCATGTATAGGTAATGTCAAGATTTTGAGAGGCTTTATGTTTTGAGGGGAAGGATTCCATGAAAACACTTCTTCAGATAAATTACCTGCTTGACCATAGAGATTAAATAAATCTCAGCTATCTACATACCAGATTACATCCTTCTGTTCTTCATGACAGAGGAGACAATAAATGGTTGAGAATTGCTGAGAAATAAATATTTTAAAGAGATAGTCAGAAAGTTCAGTTTTGTGGATGGTGACTAATATATTTGGGACAGTATGCTTAGCATATACAAAAAAATGTTTCAAACCATCTTTTCATATACAAATTGCAAAGGGTTTGAATAATTTTATTCCTCCTTATTTCTATAGAAAGTAGATATTCCCATTTTTCTATTTTGTTTCCATCCATGTGGATCCATGGACGAAATATCACCCAGACAACTGGAAACAATGCTCTCCATTTTTATGTTAAACTCTTTTTTTTTATATGCAATGATGTTTTGGACAGCAACATTAGAACACATTTTAGCAGACTTGTGCAAGCCCTCCAGTTTTACAAACGGGAAATTGAGATATTAAATGTATATCACAAATTTAGAAGTAAGCAGCTGGCTGACAAATTTTTCCTCTGATGATTTTTGTAAGTCTCCCAAGAGTTTCTTTAGCTGCACCATGTGATATTTCACTACTGCTGTTTTCTGCTCTTGCAGCAAAACCTACTATTTCACCGTAAACAAATAGTGTTAACACTTGTGATGCTTAATGTTTTGTCAGTTTGCTCAGCAAGTGTGAAGAAAATGCAAACACTTTCAAGCCTTTTTTCATGCTGTCAGACTGCACTAAGTGGAGGAGATCTCCCAAATGGATGGTATTGTATGCTGCATTTAGATCATTTGCTAAAGAATTAAGAGTTGACACTCATGCGATTCTTAAAACTGGCAGTAGCTGGTTATTAAAACCTTTTTTTTCTACCTGGAACAAACAAAAATTTTTCTTCACAAAAAGATTATACGTTGTGGTCATATTTTTTAGCTGTGACAGGCTTGCTTCCCAGAATGGCTTACCTCACTTTTGTTTCTGTGAATGCCTTCCTAGATATTCCTATGCATAATTTCAATACACATGCTTTGTATTATATATTGATATGCAAATCTGCACATTATCTACCCAATTAGATATGCTTTTCAAAACCTTATTTTTTCATAAATATTTATATCTTTCACCACTTCATAGAATCAGTCCTTTAGCATGAGGGGAATGAAAAACTCTATGTGAATGACATGCTTTGCAAAATGTGGGTTTTCTTTTTTCTTCCATTGGTTCTATTCATACATCAATCTTAAAATATGAAAAAGGTGGTTGTGTCACATAAATCATTAATAACAGATATATTATCCAATTGCAATAACTTATACTACCTTTAACAAACATGGGTAGCCTTGGGAAAAGCTGATATACACAATTTGTACTATGCACAATGACAGAATTTTAGGGGTTTAAGGGCTCAAAGAAGTAATCCTGAGGTTTACTGTACTCTTGATTTCAAAAGATGTTTGAGGTGCATTAAAACATTGAAAACATGAAGTTGAATGTATTTAACAGATATCTAGTGCTTTTTGACAAGGCCTGTGGTATTCATGTTGGCCTCTAGCTGCTAATCTAGAAGGTTACGTGTTTCCATAGATCATAATCTCCAAACCCCATGCAGCTGTATCAGATACTCCATTGCATCTCAAATGGCAAGACATGCTTCTTTTTAAGCAACTGAATTAAGCCAGTAATAATGACCTAGTACAGCTATGATCTTCTAATCAATTTAAAGCTGTAAATGAGATGCAAGGTACCATGTTGCTCTCTTTGGTATGAGAGACAAAAGAAATTCTCTACCTGTGAATGGCTGCATGTAGTTTGGGCCTTGTGGGGATATGTGTGTGGTGGTGTTTGTTCTTTTTTTAAAGTCTGTTTGTTTGGGTACTTTGGTTTTGATACCCTTCTTTGTTTCCTATACTTTTATACTGTTGGGTAAGTCTTTTAAGTGAAGGAGGTCACTAAAAATGTTTTACAAGAGAAAAAAACAAAAAATATGAATGCGTTGGTAAAAGTAATTTCTTGTCTCATACTGGACTTCTGGTTTGTTGGGTTTTTTTCTGCTTCAAGATAATTTTTAAACAGACTTGAACAACCCTTTACATAACATTGTCAGTTTGGACCAGATTTATTTGTCCAATGAAGTGTGTTTTATCAGAACATTCATTACCCTTTTTGAACATAGTGGAGTCAAGGATCAGAAGGCAATTTTCCTTCTTTCCTGTTCTCAAAACCATGATTTTTTTTAGTGAGGTTAAGCAGTGCTTTTTCAAATTCCCTGTGCTTGATGTGTCATCTATCGATGAGTCAAGCCTGTTATGCTGGAACTCTGAATACAAGAACTGTCCCTTACTTTAAAAACTTTTAAAAGGAATGCTTTATTTTTTCTATAGGTAAATTTGAAATAAGTTTTCTTTTTATTTGTCGGTGTCATGGCCATACCCATTGATACAAGGCGTTTGTGTACAGGCTCTTCAAATGTTCATGTTTGCACCATGACTGCATTGCCTAACCAGCTCCTTTTTGAAACACTAAAGCTACTACATCAACATGACCACACTGGAATTTCTTTTCATTTTTAGAAACATCTGCTCTACATATCTCTGTGTAATACATCTATATATTTACTGTAAAAGAAATTAAGGTGTCACTTTGCTGCCAAAAATTTAAGCATGTGCAGGACAGCACTATTTTTGACACACTGCAGATGGAGTGCTTTAAAAAGGACAGTTTAGGCTTTGCAGCCACATATAATGGATGTATACCCATCCTCCAGATAAAAACAACTCTATGGAGTGAATGTTTAGTCTGCCTTTTTGCTTTACTTGCTTTTTATTTGTAACAGCTGCTTTCTAGTTCACATGAAAGTACTATTGATAATTGAGGGAAGAGCTTTGCATCTGAAACATGAATGATATTTTTCTTACTGACCAGTTTAGCCCCTTCTGTAAAATAAGGGAGTTTGAATTCACAGGTCCAATACTCTCATGGATAAGACTCTCATGAAACAATGATAGGCTGAATGGGGTATCCTTTAAGACTCTTGCTATGAAACTTTGCCAGTATGTAGAGCAACATATAATATTCACAGGGAGATACACAAAAAGCAGGAGTGAGACCCTACACAGTGCTTATAACACATAGCTACAGCATTTGTAATTTGTCAAAGCTCTTACATCCTTTACCTTGCTTGGAGCATAAAAGCACCGTGAAGAATACTGGAAAGCTTATGGAAAATATTCAAAGATTGGCATGCATCAGGAGACACCAGTGGGATAGGAAAGCAGGAGGGGAAGATTTGTCAGTCTCCCAGGATACCCATTTCATCGCTACAGAAGAGACAGTGGTCAAAATGAGGTATTTTTGGTTTTGCCTCATCCATCTCTTAATTTCTCAAATTCTGCCCCTTCTCAGTGAACATTCTTTGCTGGACATTTTTGGTTTTGGGGTGGTCCAGTTGCAAAAGGAACTGATGGTCCTATTTAAATCTATGTTATTACTTTAAATTAGACTATTAAACTAAATTGTCACTTTGAAAGAACACATCTATTTTGTGTCATCTAAAAAGTTGAATTTATTCAGGAGATGCTCAAAAATATCTAAAAAAAAATTAATAAAATTAGTTTCAGAATATGTACATAACCATCACTGTAACGTGTATTACAGTAAATAGCTAAATATCTCAATGACTGTTATTTGGAGGGGAATTTGTAGGAAGGAAAGGGTGATATCCCAGCATGGATATTCTTCCGTGCTCTTTAGCTTTCAAAGCTATATGTAAGAGCTAAGATCAATCTAGTTTTAAACATTCTTTTCCTAAAAGCTCTTTCTGGTCTGTCCAGGTTCACGTATTGTGTCCCATAGAGAGAAAATAAGAGTGAAGGTCTATTAGTGTCTCAGTACAGGTTAGAACAACCCTTCTGAGGAGAGTCTCTGCCCAATCCCTTTTACTGTGCTTTGGTTCACACTGAGGGGGATCTCACTGACCACCAATGGGATTTTGTCTTGAGGAGACACGGCAGGATCTCTCCTGCCACACTCAGCTGCAGAGGGGCAGGCAGCAGCCCATGGGACTAGACTAGAGCTACTCTGACAAAAAACCATTCCACGCCAATGTAATGGGGGTATCAGGTCCTCAGCACCAGCCGTTTCACTCCGCAGACCCATTTCTGTTTCTCCACCCGCTAAGGCAGAGGCAGCTTGACTGCCTGCCAACGGCATGTGAGGCACCATGACAAGCATTTCCTGCATATGCTCATTCTGTGTGCCTCTCTCTCAAAGTCAGGCAGAGAGCTTGCTGCTAAATAGCACAAGACATTCTTTCTTTGGTGCCTGAGCAATCTGTCTCTGTGGTCTTCCCAGCCTTTATGAGCCCAGGGATTTAGAAAATAAAAAGATCGGCTAAACCCAACTAAATCATATTTTACAGAATAAAGCAGAGACAGCTCTAGCTGGCCCTCACCATTCAAAAACGGAGTACTCTGCTTATACCACAGATAATATATAAAAATAAATACTTCTCACGACTGACACTTTTTAACTTTCATTTTCCTTCCAATAAATTATATTGAGTTTGTGTAGATGCTTTTTAAGATGAAGAAGAACGAAGCAAAATTAAGTGGTATTGAACATCAAAACATCACTTTAGCTAAGCAGCAGGATGTTTAGATCTTTGCTGAAAGCTTATCTGAACTACTGGAAGCTCCTTGACTCTGCAAAATCATGCAAAACATTTCAAAGCAGGTCAAATATCAGGCGCTTCAGCTGCCAGGAATTTCCCATCAGCAAAAACAGGGAGGAAAGAAGCTGTTCCATCATTTCAGAATGTAGGAAAGGCTAGAGCTACAGTCAGGTGACAAGGTAGGGGGATTGGGTATAGAAAATGTATCTAAATTTTCCTTCTAAGAATTTAATTATATATCATTATCTTTTAATATAAATAGGTTTTGTTCTTTTTAAGAAAGACCTGCGTCTAGATTCAAAAGTATTCTGCAAATGCAGTGCCATGCATGCTTCTGAAAATCCTTATGGACAATTATGTGTATAGAATATTTAATTGCATGTGCACATATGGATTATTTCCACCACTTGCATGGATATATCCCTAAGTGTCTGCACAAACAATCATAATATTTAGACATAATTTAATAGCTGGACAATTATACAAATTATATATTTGTATTTTAAATGAGTCCCATATTTTTATCACATTCTGTGTAATATTTGATCAACTCATTAAGAAACATGAGAATTAAAATTCAGGAGTGTCTGGATGCATGCCTGTTACATTTAATTAGTGATTGCTGGAAAAAGGATCTGAGAATTATCATACTGCATAATGACAAAGATCTACACAGCAGTAAAAATATTCTGCACAGGATTTTAATAAGGTTCACTGCCTTTGGTAAACTTAAACAGGTGAAGTAAAATTCAGCATTTTGCATTATATGAGGGTTTAATTTTAGTTTTATGTATAAATGTTGCAAGTAATTTAAAGAAAGGAGTAATTGTCACAGTAGGAAGGTGTAATATTACAGATTTTTTACAGCCATGTTGTAATGGCTTCAGTGTATACTAAATATTTAAACACATATAACATACATTTAAAAATTGACAGAGCAGCAAAAGATAGAAAATAAAAACACCGCACTTTTGGTATAAAGATTTCAGATACAATACAGAGCATGAAAGCACAGTAACTGAGTAAGTGTGAATCATCCTACTAAGATGCTGAGAATGTTCAAAGGGTTAAGGATGGCAAATCACATTTTGTTGCTATGTGCAGCAAGGATAAAGATCTACTGGAACCCCCTTTAATAGGTGAAAGGTGGTCTGAGCCAAAACGCACACACTGACGTCCAACCCTTCCCCAGAGAATCAATGATGTTTTTTGTGTGTGATCAATGTAATATTCCACAGCTAAATTTAGGGACTCTGCATCCTATGAAAATTGCACCTATGTCTAATTAAAAATAAAAAATTGTGGTTATCTACAGGTTTAATTATTTAATCTACAAGGTTTTGATTAACTTAATCTTTTTAGTAAGAATAGAAGAGTATATGGGGGGGAAAAAAAAGCATTTCTAATGTTGTTTACTCAGAAGGAATTCTGTAATTTTCCCTAGTCAGCTTGTAAGATTACACCATCTTTGCTGTTAACTCCCCTAACCCAAGCAACATACAGTGTGAGACAGACTGCTAATAGTTTTCACTGTCTCAGTGTATTACTTGGTTAAATCATAAACTATGTCTACAAAGCTTCTCCTTTTTAGTTTGGAATTTTTACAGACTTTTATCAATAGACCATAAGATTCAGTGTTTGATTTTGATGTGTTAAAGGAAAGCTAAAAATTTAAAACCAGATACCTTTGGCCACAATAACTTGTTTGAGGCATATTTTACTAAGCAAATGGATCTTTACGCCAAGGTTCACTCTCTTTTCAGTACTGGTACTGCTTTCTGAGTATTTATGAGTCATGGAGTGATACATGTTCCACCAAAGTCAGAGGGAGTTTTCTCTGATTCCAGTGGGGCCAGATTTCACTTTCAATAATTCATGTGACACGCATGTTGGAGTATCTGCAGCAATGCTGGGGGTGGGTATTGTGCAAAGGATAAAACAGGAAAGAGACACTCTCATCATAGAAACTCTTCCAGGACCCATTACCACTGTAAGCGCTCTTTTCTCCAAGCACTCTGAAGATGCTTGTTTATATGCTATTACCCTGCCTCAAAGTGTATGACAAAAATCATTTAAATGAAAACTTAAAGGAAGAAAGAGTCCTCAGCCTAAAGGAATAAGAGTTCAGTTCTGAGTTCTGACACTAGGCTGCTTTAAAATCATAAGCAAACCCATATGGCTTAATTTAGGAACATTAATAAGAGAAATTAGCACATGAGGGGATTTCTGAGAATCTTGCAATTCATATCAAACTGAAAAAATCCCATGAAAGTCTACTTTTGGAAATATACTCTGCACTCTTCCAGGTATTTTTCCCCTTAACCTTATTTCCCATGTGCGAAATGAAAAAATGAAGATATACAATAAAAATGAATATTTAAATATCAAGCGTTGTTCTTAGTATCACAAATGTAATTGCACATTCAAATACTTTAAGAGTGGGGTCAGACCTGAATGATCTCCAGAAGTCCCTTCCAACCACAGCCATTCTGTGATTCAGTGATTCTCTAATATTTAAGCTATTGTTATAGAAATCACCATATCAAGTAGAAGTTCATTAGTGATAAATGTCATATGATGTAGGGATTATTTTGAAATAGTTCTTATGTTAAGCTTATATTCAAATGCATTTTTGTAGGAAGAAGCCCACGCTAGCAAATAGAAGGCATTTTCAAGAACCAATTAAACCTATGTGTAGGAAAAGAAAAAATAGTTTTTTCAAAACCTGCAGAATGGTTCTATTTGTATGATTCCAGGGTGCCCTTGTGACTCAGGCAGAGAATTTAGAACTTCTCCCCCAAGCAGAGAACTTTGTAGTCTTATCATTAAACCACAAGAAAAATATATCGGTCAATAAAAGTTATGTTTCCAGTTTTCACTTTTTGGTAAGTAGACAACACATGGGCAACTCAACTAGAAAGTTATTTCATCACTTCAGTTACTTGTTCCAAATAAATGCAAAATTTTGACCCATGATTAGAACAGCCTATACATACATTCACAGACACAGGAAGTATTGCAGCTCTTCAGTGATACTTTTAGATTTCTCGTGTTAGAAATGCTTTCTGATTTATCTAAAATTATAAGCCAAGTTGTGATACCATCATCCCTCATCACAATAGATACGATACAGACTTCTTCCGCTGTTCCATACTCTCCTTTACCTACTATATTTTGTATTAAAGACAGAGTTTTTGTAAATGTTTATATTATCACAAAAATATGGTTCTTGTGATCTTATGAGGTAAGCGTAAAGAATAAAAAATTGAAAACATTTTTCCTATTGCAGTGGACACATAAACAAATCAAATGTCTTCTTAAACCACTCATCTCTGCTTGTCTAAAGAAGTCAAGAGGCAACAGAGGCTGATTGCAATCCTGTCTAATATCTGCTGATAAATGTGAGGACTCATTGTCACTAGCATTCTCCACCATCTCCTCTCACAGACAGGCTCCAGAACCAACATTTCTCTATAAATAAAATTTCAGGACCACTTTACAACCATATGGCCTTCTGGTAGAAAAAAAAAGGAAGTCATTTACAAATCCCCCCTCATACAGTTAAATAAAAAGAAGAATTCTGGTTTGTCCCACGGAGAAAGAATATTCAAAAGAACATTCACAGAACTCAGTTCATCATTCCTGTCTGTAGAGAGTTTTCTATTAAATATTAAAACAAGCTGTAGTGACTGAAAGGCAAAGGAGCCTCACTGTTTAGAGGGAATAAACACTGTTAATGCCATTACTTCCAAGGGGTTACTGATTGTTATGAAATCTTGATTAATCACACAGTAAAATAAAGAAGACATTCAATTGAACATGCCTGGGTTATTTAAGTCCTGTAACTCATCTGTGCACAACATATGATACAGTGGAATTTTAGCAGTGCTCAGGTATGTCTAACTGGGAATGCCAGCCACGCCACTGCAATTTTACTTATTTAAGTGATTTATCCTATCAATGATAGGTAAGAAGACCAAGAAAATTACCCAAACTCAACTCTCTAAAACTCCCAAAACCATTTAAAATATACTAAAAATCTTAACTGACTTGTAGTAATCCAAGATCACAAGCTAGGAAAGTTAGACAATTCTCTATATCTAATAGAGTTAATATGATGGAAAGAATGAAGACCGGAGGGACAAATGGAAAACTAATTTGGGAGAAATTCAACATTTGAGGAACTAACGGGCTCAGCTGCATTCCAAGAAAAGAAGAAGGGTATATGTGTGGTAGACTAACCAGAACACGTACAATTGAAATACTGGAAGACAGCACTTTCATTTGATAATTTGCTGGAAGTTTCTAGCTGGCAGCATTTGAGCTGTATTTAGTCTGCTCTTAACTATGGTTCTTGCTCTACACAATGATAAAGGCTGACCTAATGAAAGCAAAATGAAGTAAACTACAAATCCTGTGTGCAATTTTTTTCAGGTGTTTACTCATTCAATGCCCCCGCAGGCCCAAATGCTAGCTCATTATTCCCAATAGTACTCCATTTCAAATCAGTGACACAGACACACGGAAAGGTTACTTGAACTATCCAGAAGCTGGTTTTGAAGGAAATTATTCTTTCATATGTTCAATATCTTTAGAAGAAAATAGTCCAGGCATGTATTTATGTTTAACATTTCTGAAACAATTTTGAATCCAACTGAAGTAACAGGTGACTGCATTAAAAGAAGAAAAAACCCAAACACTTCAGCAGGATCACAAGCTATTTTTCAGATGAGTCTGTCATGCATGTTCCTGACAAAGACTAGGCAGCTTTCAGGGTACGTGTTATGTCTGTACAGTGAAGAAGGCTGTTGTCCATTGAGAGAATGCTTTATCTGAAGCAAATAGGAATATGTGGAATGAAAACTGAAGTTGTTGAAAAGTGGAGAACTGAAGGACAGAACAGGTAGGTAACTTCCAAAGTTACATGCAACAAATTTCTGATGCAGGAGGAAGACTCTTTCAATCACTGAACCACAGGCAGTAAGGAAAATATCTGTCCATGTAGTATAAGGAAATATTTGGTTTGCCCTTACAGGTAATTTTTTGGTCTCCGCAGTGCTGTAGGCTCACTGCTCTGCCCTGGGCTTTCACACTGCTAATGGGAAAAATCAGTTATGAAAATAGGCCAGCTGTTGGTGATAGCATAGGGTTAAAAT